>JARLTB010000027.1:5702500-6165000 GCA_030141615.1 Unio pictorum | reverse complement strand
ACAATTGTCAATTCTTGGTAACGGGAATGAATCTGTTTTTGTCACTCTGTTCACCTTCCTTTAATCAGTGCACATACGGAAAGTTTTATCTGGTTTTGAAACAAGTATGCATGGTGAACTCCAATCACTTTTACTGGGCTTGATAAAATCATTCTCCAGCAAATATTGAATTTCCTTTTCCAAGTATTCCTGTTTGAGTGGACTCGTCCAGCATGGATGCTGTTTGGAATTTTCAATTTCAAAGTCATGAAAATTTTGTTTGTCCTGGTAAGAATATCTGGACATAAGTGCTCATATAATAATAACTTTCAGTTCATTTCTTTCTTGCACTTGCAACTGTAAAAGTTTCTGGTCTAGATTTTTTTAAATAATTTCTGAATTCCAACAATTCGTCACTCCAATGTCAATAGAATCTGACGATATTTCTTCACTAAGTGGTACAGGCACAACTAAATTAATTACATATTTAACATGGCTATCTCTTTCAATATACTGGTACTCCTATAATTAATTTATATCCCAGGAGCACTAATACTATAATTTAACTAATTCATTTTCTTCTTAACTTTGTAAGGGCCGTAATATCTAATTTGAAGTAAAGTAAGAAGAATGAACAAGAGTAACACAACTTCATTATCAGACTCAAAAGTTCTCTCCCTTGTAGTTCTTTCAAATCATAGTTTCATATTTAACTTTAATTGATTACTTGACTTGGTCTTAGATAAGGGATCTACACAATCTACCATAATTCTACCAAATGATTCGTCAAAGGCAGAAATAGGTTGCAGATGAGCCTTAGGTATCTTCTGATTGGTTTTTCCTACCATTTGACAAGTATGACAAGATCTACAGTATTTGGCAACTTCACTTTTGATTTTTAGCCAATAGAAGTGAGTCAAGATCCTGTGATACATTTTATTAATCCCTAAATGACCAGCCAAAGGAGTTTCATGGGCCAGATTAAGTATTTCCTGTCTGTAAGTTTTTGGAACTACTATTTGATAGTTCACTGACCATTCATCACCAACAGGTACCTCGGGAGGTCTCCATTTTCTCATAAGAATTCCATTTTTAATGAAATAATAGACAGGAACTTCAGTGGCTTCAGTCTCATTTATGACCCTTTGAAACAAACAGGAGATCTCAGGATCTTTTTCCTGTTCGACGACAAGTGACTGTCGTTTATCACCCTGATTAAGAGAATGAGTTGTTAAAAGAGGATCACTATGATCAATACCTTCTGATTGATCTAAACCAGGAGTAAAAGTGATCTCATCAAAAACCTGACCTATACAAGCGCCAGTTGAAGGAATGCTGCCTTCTGTAACATCACTCTCAAAATCATCACCCTGATTAGATTAAAGAGAATGAGTTGTCAAAAGAGGATCACTATGATCAATACCTTCTGATTGATCTAAACCAAGAGTAAAAGTGACCTCATCAAAAACCTGACCTTTACAAGCGTCAGTTGAAGGAATGCTGGCTTCTATAACATCATAAACCTGACCCACGCATGTGTCAGATAAGGGAATACTGCCCTTTTCAACTTCATTCTCAAGAGCTTTCTTTACCATAGCTCTAGTAACCGTACAAGCTTGAAGTATATCAGGGATTTCTTTTTCAATTGGATCAACTTTCTGATCCAAATTAGGCTTGTCAGTTACAAGTGGATTAACCACAACCTTGTCCCCAGCTAAGTCGTTGCCTAGCAATAAATCTATTCCCTCAACGGGTAAAACCGAGACTGTTCCGATTGTAACAGGTCCTGATACTAAGTCTGATGACAAATTTACACAATGGAGAGGAACATTAACAACGCCGCACTCTACTCCCTGAATAAGAACACTTTCATTAGAAGAAGACTTCTCAGAAAAAGGCAAAGTACCTGATAATAAAAGACTCTGAGAGGCTCCTGTGTCCCTTAAAATTTTAATAGGGGTGGGATTGGCTGAATCACCCAAGAGTGATATAGAACCCTTCGATATGAATGGTTCATAATTCTCCATATCAAAATCAGACTGGGATTTATTAGACCCAACAAATGTATTGCTTTCAATACATGACTGTGACCTTGACCTCTTGTAAATAAGAGCATTTGGAACAGGCCTGTCTTGATTCTGATGCCTATTTTTCAATTTGTAGCAATCAGAAATAACGTGTCCTTTTTTCTTGCAAAAGTTACACGTCGGAAGAGACAAGGATCTAGAATCAAACTTCTCTGAAGTCTGATCTTTGAAAGTTGTGTTAGTTTGAGTTTTAGAAAGCTTTGAATTAGGCGGAAATACTTTTCTGCCATTAAATTGTTGAGTAGAAGTCTTGTTAACAAAAGGAACTTTATGTGTCAAAGAATATTCGTCAGCAGCTCGAGCAGCATTTTCCAAGGTTTCAATTTGATGCTCCTCAAGATAAGTTTTAACATCACTATGAACACAGTTTTTGAACTCTTCAATTAATATAATTTGCTTGAGATTTTGATAATCTTGCTCGACTTTCTTGGCTAAACATCATCTATCAAACAACTGTTCTTTTGTCTAGCGAATTCGACATGAGTTTGTCCAGCTTCTTTTCTGTAATTTCTAAATTTTTGCCTATAAGCTTCAGGAACTAACTCGTAACCTCTTAAAATGCATTCTTTAACTACGTCATAATCACCACTTTGCTGAACAGACAGTGAGGTGTAAATCTCACTAGCCTTACCAGTAAGTACACATTGTAGTAACTGAGTCCAATTCTCTCTTGGCCATTTTAAATTTTCTGCAACTTTTTCAAAAAGAATAAAATATTTGTCTACTTCTTTTTCTTTGAAAGGGGGCACTAATCTAATATTCCTTGTTATATCAAAATTTTGATTTGAAGTATGATGGTGATTCTCACTTGCCAGCTCCATTTCTTTCATTCTAATTTCATATTGTAATTGTTTTTCCTTCTCCCTTTCCTGAAATTCCAGCTTCTTCAACTCTCTCTCTCTCTCTCTCTCTCTCTCTCTCTCTCTCTCTCTCTCTCTCAATCTGCATCTGCTTTTTTTGTAATTCAATTTGTTTCTCTTTCTCCCTTTCCTGAAACTCCAGCCTCTTCAACTCTAATTCACTCTCTCTCTCTGAAATTCCAGCTTCTTCAACTCTAATTCCATCTTGAATTTTAATTCTAATTCCTTCAGTTTAATGTCAGAGTCTGGTGTAGACTTACTGACTGGAATCAAAGCACTTTGTTCCAAAACATCCTGTTCTACCAAATACTGGACCGAAATCTTTTTGATATCTTGTTTCGTTAAAGAAGCCTTGACTTCAGAAAGATCGTATTTCCTGGCAAGTTGAACCAACTCGTCTTTTTTGAAAAGATCTAATTGCTCCTGGGTAGGATTAGAAAGAAATATTTCTACCTTAGATGTCATTTTGATACAAGCGTGTCAATCTCACTAAAGATTTAAAATTCTCAAAAACTAGGGGAAATTCAAATATAAATTCAAATTTATCTCAAATCTCAATCCCGGACGAGCCCCCAATTCTATGTTACGTGCTTAGGCTCGAATAAGCAGCAACACAGAAAGAGTGAAAACTAACAAGCTTGTAAAACTTTAACAATGATTTTATTAAGTACAATTATTTTCATAAAATAAATAAACTTACAGTTTTAGAGAATCAAATCCAACATTAATCCAATATAGAATTCACAAAATAATCCACTAATGGAATTGTAAGAGTCCTGATAAATAAATGTTCTAATAGTTCCAGGTTCGAATCTTGACAATGTAATCCAAAATGGCTGACAATGTCACGTGATGCAGTTCTTGATTTAATATCATCCAGATGAAATTATGAAACATATGTCCTGTTTCCAAATAAATGGAATAATTCTTCTTTTCCAACGAATTGTTACAAAGTCCAGAATAAAATTAACACTCAAACATGAAATACACAACTTGATAATAATAAAGCCCAAACATCTACTGAACTCCTATCCAAAACAACAGTCTATATAACTTTTTTTTTTTTAAGTAAACAAGTGATCACATGATTTTCTAGAAATTGATAGAGGTTCATGGAAGGTCACAGAAAGAGACTGCCTTTACTAAAAATCACATACTCTAGATATTTCCTACCCCTAAGAACTAAAAATAAAAATGTTGTCCTTGAAATTGACCAATAGTTTTAGAGGCTTGTTGACAATGTCTAAAGCAAAGTCAGGATTTAGGTCAAACAAGCCAAGGTCAAAACTTGTTTACAATTAGAGAATCTAAGTCAGCCTGAACATTCTAGAAAAAATCTCCCAATCAATTCATTTTAAAGGCAAAATAACAAATTTGGATTTAACATTTAAAAAAAATAATAATTTAAATCCAATAGCCGTAACACCTTCCCCCATAAAATAAAAAGAAAGGTTTATATGATAAAACTTTCTTTTTATCACAAACCAATTTACAATTAGTAGAGATATTTAAACATGGGCAGAGAAAGAAAGACACTTAAATGTCGTACGATCTAAATATGTATTCGCAATAAACATACTTCAAAATATGACAAAAAAGTTCCATATATATATATGTCAACAAGAAATGTTTCTACGATTTAAGATGACTCATTTTTATATTTTCTCAGATGCGACAAAGTCAACGGATCTAAAAGTTTGAGGTCAAACGAACAGAAACCGGGAATGTCACCATGATGCAGACAACCAACTCATCGTATCTCTATGGACTTGATACGCACCACGGCAACACGACATTCTTTACGTATTTCGCAGAGTTCAACAGACCTTGGCGTGGTGTAGCGTATGTCGAAGCAACTGTTCTTGTCACATTCTTCCTCATATCTCTGGCGGGGAACGTCGTGATTATTTTTAAAGCCATCAAAGACAAGAGATCTCGCAACATTACAGACTACTTTGTGTGTAACCTGGCAATAGCAGATGTAATGTACACTCTTGGCGGCCCGTTTATTGCCGTCGTGAGAATCACGGAAACATGGAAACTGGGTGAATTTATCTGTCACATTCTGGCCTTCATGGAATGTCTCTCAGCATTTGGCATGATATGGACAATGGCCGCCATAAGTATTGATCGATATATCTGCATCAACTTAGATATGGCTTCATCCAAGAGAATTCGACCCAGAAGTGTTGCCATCATTTCAGTCTTCATCTGGATTTTTGTGGGAGCACTATTCATTCCGGTCGCTGTTTTCTTTTTGGTGGTGGATGCAAAACTGGGGGATTCCCGTGTTAAGATCTGCACTCTCGTCTGGCCCTATTTAGATGCATTACCCATAGGGCGTCTATACGTCTGGATAACATTTGTCATGGGATTTCTTCTGCCCTTTATGATAATAGTAGCCAACTACACCCGGATCTTCAAAAAGTTTTGGTTGTCTAGTCGAGCTGTTGCCAATGCACAAATTCGCGAAGTGAGAACCGGTTCCATGTCTCAGAAAACTCGCATAATGAACCGAAAGAATTTAAAAACTGTAAAGATGTTGGTACTTCTCGTTATTTTGTTTATTCTTATGTGGTTACCAACCTTTGCAATGTTCGTTGCAATAACCCACGATTACGATAGCAACAGAATGGTATTGCCTTCATCTGCAATGATAATAGTGATTCTGCTCGGATTTATTAATGCCTGTATTAACCCCTTCCTGTACGGTCTAATAAATAACCGTTTTCAGGGCGGCACCTCTGTCTGCCGATATTGTTGCCATCGTCGACCATCCATACAAAGAGCATGTAGTCGCAGCAAGGGACGAATTTGGACAGTCCGGCAAGAAACATAAAGAGAGTCTGATTTATTTCGACGTAAATAGCAAGAAACATTTAGATAATCTGATTTATTTCGACGTAAATAACTAGAAACATGAATATACTTTTATTTATTTCGACGTAAATAGCTAGAAACATGAAGATACTCTGATTTATTTCGACGCAAATAGCTAGAACATGAAGAGAGTCCGATTTATTTCGACGTAAATACCAAAAAACATATGGAGGGGCTAAATTCTGAACATTGTTTGACATGCAATTAATGTTTTAAGTATAACCTCTAGCTTTATTTAAGTACACGTAACTGAAATATTACGGTAGCCAGTATAACGTTTTCGAAATTCTGTCTATAATTATTTGCAGTGAGTGGGCGATTTTCGTGAATTTCTCTTTGTGTAATGAAACTATTATCAATTTCACTTTTCATCTCATGCCTACCAATGAGTACAGATCCAATTTCACTTCTCGACTCATACCTACAGTAGGTACCAATCAAATTTTACTTCACAGATCATACCTACGGTAAGTACCAATCAAATTTCACTTCACAGCTCATACCGACATTATGTACCAATCAAATATCACTGTACAGATCATACCTACAGCAACTTCCTATCCAACTCACTTCTCAGCTGATATCCACCAACGAATACTAATCAAATTTCACTTCTCAGCTCAGCGACCACGAGTGGCCGAGTGGTCTAAAGCCCTCTCCGTTACGGATCACTGCCATCTCACCTGTCTGTGTGGGTTCGAGTCTAAGATTCGGTTAATGTAGTTATGCGAGAAAGCTTGCCAGTAGCTTCTCGTGGGTCGGTGGTTCTTTTCGGGTTTTTTTCCCGAGTTCTTCCTCCACCAATAATTCTGGCCGCCATGTATAGCCTATCGTGTGCTGAAAAATGGCGTTAAACCCTACAACAACAACTTTTCAGCTCATACCTACCAATAAGCACCGATCCAATTTCACTTTCAGCTAATAATTACCAATAAAAGTAAATTTTTCAAATCGTACTTACCTTTCAATGCCTTTACAAATTCTGCACTTTGCAAATTCATGCATCAGTATCCTTCCTTGGTTAATAATAATAATAATAGTTATAATAATAATAATGAGGATTTTGTATAGCGCCTAGTCTTTAGAAGCTCGAAGCACTTTACAACATCTATAATGATATGACTACCATAAAAAACAACAAACACACATGAAATTAAAAACATAAATAATGCTGAAACTATTTAAGGAAGGAAACATTATTAGGTCTTTAAGTTTGTTCTTGCAGTTGAGAAAGGTGAGTTTTAAGAGCACTTTTGAAGGAGATCACTGTATTATTATTATTATTATTATTATTATTATTATTATTATTATTATTATTATTATTATTATTAAGATTGTATAAGGACATAAGGAGTATTACTTAAGACATTATATTAAGAGGTTTATTTATTCAATGGGTTAATAATAATAATAATAATAATAATAATAATAATAATAATAATAATAATAATAATAATATGTTGTTGCTGGGTTAGGGTTTGCGTTATGGTTAGACTTTTAATCTACATTTCATGTTGTTGTTGTGTTAGGGTTTGTGTTATGGTTAGACTTTTAATCTACCTTTCATGTTGTTGTTGTGTTAGGGTTTGTGTTATGGTTAGACTTTTAATCTACATTTCATGTTGTTGTTGTGTTAGGGTTTGTGTTTTGGTTAGACTTTTAATCTACCTTTCATGTTGCTGTGTTAGGGTTTGTGTTATGGTTAGACTTTTAATCTACCTTTCATGTTGTTGTTGTGTTAGGGTTTGTGTTTTGGTTAGACTTTTAATCTACCTTTCATGTTGCTGTGTTAGGGTTTGTGTTATGGTTAGACTTTTAATCTACCTTTCATGTTGCTGTGTTAGGGTTTGTGTTATGGTTAGACTTTTAATCTACCTTTCATGTTGTTGTTGTGTTAGGGTTTGTGTTTTGGTTAGACTTTTAATCTACCTTTCATGTTGCTGTGTTAGGGTTTGTGTTATGGTTAGACTTTTAATCTACCTTTCATGTTGCTGTGTTAGGGTTTGCGTTATGGTTAGACTTTTAATCTACATTTCATGTTGTTGTTGTGTTAGGGTTTGTGTTATGGTTAGACTTTTAATCTACATTTCATGTTGTTGCTGTGTTAGGGTTTGTGTTATGGTTAGACTTTTAATCTACCTTTCATGTTGTTGTTGTGTTAGGGTTTGTGTTATGGTTAGACTTTTAATCTACATTTCATGTTGTTGCTGTGTTAGGGTTTGTGTTATGGTTAGACTTTTAATCTACCTTTCATGTTGTTGTTGTGTTAGGGTTTGTGTTTTGGTTAGACTTTTAATCTACCTTTCATGTTGCTGTGTTAGGGTTTGTGTTATGGTTAGACTTTTAATCTACCTTTCATGTTGCTGTGTTAGGGTTTGTGTTATGGTTAGACTTTTAATCTACATTTCATGTTGTTGCCGTGTTAGGATTTGTGTTATGGTTAGACTTTTAATCTACATTTCATGTTGTTGCTGTGTTAGGATTTGTGTTATGGTTAGACTTTTAATCTACCTTTCATGTTGTTGCTGTGTTAGGGTTTGTGTTATGGTTAGACTTTTAATCTACATTTCATGTTGTTGCCGTGTTAGGGTTTGTGTTATGGTTAAACTTTTAATCTACATTTCATGTTGTTGCCGTGTTAGGATTTGTGTTATGGTTAGACTTTTAATCTACATTTCATGTTGTTGCCGTGTTAGGATTTGTGTTATGGTTAGACTTTTAATCTACCTTTAATGTTGTTGCCGTGTTAGGATTTGTGTTATGGTTAGACTTTTAATCTACATTTAGTGTTGTTGCTGTGTTAGGATTTGTGTTATGGTTAGACTTTTAATCTACATTTCATGTTGTTGCTGTGTTAGGATTTGTGTTATGGTTAGACTTTTAATCTACCTTTAATGTTGTTGCTGTGTTAGGATTTGTGTTATGGTTAGACTTTTAATCTACCTTTCATGTTGTTGTTGTGTTAGGGTTTGTGTTATGGTTAGACTTTTAATCTACCTTTCATGTTGTTGTTGTGTTAGGGTTTGTGTTATGGTTAGACTTTTAATCTACCTTTAATGTTGCTGTGTTAGGGTTTGTGTTATGGTTAGACTTTTAATCTACATTTCATGTTGTTGCTGTGTTAGGATTTGTGTTATGGTTAGACTTTTAATCTACCTTTCATGTTGTTGCTGTGTTAGGGTTTGTGTTATGGTTAGACTTTCAATCTACATTTCATGTTGTTGCCGTGTTAGGGTTTGTGTTATGGTTAAACTTTTAATCTACATTTCATGTTGTTGCCGTGTTAGGATTTGTGTTATGGTTAGACTTTTAATCTACATTTCATGTTGTTGCCGTGTTAGGATTTGTGTTATGGTTAGACTTTTAATCTACATTTCATGTTGTTGCCGTGTTAGGATTTGTGTTATGGTTAGACTTTTAATCTACCTTTAATGTTGTTGCTGTGTTAGGATTTGTGTTATGGTTAGACTTTTAATCTACATTTAGTGTTGTTGCTGTGTTAGGATTTGTGTTATGGTTAGACTTTTAATCTACATTTCATGTTGTTGCTGTGTTAGGATTTGTGTTATGGTTAGACTTTTAATCTACCTTTAATGTTGTTGCTGTGTTAGGATTTGTGTTATGGTTAGACTTTTAATCTATCTTTCATGTTGTTGTTGTGTTAGGGTTTGTGTTATGGTTAGACTTTTAATCTACCTTTCATGTTGTTGTTGTGTTAGGGTTTGTGTTATGGTTAGACTTTTAATCTACCTTTCATGTTGTTGTTGTGTTAGGGTTTGTGTTATGGTTAAACTTTTAATCTACATTTCATGTTGTTGCTGTGTTAGGATTTGTGTTATGGTTAGACTTTTAATCTACCTTTCATGTTGTTGTTGTGTTAGGGTTTGTGTTATGGTTAGACTTTTAATCTACCTTTCATGTTGTTGCTGTGTTAGGATTTGTGTTATGGTTAGACTTTTAATCTACATTTCATGTTGTTGCTGTGTTAGGATTTGTGCTATGGTCAGAATTTTAACTACCGTTCCTGTTGTTGCTGGGTTAGGGTTATAGATGTTGTTGATAGTAGCTGACATTTTGAAAGAAGCTATATAAATGGCATAACGAAATGGTTAAAAGAAGATGAGTAAATATTAGCGACATTACAAGTGGCCGATAACCAGATAGTTGAAGTAATCGATTGTATAAAAAAAAGTGTATCAGTGGAGCAGACATGAACGGAGGACAGCAGGATATCCTCTCGTGACCATAATACTTGAGAACCTATTTGTGTAACACTTTGACGAAGTACACGTGATAGATGGCATTTAAGCGTGTGGTGAAAATTTCATCAAACCTGGGGAAGTATTGTTGCTGATAATTTAATAATTGGGTGAAAAAAATTGAAACTTTAAAAACTTTACCTTTTATTTGTTATATAGTCAAACCTACATAGATGAATCGCGTGGACTGACCGTTGCGGTGACTAACACTAACATGTAGAGTCCAGGAAGACACTTACACCTACCTGGCTGATTCGATGGGTCAGCGTGTCTCTTCTAATCTGATCTGGATTTAGGTCGTGTAAATAATATCATACAAGTTCGAGAATTTTAAATCGTACTTTTGGAGATTCAAACTCTGGTCCTCGGGTTACGGCACCTATTACGTTCCCTGTAAGTACCTACCCCTATACAACCTCGAGCATGCACATGTCATATAAAAATGTATGCCACAAAATTGGTGGAGTACAGGCAATGTGATGTGTGTAATTGAGTGGATTTGTAAAGGCATGGTGACTTAGAGACGTTGAGTAGATTTGTACTGACAGATGTCGTGACCCGCAGATCCGGATTCGTTCTTCCGTTGAGTATTTATTCATATGTACTATTCTGCAAATGCTACCAAACATTCTCATTTAAGATCCATGGCTATCACTTTCCGGTTAGGTGTGTGTGTGTGTGTGTGTCCGACTCAAAGTTAAAGAACAGCTCCGGCCATAAGTATTATTATTATTATTATTATTATTATTATTATTAGTAGTAGTAGTAGTAGTAGTAGTAGTAGTAGTAGTAGTAGTAGTAGTAGTTGTAGTAGTAGTAGTAGTAGCAGTAGTAGTAGTCGTGGTGGTGGTAGTTTTAGTAATATTAGTAGTAGCGGGTAAACATTTAGACAAACTTTTTTGCCGTTTTCTCTGTAACAGTTAAGACATGGTTGGTCATGATACGTTCTTTTTAATGTGGATAGAGACATTCATACAGTCGGGGTTTTGTTGTAGTAGTGGCAATAATCATAATATATAATTTTCTGTGCTTGTTTCGCTAAATATTCCTAAGCCAAATAATCGCCACAAAGTTAGTATGATATTAATTAACACAATGTGCGCTGAAGTTTTCACTGACAATGAGAGAGAGAGAGAGAGAGAGAGAGAGAGAGAGAGAGAGAGAGAGAGAGAGAGAGAGAGTGTGTGTGTGTGTGTGTGTGTGTGTGTGTGTGTGTAAAAACGAATGTATGAACAAATGCATGCACAATGCATGAAACAAATGTGAGAATTGGGATGTACGTGTATTTGCATGCACAATTAAGCGAGAATAAGCAAGAGAAGAACGAAATTAACAATATAATAGTTTAAAATTATAAGATCAAATAGTAAACGTATTTCTATTCACAAGGCGACATTTCGTTTTAGATGGGAGCACGTACCTATAGTGAAACCCGAATACCAAAAAAAATCGTTAATCAGTTATAAGAGTGATCTATGTTTACCCATTGGATGTACACAATATACATTACAAAAAGCTGAAAAGCCAGCGATCACCACTAATTAGATGTCAGGAGACAATAAAACAAGGACTGTTTAAGGACTGTTTAATTCATTTTGTTAGTATGGCAGATGTTTTGATAATAGTTCTATATTAACTTTTGAAGGATGTTTCGTCTAATGTGTTTGAAATTTCTGGTAGCTTTCTTTGTATGTTTGGAATAGCTGTTGTTTTTTTTTTTGCCAAGGACATCCTGTATTACTTAAGTACCTGTACCACAAAGATAAACGAGAGTTCGACTTAGGGATGTTCGATGTTCAATTAATTTTTTAGCTCTAATGATAAGACGAGTAATTACTTAGTATATACGTTATTTATTACCGTACGTACTCGCTTTTAACATGAGTAAAAAAAAATTGCAACAACAAAAACCCTGATCTGAGTATAATAATGTGTCTGCAGATTAGGGTCTGTGCTGATTGTTATACTTGTATTCCGAACAAGCCTGCACAAACCCAGATCTGCCGGTACATTATACTACGGCAGATCTATTTCTGTTCAGTTCGTAGCTGGATGATTTTTTGAGCGAATACATACCAAAAAGAATTTCAGCAATTGGATTGGCTTTCAAAACTCTAAGGACTTCTCCCGTTTACTGGTGCTACATTGCAGACATCATTAAATTATGGTTTGTCGACACGTTTAGGAACAGCATAAGTGTTTAGTATTGTATTTCCATCGACATCCTGGACTATATTAGCAAATAAGTTTCAGATTATTCTCATTTAGTTTCCGTCCCTGCCCTAGCCCTTGAGGTCTGGGTGTATTACCTGTTAAGGACATGTGAAAGTAATCATTACCTCCCGACCATAACCTTTTGTTTCTTTGTCCGGTATTTGTTTCGATTCCACGATCCATTCCATGTGTTGTTTTATGGCTCTAATGAACTGAAAGCCGTTGAATATTTGATGATTTGAGAGTTAGTTTGCTTTAGATGAAATAAAATGTTTTGTGACTCTCCTGATCTTTTGTACTTTTACTGTCTTGCTCAATTTTTTTTATCACTTTGACATAGTGTTGGCTTTGTTTAAACAAAACCATATCATAAACTATAATTAAAAAAAGACAATTACATTTGAAAATATGTATTCTTCACAGAGCACTCTGCGTTTGCATGATACAAAATACCCTTTATAATTTGGAGACAATCAGATTACGATGGATATCAGATATGTTGTTGCTTTTGGAACAATATACCATTATAAGTTTTTACCTTTAATTTTTTTGATCTGATGCCAAATTTAAATGCAAGGCTTACAAAAGAAGAAAAGGAAAAGGTAGGAAGCATGCAATGCACTTGATATTGCTTATATGATAAACTAAATATTACAACAATGTTACTCTTTGTAATTCCCCCCCCCCCGCCCAACTTTATTGTTTTTAGTATAACTGTGCTGTTCGCAAAATCATCATGCTTATTCAGGTAGGTAACAAATGTTTGTCATTTATTTTTCTGTCTTTTGTCCATATCCACATTTATGGCTATAAATGATGCCAACGATATTTGTAAACTAGAAAATAAAACATGGTTGTAAAAACTGCAGTGTTCTTGTATCTTTTCTTGCAATTGTTACTTTATTGTTAAGTGTCAGGTCCTCATTATGTCTCTTGTTTAAAGAGGGTCCTAAGAACAAGAAGTGTAGTCAACGGAGAGGACTACTTAACTTCTCAATAGTTTCTTTGCAAATATCGTGACATGAAACATTATGATTACATTCTTTTTTAATATTTTTTTACGCCAGAAAGAAAGCTAATGTGATAAAAGACTGATATCGTCGAGTATGGAAGTCTGTAAGTGAAACGCTGAATTAATTACGATCAACATGAGGAAGTGTCCGATTATATCATTCATTTTATCGAGTCTGAAGGGGTTACCAGACACTTTATTTCCGGTACAAAGCTTTTGAACTTACTGATGTCGCGTGCCACCTTTCAAGCGTCCTACATTGAACTATTACAGTACCGTTCCTTCTAATAACATCCCCAAAATACGATTTACATGCAACTGATTTCTCGTGATTTTTGGATGTTCCAAGGGCTGATAAACACATTACTATGACTAAGTTTAACGAGGTGTATTGAAAAGAGCTGACAGTAAATTGTATAGGAAATTGTTGTTGTGCCGGTGGAATAGCGATAAAAAGGAAATTAAATACGAATGGTTAAATTGATGAAAAAGATTAAAAGTGAGTTCAAAACATTGACTAATAGTCTCACGACACGATTTTGGCAGGACATTGTTAATTAATAAAAGTTTTCTAGATGTTCAAGATGTCTCAATTTCCATTTTCACACTTCTGTCAATAGCAACAATGCCAATCCAGGTCAGTAACATCATTAATGAAGCCGCTCAACAACGTATTGCCAATTCGACGATTGCACATATGGTGACGTTTAAAGAATTACGGTTGTCTGGCAAAAGGTATTAGATGATTATGTATAAACAATGGGACAATTCAAAGAATATCAAATTCCGCATTTGACATGGATGCGCCCTTGAGGCAAAATAACGGCCTTCAAAATACCAAATTGATGCGTAAGATGCAAGGATGCCAGACCAGGAAGGGACATTATAGCTTTTGGTTCAAAATACGTATCATTATTTACTTTCGTGCGAAGCATTATTGGAAGTCAAAGGAAAGATTATAATGAGAGACAAAATACTGCATACAGCGAGGACGATAATGTCGGGTTCGTCAACAAAAGGATCATGGTGCTGTTCAACATGGAAATTTTCTCGTCGACGGAACCGAAGTCCATGTATATTTGCAGACACTGACATTGCCATAGCAATTCTCAGACTCGCTAGATACATAAACCACTATGCAAGATTCGCTGGTCCATCTATGATCACGATGGTCTGTAGACCACTCAACGTCTCCCACCACTAATGCTATAGAAGACTTACAGTTCACAACCATTATTGAACACTGGTTTTGTAGCGCAGTAAAAACAGACAACCATTGCAGGGATGTTTACTGCATGATTCTGCTTTCATACGTATTTTGATTTTGCAGAGACGTCCGTAAGGTTATTTTTTGGGCCAAACACGTTAACTGGTAAAAACCATACCAGTAATATGATGCAATCTGGCTTGATACTAATGCTCCAAAACGATGTAAAGTTGAGTTACCCAAAGTAATGTTTTGGACGACTTTAATTAGTCCTTCAGTAGCCACATATGAACATTTGACACTATTTATTGGGTCTGGTGGATCATCTACGATTTCATTTCTCGCGAATACCACAGACCCGTAACCTAGCTCTACTCCAGGAAAATTTCCTGGCAAACAAGTATCCAACAAGGTATTAGCGCACTAAGGCAGGTGTTTACAGAATTTCAGGACATGGCTAATAAGTACGACCAATTAGCAAGTTCGATATTTTTAAACCTGAGAGTGACCAAGGTCTTGCTGATGATAAATAGTCGTCAAGAACTTTTCCAAGACAGTTGATTGAGTTTTCCCCCAATCAAGTCGGCTTTTGAAATACTTAGACCAAAATGAAAACATTAGCACGGGCTTTCAGATTCTTTTTAGCAGAAGTTTACTAAAGTGTACTAGATTTATTACTTCAACCAGGAGCATGTACCCGAGGAATTTTTTGGACAATGAGTTCACCGTTAAAACCACCAAGATTGCGTTCCCCGTTGATATTGTTACACCAACATTGACTCAGCCATGAAGTTTAAACTCTCGACTGGTATTCAGCATGAATGCACTTTGTCCGTGAAACATATTTTTAAACGAAGACGACAATGACCGTTTCATAAACAATTCAGTGGTGTAATGAGGATGGTTTAATGTGAACGTAATGAAAGGCTCCAAAAACGCAATATCGCTGGAAATTTAAATATTCCACCGAAAAATACTTTCTCTGATTGTATGCCAATTATACCAGTCGATAAAATAATTGGTTAGAAGTGCGCGTGAGTGTTACACCCGAAGAAACCTAGCTTGTCGCGAAATTAAATTTGGCGATCACATTATTAATATAAGAACTATGATAAACCCTTTAATCTACAAATACGAACAAATAGAAGCTGAGCAACAGCTGCCAGATGAAATCACCAAGAGAGTTGCGATACTAGTGCAAGACACACGCATGCGTGTCTTTGTCGATGCTATCTTTATGCAAACTAATTGGAATTGTTGTTGGAGCCATAACTATAGTAACCGGGGAGACTGGCGGCGCTGATAAAACATCACGTTAAGATTGTATACGCGAATATGTGTCTATTCAGAACTTTTCTCAGCTCTATTAAATAGTATCAGTACAATTACCAACTCATTATCGATGGTTATCGAAGATACAAGGATTAGTATGACTGAGTTGGACATAGTCTAGGCGGTAAAGGAAAACTACCTTGGACTCTAAGCACAGATAAGGAACTGGGACATAGCCCCACAAAGATGGTCGGTTTACAGGCTGTAATAGTCCAGTAATTTCCTTTTGTAAACGAAATTATCTAGTCCATACCAAATTCTGTTGTCAGTGCTCAAAGAAAAAGTTATGCACATGCCCTGGGCTGGTGACTTTAAAAGAATCATACAATCTGAATGAAATCCCTCAATCCCGGACTCAAAGTTCCATATGCCCGAATTTTCCCTGGCTTAAATATTTTCATTCAAAGACTTAAAAAGAATCACAAACCTTGAATGAAATTCCTCAATCCCGGACTCAAATTTCCATACGCCCAAATTTTTCCTGGCTTAAACATTTTCATTCAAAGCACTATTTTACGTCATAACTTTTGTTTTCCTACATGCATGTAAACTAGAATCACTTTCATTTTGCCTATGATGAGTTGCTCCACGTTCTGATCTTAACTATGCAAATGAGCACAATAGGCTCACCCTCTAGTCTTCAGACACATATCACTAGCTTTTGTTAGCCAATTAAGTAATATGTGAAATAGTGGTTTATACCTGACCTCTTTGCCTTTTAATTAACGCTATTTAAATTGCCTACACAATACTTTTACATCAGCTCCACTCACGACTGTTTGTAGTTTATATATGCTAAATGAAACGGGCATATACTAATGTGATGGGTTTTCTTCATATTTTAGAAGATTACTGAAAATTGTGTTTTCTCACAATACGACTGTATGGTGGGGTGGTGGTACAAAAACATATTTTTAGCATGACATGCTGTATTATAATTTTATTAAAATCAGATCCCCACTTCACGTAGAACAGTGGCGATGTGATTTTAATAAGACTGCGTTATGTTAAGGCAGGTATGTAATTATCTTGAAAATAGATTTCCGCATTTCATGAACTCACTCAAACTTCTTTCTAACAAAATTCGATTTTTTATTTTTTTTTAATAAGCCATTTATAATACAGGATGGGCCCGATTCCAAATTACAGGGACCCGGACATCGGGCTATTGGATATTTTGAGCACTGATTGTGCACAAACTGTAAAACGTGAATCGTGAATGGAGAGAAAATTAAAGCAGTGTGAATAAGCATGCACATTTTAATTTCTTAAAAAAATATAATAAATTCGTATAATCTGATAGATGTGAAAAACAAACAATACGATAAATAATGGAAAACGAATATGTTTGATATATGAAGCAACTGATGGAAAAAAGAAAATTAATCCAAAACTTCACAAATAATCAACAAATTAGTGCACATGAAAAAAGCGATAATGCGACAAGAATGCTCACTGTGCCCTTACAGAATAATTCAGGACGTCACAGAAGAAATGTCGGGAGACGACATTCACAAACAAAAAGTTGATTCACACACACACACACACACACACACACACACACACTATAAAAGAGCTATAAGGTAGTCTATGAGATTTTCAACAAAAGTTTGGATAGTGAAAATCACATAAACATTGTTGCAACCATTGGCTCAAACATCTTTCAGATTTTACACAAAGAAAGTATCTCAATTCTGTCAGTTTAAACAATCTCTCATTTCCTTGACATAATTTTTTAAAGTACTATTTACAACTTTAACATGTCAATAAAGCAGTCAGTCATAAAGAATTGACTGCAAAAACGGCGTGTTGTTAAACAGATTTAGAAGATTAATTTTTTCAAAACATCCTTTTGATATTTTACCAAAACTAAACTTAAGTACCAAAATAAACGATAAAATTAATACTAGAGAGATTCATCCTGGAAGTGGACTCTAACACTTGTGCCACAGGAACTCCGAACCATTACTAAGGAATAACGTTTCATCGACATCTTGTATCAATGGTACAAACAGTCTATACAGTTTTACAAAAGCAACATAGTAAAGTTGTTTGAGGAAATAACAAATACGAAATACAAAATGCCACAGATGCAAAGATTACTTGAAATAAAAGATAATAAAAGGGCATTTTAGTGGATGAAATGAACCATTTAGTGATAGAATGAACAATAATTTCATATCAACGTGGAGAGCAGTAAGATAACTCCAGTTTAATATACCAAGTATATGTGGACATTGTTCTAAACAATATTTTGTTTTAATTTGTGCCAAAGTCACGCATGATGTTTGCATGCACAAAAACAATGGACGTCCTCATATTCATTTTACTGTTAAAATCAGTGCTGATATTTCAAATATGTCGTATGTGATAAAAACTTAATATAGCTAATATTGATTTTTCACATGCGTCACACAAAAATACATTTTAGTAATATATTTCAGAGTTTGAGAACTAAGATTCTGTGCATACACATGGAAGATCGTGTACTATGAAATTTGAGAGGAGTAGCTTCAGTTAGTCATGATGGATGGCAACAGCAGATTATGGCATATCCTCTATCTAATACGTCATGATGGATGGCAACAGCAGATTATGGCATATCCTCTATCTAATACGTCTATTACCGCATATGATAACTTCTTTAGACCCAAATTGGGAATCCTTTTACATCAAAGCGTTCTCATCTAGAAGCAGCACACAATAATGCTGCAATGTTCGAAATTCCCAAATATTTCCAAACACTACCTTGGTAATTAAACACCTCACCCCACCAAACATAAGTAGTTGATTTTAGTCAATTCAACAGGTTTGTTATCAGTCCTCTACGTTTTTCAAATTGAAACAGTGGGCTCTGAGCCACCTGTTGTGGTTTTAAGTCTCTGGTTCCTGACGACACTAAAGACATATATAAGGTTATATCCACAATTGTAATAAGACACAATCTCATGCAGGTTTCCCGCCCCCGTTAAATTAAACAACATTGAAACCTCTTACAATCTAATTTCATTATATTTTCGGATTCCATTTCCATATTAAAATCCTTAAGAAAACTTAACAATTGAACACAAGTTAATATCGCAAATCATATAGAAACACAAGATGCTCATGAAATTTAGGGAAAAATTTGTT
Source organism: Unio pictorum (assembly GCA_030141615.1). Lineage (NCBI taxonomy): Eukaryota > Metazoa > Mollusca > Bivalvia > Unionida > Unionidae > Unio > Unio pictorum. The sequence continues at coordinate 6,146,038 of JARLTB010000027.1, read as the reverse complement.
TGCTCTGTTGACTGAATGGTCCCTTATAACATTAGAGGCAAATCAATGACAGATAAGGCAGCCAAAGTTGCCCTGCAGTCCCTCTTTTCTAAATAGAAATTAAAATATTATAAACTATGCAACTACGAAGAACGATAACTCCAACAATAATCTTCGGAACATAAAGCCAGTATTGGAGAGAGTGTATTCCTACGTACAGAACAAGGCACAGTGCTTAATATGTACTAGATGCCGCTATGACCCACATACTTCACAAATACACATCGCTTGAGTACATGCCTGCTTTGCCTTTGTCGATAGACAGTGGAACATATTCCTGTGCGGTGTTTCTACTTCCACCCTTTGTGATAAAACCTTTCTTTCTGTGAGCTCAGTTATCAGGATTTATGATGGCATACCACCAATTTTGGATTTTTTAAAAGAATGCATTTTTATATTTTATTTTATTTAATATTTTAGGGATTGTATATTTTGATCTTTATCTCTTTTAATTTACCTTTTTAAAAATATTATATCTTTGCCGGTTATTGTTTGTTTTGCAGGACTACATGTTTGAGTCTATTTTGAAAGATTTATTTTGATGCTGTTATTTGACGTTTTTTTATATTTACAATTCTAGAAATTAGTTTTTAAACGGTTCCGAATTGTCATTATTGTGTTGATCTGCCGCAAAATCGCATGCAGAAGTCAAGAGATCACGTGCCTGGAAATCATTGTGTATTTTAATCTGATTAATAACTTCAGGGGATATATCAAGTTTTGTGACGACACTATAAACACGATTTTGGTTGTTCTAGATTGTAAACTCGTATGCATGACATCAAAGTGTGTTTTATCAGGGTGAGAAAGAATTGTCGGAGGAAGTGCTACATAACAATAGTACTATAATATGTGCACGTATGCGCGACATCGACTAAGATTGCTAGGCCATGTTTCCGTTTTTTTAGACCAATTTTGTCTAAGTACTTTAAAATGTCATGCAATTAGTGTAATTGTTCACACCAACTGCGAAACGCATTTGTCGCATGGAATTTACACTTTCAAACGACGTTCTGTGAAAAAGGATAAAAAGCTATAATTTACTTGATGATTGTAGCCCTGAAATAAAATTCAATATTGCTACTTGTTTTAATTGCTGTGCTGTTTGAAACCTTAAGGAGAAAAGTTAGCCTTGACTGAGAGTGATTCCGGAAGAACGCCGGTGTCACGTGATCATAGGACGGAGCTAATAACTTACGTGCATCTGTTTGTTAAGGTTTATACGACAAAGAGAGGCAGAAGGTGGTAAGACTGGTACATTTTTCGTCTCCCTGGCGTCCTCTGAACAATGAATTAAGTGTTCAAGATTACGTACTATGTGCAACCAAGGTACGTATCTCATTGCCATGAGATTTGATAAAACAGATTACAAATTAAAATAGGTCCGTCACTGGATTGTTGCTTCGTTGCATACTTTTTGGACAAATTTAAATTAGGCATTCATGTAGCATCTATTTTTAAATGACTAAATTAGAGTACATTTAAGTTTAATTTTCATAAGGTCATGAGTAAAGTTAGGCTTGTATATAACGCGAATCATTCGCTAACACACTAACAGAAAACAAAAAACAAAAAATGTCACGGCGTAACGGTTCTTTTCCAAACGCCATTTCTTTCTCTATTAGTGGATGATTTGTTGTAAGCCCCAAAATGTACCAGCAAATGGATGTTAAGTCCCTACAAATGATGTGTTTGGTACGAAGTTTGAGATATCTCGTAGATCGAGTGATTTCTTCACCAAAACAATTTTAAAAAATATTTAAAATAATTTTTAAAGAAAGTATGGACATAGTTTTTGTCATAATATTATTTGAAATGAAAATCGTATTCATTTATAATTTATGAATTTACAAGGTGCTGGTATCGATGATAATCTGGCTTGATTAGAAGAAGTTACAATATTTCAAACAATGCCTTTTGGCAAAAAAAATCAACATTGGACGAAATTAAGATTTTAACCCCGGTTATTATTGACGAATACCATGTGAAGATTGTTGAGATTTTTCATATCTTACTAGGTTCCAAAGACGAGATGATAAAGACTGTAAGATCCTGACGAGCTCCTAAAGTGAGAAAATTCACCGTGTTTATGAAGACTGCACATATCCTGGCAGGTTCCTAAAGTGAGATAATTCCGTACACTTCGGAAAACTACAGCTCCTGCCATTTTCATAAGGTGAGATACTTCGCCATTTTTAGGAAGTCTGTACAGGACTTGCCAAGTTCCTAAGGTTAGAAAATTACTGTATTTAGGAAGTCTATATAGATCCTGCCAGGTTCCTAAAATGAAATAATGAAGACTACATATTTGTCCAGGTTCCTAAAGTGAGATAAGTCACTTAACGTATGAAGACTGCACAGCTTTTGCTAGGTTCCTAATGTGAAATGATTCACCATACTTTGGAAGACTGTACGGTTTAATCTGTTGTTTTTCCTTCGGGGCAGTGGTTGCGCCATTTTTCATACAGACTATACAGTCGTTTTGGTGGAGGGAAACCATGAAAAAAAAACAAAGACCCATGAGAGGCTACTGCAAGCCTTGTCACATACCAATGTTTGTCGAGCCTCATCTCGATAACCCGAGGACGAAAAGGAAATATCAGTGATCTGTAAAGGTGAGAGCCTTAGCCCATTCAGTCACCCGTGACCCCAAAATGTACGGATCCTGCCAGCTTCCGAAGCGAAGCAATTAACAAAGTTCATAAAGTGAGATAATATCTGGTATTTTCATCGAAATGTTTGTTGTCCCCTTTCTTCGCCGTGTTCAACCATTATTGTGTACTCAAGAATAATATATAATATATCATCTACGAGTTGACCCTTTATAGTCGGGGCTGTTAATATTGTGTCTCATTATTTGTAAAAAGCGTTTACATATTTAAGCATCGCATATATTTCATTAGTTGTTTGTAAAGGGAATTTTTTTTCTGTACGAAACAATCATGATAGTAAAAGTTGATCAAAAGCCTCAGAACTTTACATTTAAATGCTATTTTATCTTTACATTTAAATGCTATTTTATCTTTGAAAGCTTGATAATGGGATGGAGTGTTAGTATATAATTTCTTTAAAACCAGAATATTATAACAACTAGTTACATAATTAAATGAGTATGTATGTATGTATGTATGTATGTATGTATGTATGTATGTATGTATGTATGTATGTGTGTGTGTGTGTGTGTGTGTGTGTGTGTGTGTGTGTGTGTGTGGTTTTTAAAGTGAATCGTTATCCCTATTTGTTTACTTTCTTTCATTTTCTTAAATTTATTTTCAGCATGAAGTGAGATCCAGCTAATTACGCACTACACAGAAAAGTTTCATCTAAGCCATGTCTCGTTTGAATTACTCCTACTTTTACGAGCTAGGGACGTCCACGGAGGACGATGGCGCTGTGGCTCACTTCACGTTTTTCACAGAGATCAACAGACCCTTGCCTGGCCTTGGGGAACTCGAGGCCGTCATTCTTGTGTTGCTCTTCTTACTGTCCACTGCTGCGAACGCAGTACTCATTTTCCATCTTTGCCGCCATAAGGGTTTCAGGACGGTCACCAACTTCTTCGTGTGTAACCTTGCCTTGGCTGACCTTCTCTTTACATCCGTTGGGCCATTTCTGGCCGTTGGAAGGATCATGGAAACTTGGGTCCTGGGAGGGGCATTGTGCCGAGTACTTCCCTACATAGAGATGGTTTGCGGTTTTGTAATGGTCTGGACAATGGCTGCAATTAGCATTGACCGCTACAAATACGTCATGATGAATAAATTGCCTACTAAACAGATACCAAAGAGTTTAACCATAGTAATATCCGTAGCTATTTGGCTCATTTTGTTACTGATTTTCACGCCAATTGCAATTTTCTTCCAGATGAAAGATGTCAAGCATGGAGATACTGTTTTCAAAATATGCACTCTTGCTTGGCCACAATTTTCAAATTTCAGAATCTCTTTGATGTTCACGATGATCGTACTGGTGATTGGATTTCTTATCCCTTTTGGAATAATTTGTATAAACTACAGCCGAATTTTCAGGAAATACTGGAACTCTCGACAGAACGTGGACAGAATACCGAGCGAAAGTGATGGCTATTCAACGGGAAGGACAACTCTACAACGTGAAAAGCGTTCTCGTCAAAGGCTCAGACGGATCATCAAAACCTGGTTCTTGCTGGTGGGGCTTTTCCTGCTGATGTGGAGTCCTATCTTCGTAGTGTTCATGGTGATTCAGTATTACGGCTCTAAAGATATCTATGTTGTGCCATCATATGCGTTGGTACTAGCCCTGATTGTTGCATACATCAATGCGTGTATCAACCCAGTGATTTACGGTTTCATGAACGCAAGAATAAGAAAGAGCTTGAAAAGTGTATTTAAATCTTTTAAAGGCTTTCATGGAAAAAGCACACGAAACTTTAATCATGAAACGTCATCAGAGCGAAAGATATGTTCACTTAGAATATCCGTGACTAGCAGTACATAAGATGAATATATATTGACTGACGTTTTCAATATATTTTGAAGTGCGTGCTGGCAAGTATATGTACTTAACATAACAGTACATTGACGTTTTTAACGTAGTTTAAAGCACGACGTGGCAAGCAAGTTTTGTTATCAGAAGAAGAACAAAATATCAAACTGAGAATACGGAACGCACTTTCAAATTATCGATCTATTTCTTTTTGTAAAATTGATATATTGCTGAAATTATGTAAAATTATCTGGTTTCAGAGTTGTAGAATAAAGGTATATTTTTTAATTTACATCAGGGTTATGGTTAGTTGCGTATAATGTTTAGATGTCCCCCGTCATGCCATACCTAAGCTGTATTAGGTCAAATCATATTCTTCATGTTCTATGCGGTGAAATATTGTGCAGTTAATGATATTTAAATATACAAACGTGTGTGTGTGTGTGTGTGTGTGTGTGTGTGTGCGTGTGTGATAATACAGCCCTTGCATTGCAACATTCAATCATAACAGCATTAGTTTTCTTCTGAAAGGTAAATAAACAACGAAAGAAACAAGAACTTGTATCGGAAAGGCGGAATGATGGTTCCGATTGATGCTACATTACCATCAAAATAATTGTGGATAATAAAAAAAACAAAAAACAAGGAAGTACACTTAAAACACGCGACATAAATCGACACCAGTATATACAGTTTAAAATTTAATTCATATTTATTTCTAGAGGTGTGGAATTTGCGTATTCTGTAGTTTTTGCGTATTCTGTAGTTAATATAAGCCAGTTATGACGAACATTAGTGTTGCAGTCTATTATGAGACAAGAGCATGAATTTCAGTGTTGCAATTTTGAATAATCCCCGAGCGCGCCTGAGACTAAGTTTTTGTTTGTTTTTTTAAACGATGCAACACTGAAAGGTGTAATCATTTTGAAATCGATGTAATCATTTTGAAATCGATGCATCTTTCAAGTCATTAATCAAGCGTGAAAAATTAACCAAAATTTCGGCTTGTTTGCAATAGTGGATTTTGTTAATATAACACAACGACACAAGAACGTCTCACCTAACTATTGGTTGCGTATTGCTATGATGACGTCACAACATAATATCATTCAGGACGTTACTGTTGATGCATCTCCCAAAAACATATATATTTTGCAGCATACATGCTATTTTTTTCTTCTCCATACACTTGCGAATGGAGACGAAACGAGTCTGCGTTATAATTTACAAAATAGTAGACTGTCTTTTATATATATATATATATATATATATATATATATATATATATATATATATATATATATATATATATATATATATATATATATATATATATATATGCATTAAAAGGCCGAAGTAAAAAACAAAATTAAACTGTCTGATTTTCAGAGACGAGAATTTAGAAGCATCGCATGAATACCCGTAATGGTATTATGATCTCTTAATTGTTTTTATATTATTCATGGCTATAGAACAAGTGGCATTTTAATAAACGTCTTTTAAGGAACATTGTTTAGTAACGAATGTATAATTATGGGACAAACAAATTTTAAATCACTGGCAAAATATAAGTACAAGTGCCCTAAAAATTGAAATTGGTTTGCATATATAGAGTAGGTTAGGAATCTAGTATACTTAGGAATTTTTTATAACTGCAAAAGTCAAGTGTTTCATAGTGAAATGGAGGTTTAAAACGAAATCCATATCACTTAGCCATCTTACTGTATGCCCGAAGAAGGAAAGACGCAAATTACCAATATTAAGAGAGAGAGAGAGAGAGAGAGAGAGAGAGAGAGAGAGAGAGAGAGAGAGAGAGAGAGAGAGGAAAATACCGGATACAGTAACAGGAAGTGAACATGACCGCATTTTACAAACGCTATCTCAATACAAAGGAAAGGCTCACTGTTCGGATGTCTGTGCAGCGAGATTATCAAACATATTTACACATCTTTAATGCTTAACGGTTGTGCGAGTTATATAAACATGATTGTTTTCGGCTACCTATACTAATAGCATACGGACAGCCCCATCATCACCGTCTTTCATTGCAGTTATCCATGAAAGCTTCGTGTGTGCATTGTTGCATAATTAAACCTTCTTTCACATAAATATAACATGGAAATATTTTTAAAAGTCGGGTGATAAGTGCAGATTGAGTTGATTCCCGGCTACAGCAGATTTACTTTATGTCCTGCTACAATATTTAGTTTTCCTCATTAACTATATGTTCCTAAACTAGTTGGTGATCTTTAAATGTATATACAGCATTTGATGCGGGGGATCACGGGTTCGAACCCCGGCCAAGTCATACCAACGGCACTAGTAACTGCCTCGCTCGCCACTCAGCATTAAGAGGTTAGTGTTAGGATAGGTCGGTCTGGTTTCAGGATAATGTGACTTGGTTGGACATATGCTACATGTCTTCAAAGGCGAACTTCTGCCTAGGCAAACTAGGCAGCTGCTTAGGGCCCCAGCTTCGGAGGGGCCCCGCCCAGAGGCCGAAATGGTACACATTGAGGAAACATGTTTATTTTTTGCTAAATTACCAAAGCGGCTCCCCGACTCTGTTAACTCTCCATGGGCCCTAAGTCTATGTCTGGGCCTGCATGTCTGCGGCAAGATGCCCCAATGCCATCAATCACTATAAACTGCCGCACTGCATACATCGAAGCGATAAAGCTGAAAAATTGTTAAAGTTACGTTAAAAATCCAACACACGCACGCACGCACGCACGCACACACACACACACATATAAAATCGTTGAGGAGGAAAAGTGGTTCGTCTTTGGTTTATCCTTTGATCTGTTGGTCTAGCTGCCCATATAACTGATCCTTTGTGTCTTCTAAAGACGTGATGGTGGAGCGTAGACATTGAGGATTCTGACAGGATCTGCAGTAATGGTGAAGAGAATGGACAAGAGACGCTCACTGCCCTCTGGAGAGGCTTAACTGAGACCAAGAGGGTGTTTTTGATAGCGAAGCCCACTCATTGCTGGTGGGGCTCCTCAGATTCTCGACCCTTCCAGAAGAAAGCATAGTTTTTTCTCTAAAGGAGCCGCTCTATGACGGACGTCTTCCTGGTGTCGTTTACCTCCTTGCGGTCGTCAGAGGTGCCTGTGCACATGGTGCGTACGTTCCAGCTTGCAAATAGAAGAGATGTATTCTTCTTTGATGGTTTCTTGTTTCATTTATCTGGTGTAGATTTTCAGTTTGCTTGTCATACTGATTGAACAACACGCAGCTAAAGACACCCACTGGAGCAGGCAGACGTTGATGGTCAATATCTTACTGACCGAGGGCTTGAAGCGGGCGGTAGTCGGCCACTAAGGCACGATGATCCCTCCTACCGTCGAAGCTTACCCGTCGAGTTCCTTCCCTACGATAATCAGGCGGGACGTATAACCATGTCACGGTACTGGAGAAACCAGATGTTAGCATGGGTATGTTAAACCCTAAGGCTATAATTTCTCGCTGGCAAAATGTCTGAGGTGTTCCGCGAGTTAATTGACATAGCCATAAACTCAAGGTGCGCGGTTTATTTTTGCCAAAGTCAGTTACGTAACTTTGTTCACAGGTAAGTGGCGATTTCTGTTTGGAACAAGGCAGCGTCCAATTTTATCGTAAACATCTTTGACATACGGTAGGGATGGGCGATGTCTGATCATTAGGAACCAGCCTCCAATCAAAATCGAGTTAGGCGTGCCAGACATTAGAATCTTAAGTTTAAATATGTCATCTTTAGAACCAGAACTTTAGTAGTGTTACAAATATTTGGCGGGACAAGGCAAATAAAACTACTCCGTGACCATTCGTAATAGCGGGATTATTAATAATAATGAGGACTTTGTATAGCGCCTAATCTTTCGAAGCTCTAAGCGCTTTACACCATCAATGATGATTCGACTACACTACAGAAAAACAAATGACAAAAGAAAACAATGAAATTGGAAAACATAAAACATGCTGAAAACATATTAGATACAAAACATGATTAGGTCTCTAAGTTTGTCCCTGCAATCGAAACAGGTGAGTTTTAAGAGCACTCTTAAAAGGGACCACTGTGTCTTTGTGTCTAATTTCAATGGGCAATTCGTTCCACGTCGTCGGGCACTGATATGCAAAAGAACGTTGACCATATGACTTTGTTTTCACCGTGGGAACAATGAGTATACGATTGTCATTAGAAGAGCGTACATATCTAGCTGATGTATACACATGGTTGAGGTTGGATAGGTATGTTGGATTGGAGTCTGTCATTGAAACATAGCACAGGGAACAAATTTTGTGGTTGATTCTGTATTGAATGGATAGCCAGTGTAGGGTACAGAGCAGTGGCGAGGTGTGCTCTGATCGACGTAATCTAAAGATGATCCATGCAGCTGTCTTTTGAACTTTTTGAGGTTTCTGGAGTATATATTGTGCCGAACCAGACAGAATTGAGTTACAATAGTCCAGTCTTGAAAGTACAAATGAACACACAAGTGTTTTAGTGGCATCAACTGAAAGATATTTAGGAATGGAACTGATGCGTCTCAGTTCAAGATATGCAGCCTTGCATATGTTCATGACATGTTGGTGCAATGTGAGAGTACTGTCTAGAGTAACGCCTAGGTTTCGTACTGACTGTGAGAATTTAATGTTGGTGTTGCTGATATTTATTGTCTGAGGTAAAGGATGTGAATGAGAAAGTCTTTATGTTGTTATCAGAATAGCCTCAGTTTTATCATCATTCATCTGCAGCTTGTTACATGTCATCCATGATTTCACATCATAAATGCACCTCTCTACTCCATGGATGGTAACATCAACTTCAGTTGGGTGGCTAGACTTGTATATTTGGGTGTCATCAGCATACAATTGGTGCGACACGGTGATGATCTATGACACTTGAGAGCGACTGAGTGTATAGAATGAAGAGAACAGGCCCAATAACAGATCCCTGTGGAACACCACAACATACGTCAACTGGGCTGGAAAGTATTCCATTTGCAGATATAATTTGTGTCCTGTTGACTAAGTAGGACTTGAACCACTGTAAGGCTATATTCTGAATGCCAAATACATGCTGAAGACAGTGAAGTAATATATCATGGTCTATTGTGTCAAATACTGCAGATAAATCCAGGAGAGTGAGGACTGTAATCTTTCCACTATCCAAAGCAGAAAGAATGTAATTAAATACTTTCAGATGAGTAGTCTCCGTACTGTGGCAAGGGCGATATCCAGACTGTACATTGCTAAAAAGACTGTTTTAATTCAAAAGGGATACAAGTTGGGTTAAAACAACCTTTTCTAAGATTTTTTATATGAATGAGAGATTATAAACTGGGCGGTAGTTCTTTAAATCGTTATGGTCAAGTGTTGGTTTCTTTAACAGAGGCTTTACAATGGCAGTTTTGGAAAATGATGGGAATTCCCCCGATGAGAGAGATATTAATAACATCAGTTAGTGAAGGCAATATTGGGTCTAAGAACTCAAGCAGCAGTGATGTCAGAATTGGATCAAATTCACAAGACTTTGGTGCATTTTTCATCACGATTTTACGTAATGAATCAATAGAAACAGGTTCAAATGCTCTTAATGGTTGTCGCTGAAATTCTGCATCATAACTGTATGTTGACGAGTCAATTGAAATTGTGTTGTCAAGCGAATCTCTAATGGTTTGTTACGGAAGAAATTTGCAAATAGGTCCGGAAGGTCTACTGGAGAGAATGTTGTTGGAAGTGGTATACATTTGTTCTTTGGCATTAGTTTCTTAATTATCTCGAATAGCTCTTTGCAGCTGGAACTCTCCGTGATCTTATTACTTTAGTGGGATAATTTGGCTAAATGGACTATGTTTGTGACGTTCTTCTTAGCGGCTTCATAGATTTGTTTATGAATAGTGAGTCTGATGGAAGCCAAAGCCTCTCTGCTTTTCGGCGATGTCTTTTAGCAGTGCGAAGCTGGTACCTAACACTGCTATACCATGGAGAACACTTTATTTTATTGATGCTCTGCATTTGGTGGCTGGGGCATATTTTTTAAGCAATGAACGCAGGCAGTTATCAAGTTGTTCCGCTGTCCTAAAGTTGTTAGGTTTTCTTGGATGCCATGCATGAATTTGGTTCTATTTATCATACGGAGGCTTCTCTAAGTAGCAAATAGAGTTGGAGGGTTACGGACTGATACGTCGAGATGGCATACAATGCATAGGTGATCCGATGCAAGTTCGTGGGATACAAGAGTGGATTGCAGAATATAATCATCAGTTCTATAAAGAAACCAGTTTAAAATGTGACCAAGTTTATGGGTGGGTTGGTTAACTGACTGTTTAAGATTGAAAACATGAATGGAATCTAGGAGTTTTAACGTGTATGGCTTTCCAGGACAGTCAAAGTGAAAGCTGAAATCTCCAAGAATACCACCTATCGAATTTCTATACTCCAGAAGATTTAGAAACTGTTCCAAAAAGAGAGATTCAGTCAGCTTGTTTTTTCTACTAGGAGGATGGCGGTAGAGACAGAAAAAATGGACTGACCTTTGTTCCAGTGAACGTTGTTTGGACTACTCTGATTATATGATATTGTTTGTGTATAATAAGATTGAGAATTTATATATTTACCGCGGGCACGAATGCGTCACCAGAAAACGGTAATGGCCTATCTGATGATACTAATGTTAGTGTCTGTTACGTAGCAAAGTGTATATGCTTTGCTAATGTCCCTGTATGTATTCTTTTGAAGCTTTTATGGACCAGAGGGAAGTACTCAGTGCTGTGGTCCGAGTATCTGGGAGACAAAAGAGAAGCAGTTTAGGGACCAGAGGGAATTACCCCAGCTGTGGTCCGAGTCTCTGGGATACAAAAGAGAGAAGGAAGGACAAAGGGAGAAGTAGAAGGGATAACGAAGGAAGACAAAGGTAAAGAGACGAAACATACAGATGAGTAGGACTAAGGACAGAAGGAAAAATTTCACACACTAATTCAAAGGAAGAACTAGACCGTCACTTGGTGAAGTGATATGATATTAGCTGAATTGTATTTGAGAGATTACTGATTGAATTATTTTAAATTGTTGTTATTTAAATTTCAGGTTGTATATTCATTAATTTTACTGTCGGCACCGCTGATTGGGGGCTCAGAGCTTTGCATCTCTCTATCACTACTTCAATTTATGACAAAAACGAGCCAGGGTGGGTCTTCAATATTAATTTAAAAAAATTGGAAGCACTCCACCCAAAAAGGGAAGCAACCTAGCCCTTTACAAACTAGTGGACTGCTAGTTTCCGTGTTGTTTCCTCACTCAGTAGCGAAATTGAAGTCACCTCTTCAGGGTGCGAGCATGGATGTGGAGTATGGAGATCCTAGGCTGACCAGACGTCAGGATTCCCCCGCTCGTCATTGCTGGTGGGGTTCAAAGGAATGCTGAGCATGACATTTGGTATCAGTTCAGATGCAGAAGCTGCTGGAAGGAAGTCGTACTTGACACCCAGCAACCTTCGGGGATCTATTCCATATTTTCTATCTAGGTTTACTCCCGTAGTACATCATTCTCCAAAAGATATTCACAAGTCAGTGGACGAACAAAGTTTGCCCACCCAGTTATACCGCTGGGTACTCGGTCGCGCCATACAACAGGCTTTGTGACAACATGGGGTTCCGCGAGAAGGTGCTGATGTGGACACAATAATGTAGGAGAGGCCATATGCAAGTAACCTCCTGTCCACCAGAGCCAGACGGTGCTCCCGCAGCGATCACTACGCCAGAAGCTGTGAGAGACTATGTAGACGCAGTATAACAAATATACCATTAGATTTATCAATGCCATATATGTAGTATATACATATATCATTACATTTATTAATACATAGATGTAAAATAACATGAAATGAATAGCATGACCCTCCATAGTCACATTTCCCGAAATTAAGTCTGATGCCAAAATGACACAGTGGAGAGTAACATTAACAAAGCCACATTCTATGCCATGAAAATGAACACGTCACCTAACAGCAAAAGACTGAGAAGCTCATATGTTACATAATATTTTACTAGGAACAGGCTAGACAGAATCACTAGCATCTTATATAACAACTTATATAGAACATTCTGACATGAATGAGTCATTAGTATCCAAAAAAAGAATCAGACTTGTATTTGTTAGACCAACAAAAATCATTGTTAATAAAACAGAACTGTGACTGATCTTTTTAAATAAGAACATTTTGAATAGCTCTGTTTTTATCCTATTGTTTATTTTTAAACCTGTTGTTGTTGGTTTAACGCCATTTTTCAGCACACGATAGGCTATACATGGCGGTCAGTATTATTGGTGGAGGAAAAACCCGGGAAAAACCCCTGAAAACCTGAAAAGAACCACCGACCCACGAGAAGCTACCGGCAAGCTTTCTCACATAACTACATTAGCCGAATCTTAGACTCGAGCACACGCAGGCAGAGGTATGATGGCAGTGATCCGTAACGGAGAGCACTTTAGACTACTCGGGGGCCCCTTTTCAACATGTAGCAATATGACAATATGTAGCTTTTCTTTTTATAAGTGTACATAGAAAAAATATATAATTTCTAATAAGTCTTATCAAACGTTTGATTTCAAAAAGTTGCGACTGACCGAAATTTGGATGTACTCGTATGAGCCTGAGACGATTTTGTTTAGCCCCCCCCCCCCTCTCCGCCCCTATAAAAAAACACACTTAGAGGAAGACTTACTGACAAAATGAAAATGTGTTGGTCAAGAAATAATCGCCAGATGTGCGTGCAGCTTTTCCCAAAGTTTAGTCTCTTAAAGATAGATAATGACATTACCATGGATGCAGTCCATTTACTAAATGCCGCAGTGCTAGACATTGCTTTGAAATGCCACTATTACTGCACAGTAATGAAATATATGGATGTATTTGTGAATTAGGTGTTTGGAGTTGTAGTTGTACTTGAAACTGATGTGAAACATGCACACCTCCCCAGTTACTTTACATGTATGCAGACAGTGAAATGTCAAATCGGTTAGGAAGATAACCTAGCCACTCAAAGCAGTAGACATGTAGGTTCTTACCAAGTAATTTCTCGTTTGTGTTTTTGTGTGTTTTGTGATTTTTTTTAACATAGATTTAACAATTATGAAGTTAATAGTGTGACAGTTTATAGAACTGGGGTCGCAACATATGGCATCATGGCCCACCCAATCACATCCTGGCACCTGGACGACCAGTCGCAACGTTAACCTCTTAATGTTGAGCGTCAAGCAAGGCAGCTATTGATACCATTTTTGGGGGTATGACTCGGACTGGGATGGAACTTACGACATTCCGCATCCGAGGCGGACGCTCTAACCACATAGGCCACCAGAGCTGTCTGGTTCAGGGTAAGAAGGATATCTAAAACACGGCAAGGATGGCAACTATTTTGATGCTGTTTAGTACACAACGTTTTGCAGACTTATCACTTAGGAATTGGAATTATGTTTGCACCGTGAGCATCACATAGTGTCAAAAATGATCATGAGACGTAACAAAAAATGAGATGGATAAGCCTCCTATGCTATGAACTGCCATTGACTTCCTCTGATTAAGTAAAATACGATTCTTATGATTTGTTTTTATCTACAAAATAATACGGAAAATTTTGTCATCACTTGTGTATTTTATTTATTTTTATACTAGGCAGGTGAATGCGACATTAAATTTGTGAATAAAAACCGTCATTTGCACCCTTAACTGCAAAAAACTACTCTCAAGGGCATCCTGTCATTACGTAGATTCGTACAGTAAAAGGGAAAATTAAACATCCTGCTATAAACATATATAATGATTTAGCAAAAAACAACTAAACAAAATAATGCCAATAAAAATAATTGTTTGTACACAAATTAATTAAAAAAGAAAAATCCCACTGATATAGGCGGGATGAGGGGGGAGGGGCTAATCTACTGAAAGGAGAGTCGGCACATTAGTGGTTGGCGTCGCAAATGCGTACAGGCTCTCCTTCAGATATCCTCATATAATGAAATACTAGGGTATGTCTCTCAACTATGAACCCAAAAATGAAATGTAAACAACAACAAAAATATAAGAAAAATTATCAAACATTCACACCGCCGTACACTATACTAACCCACTAAAAGTCTGTCATTAACTAGCATCGGAGATTTGCCGGAATAATCTACGAAAATAAACAACTACCCGAACACACAGTTATACAATTAAGTTTGTCACAAGTCCAGACCTAGATGCAAAACTATAGAAGGTGACGAAAGATTGATTCATCAAAACAATCCAAACTTAGAATAATTAGGCTTAACATAGTAATGATATATATAAACGGTCATAAGCGGTTGTTACCCCGCTATAACACGGTGGTTGGGAGCCATATAACCCGACCGTGTTATAAGCAGCCAGGTCATTTAGCTGAAGAAAATGATGCATGTTAACCAAAAATTACGTGTTTCATTGACACTGATTCCATCTTAAATCGATGCATATATAATATATACTTTATTCAGAGAAGCGCGCACTGATACATATTCGTGTATACTGTTTATATTGTACATGTCTAATGTATAGCATTAATATAAGAGTATCAAAAAATGTACTCACCCGCGAATCTCATCATATACATTTAATCCACAATACAAGTACTTCTATCGAAAATAAGGATAAACAAAGCACAATCACGTTGAAACAATTTACTGTTCAGTATGTCCTTTTAGTTTCCATTTTAAGCCACCCTTGGTAGAGTTCGTAAGCTTAACATTTTTTCCTACAGAAAGAAACTTTCACAACACAATAAATATGTTTAAGTCACGTTGGAAAAGGGAACAATCCATCAGATTCCATTGCTTTTATTTAAGCTGAACGCGTTATCGAAGTCACCGCTAAAGGAAGTTTTTGGAGAACCACACAAATGTCTGTTTCTTATTGTGGCGGCAACATCAAATAATTGTACTGTAAATAGTTGACTGAAAATCTGACAGATAGATTATGAGATAATGCCTCGTCCAGTTGACCTCTGTTACCAGAAATGTCAAAAAAGCAGATGTCTAACAACATACTTTACTCATGCTACACGTTAATAAAAGTGGATTATGATATAACTATGTTAAGATGATTTGCCAATATGGACAAAGAATTTTTAGTGTAACAATATATACATTTTAGTGCATTTTATATCAAGTTTGCGTCTTCTTTTCATGCGGCTTCTGAATTTCTCCACTCCAAGCCAATGGTTGTATATACAAGTTTAAAGAGACATTAATGTCGCCAATAATAAAATATTTTTTTTACATGTTATTTTTCTTATTTTGAAGAAGAAAAACTATATTTTTGTATAAGAGAAAAATACACATTCTCCTCCCTAATATGACAGTAAACGTTTTACGTGTTTATTCTCGTACTTTTACGGAAGATTTTTGTTTCGTTTATGAAATTTTGGGAGCCACCCTACGACTGTTATATCGAATTCGTGTTATAACGGAGCGCGCTGTAGAGGGGTCACAATGTACTACATCAAACCTACCTCATTCTCATTCTATATTAACAAGACGCCAAAAGCACACAGACCATATTCATTCTAAATCCAGTGCAAGTTAACGTCTTTCATACCAACAATCCCTAGATCAATAGTCACCAATCTGCAGTGACAGGGCGCGGCCCTTGACGGTCGTACTCATCAATGTCATACATTAAGGTGCTTGTCGGAGTTAAAAAGTTACCCAACGACGAGAAATTTAGTACGCCGTGCGTACATTAAACAGTCGCACATGGTTGAATGGTGACTTGAATCGAAGATAGAACAGCACAAAAGCTATCGGTCTGCCGTACCGTACCGAAGCTTTCTGGCACTATTAACCATTAAATACATCGCTTTAAATCGAGGAACACAAGCTGGAAAGTACAACATGCTGTAAACCAGTCAAAGCAAATCGGCAATGTATTCATTGTGATTTTTGAACACACTGTGCATGTATTAGTACCCTATTTCATGGACGATGAGGCTATGACATTATAGATAACCGTGCATGCATTAGTGTTTTTCGAGATAAATACCGCAGATTAGACAACTCAGATATTTAGTTTTACCAAAAGATGCAACGAGCGTCTGCCTAAATTGTCCGATTGCTTTTTCTACACTTCTTAAGCAACCGAGAAACATTCATGATTCGATCCTTGAGGCGGGGGCCCCAGTGAGCACGGTATTTGGAGAAGAAAAAATACATATAAACAAGTTTTATATGATATTGAACTGTAAATTTTCTTTCATCGTTTTAAAAACTACTTTCTCTCTATAGATATCTTTTTAAAAATTAATTACACGTGGAGCTCGCGTGAGCGCGGGGCCTGATTGAACTAAATCGGGCTTTATTGGACGAATCCACCTTAGACCGGCACTGCGCGAATTCCCAATGAAGAACCAAATGACGGCCCTCATGGTAATCTTTTCAAACAGATCATTTAAAGTTTTACTAAAACATCCCCAAAAATTTCTACAAACCCATCTCGAAGATAACAGTATCCATTATAAATTTGGTGAAGTTGAATAGCTCTTGACCAACAAAACGGCAGAATTTTTGGCATTAACTGAACCAAGATAGTCTCATCCTTCCCTGATACCTCGTTTACTGATTCAGCTCTCGGCTACCGCATGCCCGAAATGACCGTACCGCACAAGACAGCGATGTTATCATTTTTTGTTCGATCAATCACGAACTGGAAGCACGACGAATCTCGAACTGGAGTTTATTTAATGTATATTTACAAAGGATATATGGCTCATAGCCACAGGTTACAAACCACCAAACATGCGTTAAACAACTTTCACTAAAGACTGTACTTCGTAATTATATATAATTGCTATCCAGTACGATAATTTCATGCCGCTGGGTTACCTAAATTTTGACTTTCTAGCCAATAACAAATGTCAGCCCCTTATCCATATTTTAGATATTTGTAACACAATAAACGTAACTCCTGGACCAACTTGTAAAAAAAACATCAAGACAAACCATCACATTTATATGTTATTTTACTTAATAAAAAGCAGTAATTCTGTAACATTTGAAATTTTAACAGTTATCAGTGACTCCTAAGATTTTCACAATGATCAAATGCTTTTATTCAAGAGAACTTTCACGTAAGACCTTCTACACCTTTTCATATAGCTTATGTATTTGAGGATCCCAATGTCTACTGGTCCTTTGCACAACTGCTTGAGGACCATGTTCCTCTTAAACAAAAACGACAAAGAAAACAATCAGTTCTTGTTTTCAGTTTCAATCTAGAACAAGCAAAACACATGTGCCAACTTAATACTTCTGGAGTTCTACTTCCAATTTATCAACAGCCTTTCCTGAAGCATCAGTTGAAAACCCCATACAGTTCTGCCAATCTATATTGATTCAAATCATTCTGAAGCAAATAAAAAATTGTTTTCTCCAGTGGAATCTACTATTATTTCTGGTAATGAAAGAAGAGCACTCCAACTTTGCCCTTTTCATTGTCAAAGTCTCTTACACAGACTGGGTACAACTACAACTTTTGTCATCATAATCACTACTCCTGTCTGTTGCAATTATACTTATACGGCCCAATTTTCATGGTTTCTGTAAAAAAATAAAAAATTAAAAAATACGGATTATGCCAAAAGCGTAATGGTTGGCATAATCTTGACTTCAAAATTCGGCAGTAAATACTATCACAGATTTACTCACAAACAGAAGACAATGTTTTAAAATAGGAAAGTCAATTAATTCATGGGCAAATATTTACAAAGGGTTATCCAAGGGATCAATTCTTGGACCCATATTTTTTAGTATCTTTATTAATGACATCTTTGTCCTAAATGATTCTGATCTATACAACTATGTCGATGGCAAAATATTTGTCTACATTCACCATGACTTTAATACAGTATTATGAAATCAGCTATGGAAATAGAGTGCAATACCTTGCTTAGGTCATTTGCCAATATAGAAATGAATGGAAACCTTGATAGATTCCAAGTTATTGCATCCAGCCAGTTTAAATTATCTTGCAAAGGATCTGTAAAACGTCTTGGAGTCACGCTGGATTTTACGCTTAGTCACTGACTGGTTTCGCTGATGATTCAGATCTGCAACAGGTCAAAATACTTGGCAAAATATGCAAATTCCATGTGGATTAGAACCAAAATACAAACACAAAAGGTACTGACAAATCATCATCTGCAATTAAATTAATCTGCAGGCTGTATTACATTGTTCTCATTTTCTTTTAAATTTATGAAGTGGTGTTGATTTGTCTTTTTCTGATCAGACACATTTTGAAGTTTCAAAGAATTTTCATCAACAAATCAAACTGTAAAATCTCATTTTACTTAACATATGATGCAATTTTCATTGACTGGACCACTAACTTGCTCATCAATATAATGAATCTGTGAGGCAAAGTTATAATTGAAGAAATCCAGCTGTTTTCATGGAAATGGGTCATATACAGCTGTGATAAATAGAAAATTAAAAAAGTAAATGTTGTTCTATAATTGGCAAATTAACTCACAAACTATCTACTCTGCAGTCTTTCTTTTCAGAACATTCTCAAAGAGATTATAATAAAAATTACACATACAACTTTTCATTGCTTTTTTAAAATTTGTTATGGTACCACAAAAGTGCAATCCATATGTTGTTGTGTACTGCAAAATCACAATCCATATAAAGGTGAGCTTAAGACATAATTAGGTGGAAAACAGTGTATTGATTATGCCAAAAGCATAAAGGTTACATCTATGGGACTAAGTGATCAAAATGAAATATAATATAAATGTTTTTATTTTTTATTTTAAGAAAAAACACAGCTACTTCTTTGTTGGAGAATCTGAAGCATTATCAAGACTGATTTTTGCAGTTTCTATATATGAAGTTGAACTTGAATGCTAAAATGTAGAATGATAATTGGTTTCTAATACAAAGATTAATTATCTTGGCCTAAAAGTGACAAAATGTGCAGAACATAAAAAATTTATTTGAAGTAGCGCATTTGTCTTAAAATGGAGGCTTTCTAATGCGGAAGTTATAAATGCTTACACATTTAAATCCATTTGTATCACCTACGATGTCCATTACAGGAATGATTTTTATGACCTTAAAAAAGAACTGGTGATGCACATAGGATTGAATATAGATCAAAAGTATACTTATTTTCTGCATTACAACAAATGTTGGAAAGCTTTTGAATTATTGCATCAAGAAAACACATCAAACTTAACAAAGAGGAATAAATATACATTTTATTTATATAAGAAGCAAAAGCAAAACAAATAATTCAACATCTCACATTATGCAAATGGGGCAAAGCAAGTTTCCACCCATCAGATCACATATCTCTATATCTCACTACATCTCTCTTTTGCTACATTACTGAAATTCACATACTGAATCAATTATAGGTATATAGATAAGGCAACTCTTGGCAGAAGGCAAGAAAACTCTCTGGCAAGGTCTTAGTTGGGGATTATTGTTATGTCTGCTTTAAGTAATTTTAATTTAAAATATAAGCAGGTTTATATTCAAATGTGCCTAGATCAGAAAAACTGTTTATGACATTCTTACTTTATGGTCCGCCTTAGTCCTGACTTGAAATTATATCATTCTCTAGGATGCCAAATCCAATCAAATCTACACAAGATAGAAAAAGCTCTATATTTATTTTTGTATCCTTTTATGTTCATGTGATATAATTAATACAAAACACCAATCTGAATTTTGGGTGGGACATTCCTTTGCTTCATAAAAGTACAAAGACAAAAGTTCATTGAAGTGACTAAGAGTCTCAAAGGAATTTCAAGGAATTAAAGATAAGAACATTTCTACTTTTTCTATATGCTGAATGTTGAAAACATCTGATATTCTTAAGTGAAACATTTTCCCACGGAGGCAAACATACTGAATGAATGATTGGAACCATTTTCAAACTAGACATCATTAGAAGACTTGGTAAAAACCTCATGTCAATATTGCCAACTATACTGGAGAAGAAGCAATAACAAGATGCAAGGCATTGGGCATCATATCTGTACCATTTTCTTTTAGGATTAACTTTTTTTTGTTGTAAATTTATTACCCTCGTAATAGGTTGACCAATGGGTCGGGGAATTATCCCAATGTCACTTTACAATCTAACATTTCTGATAATCTAGGGATAATAAATATAATCTACAGAAGATTAAAACACTCAAAAACACACATGCATATGGCACATGATCTAGGTGACATTGTGATATTACAGTATTTTGTTCCTGTTTACCATCAAATCAGATACATGTTACATAATCATTATTGAGGTCCTACTTTGAAGAAATTGGTCCAGTTTTTTTAAACTTTAGCAGTGTATCAATGTTCTTATGCATTGCAACTATTTGCTTAAAGCACAAATAGAAGGATTTTTCATATTGAATCTGCAAGTATAAATATAATATTTTGCCAAAATAAGAAAGAAATACATAACAGTCCAGTTGTTCACTTCCCTTTAAGGATTAACACTTCTTTGTTGTGAATTTGAATATGACCATCCATTGAGGTGAAATAGCAAAAACATGATTTCAAGATGGCTGTTGTAGCAACCATGTTAGATGCTGAAAACAGCACCATTTCTTTTAGGACCAACTAGATAGTGTTTTCAGTTTTACGGCAATCTTCCGAGTAAATCAGCAAACTTGTGCTAACAGATTGACATAATATGGACCATGGACAGGAGGCCATCCCATAAACTCTCTTTTTCTATAACCAATAGGGCTAATATAAACCAAAGTCTCTTAAGAGGTCAGATTGACACAATTTTCGATATGAACAACATCATAAGTCTTTCAGTGAAAACCCTATGTTGATTCTTGAGGATTAAAAATAATAAGATTTCAAGATGGTGGTCAGATAGCTATCAGTAAAACCCCCAAGCTCACATGACCATCCATTCAAGAGATAAGATTTACAAGGTGGCTCCTGTGGGAACGATTTTGGATGTCCATGCAGCATCATTATCATTTAGGACCAACTAGTCCGTGGGATGAATGTGTGTGCCAAGTTTCATGACAGTTTTCCATGTAGGTCTAGCAATAACAAAATTGTGCTAATGGACAGATAGACAACAGAAGATGGATGAGAGACGGACTTTTGACAAAAGACCATTTCATAAGCTCTCTGGTCTACGACCATTAGAGAGAATAAAACTAGAAAATTTTATGTCCAACAACAAGTTTGGCAATTTAGTAACTTTTCTAGCAGGTTTAAAGTTACTGGTTTCCATCTGTAAATTGAAAGATACTGAACAACAAATTTAGTTATAAATAGTGCATCTCAAAACCTTTAATATTTTATAAAGTGACTAACCACATACGATTGTTATTATGTGTATATATTATAACAGTAATCATATAGGACTATATGTCTATGTCATGACAGTAATCATACAGTACTGCATGTCTGTTATGAGAGTAATCATACAGTACTACACGTCTGTTTATGACAGTAATCATATAAGACTGCAAGTCTGTTATGAGAGTAATAATATAGAACTGTATGTCTGCATTATGACAGTAATCATATAGGTATGTCTGTATTATGACCGTAATCATACAGGTATATCCGTGTTATGACAGTAATCATATAGGACTGCATGTCTGTTTTTTTGACAGTAATCATATAGGTATGTCTGTGTTATGACAGTAATCATACAGGACTGCATGTCTGTGTTGTGACAGTAATCATATAGGACTGTATGTCTGTGTTATTAAAATCAAGTAATACCACGTACTGATTAAACAAAACAAAAAGGAATACCACCTGAAAGACAAGAAAAGTGATGCAAAAAAAATTGACATCTTCACATAATAACATTTTTTAAAAAAAAAACAAATGTGTGTAAAACAGAAAAAATACCAATGAAGATAAAAAATACTTGAAGGCACATCATTTGCCACATGCTGACTCCATTTATCTCTGATAATGATACCGTCACATGACTCTTCATAAAATAATACAAGACACATTTAAGTGTATCTTCATAAAATATTACAAGACACATTTAAGTGTAACTTCATAAAATATTAAGACACATTTAAGGAGCCTGGAGTGGTCTAAAGCGCTGTCTGTTACGGACCACTGCCATCTCACCTCTGTCTGCGTGTGTTCCAGTCTAAGATTTGGCAAATGCGAGAAAGCTTGCCAGTAGCTTCTCATGGGTCGGTGGTTCTTTCCGGGGGTTGTCCGGGTTCTTCATACACCATTAATACTGGCCACCATGTATAGTCTATATTGTGCTGAAAAATGGTGTTAAACCATAATAAAAAAAAAAACAACAACAAAAAACACACATTAAGTGTATCTTCATGAAATATTACAAGACACATTTAAGTGTATCTTGATGTATTAATACAGGATAGATTTAAGTTTAATTTCATCAAATAATACAAGACACATTTTAAGTGTATCTTCATGAAATATTACAAGACACATTTAAGTGTATCTTCATGAAATATTACAAGTCACATTTAAGTGTATCTTCATGAAATATTACAAGACACATTTAAGTGTATCTTCATAAAATATTACAAGACACATTTAAGTGTATCTTCATGAAATATTACAAGAAACGTTTAAGTGTATCTTCATGAAATATTACAAGACACATTTAAGTGTATCTTCATGAAATATTACAAGTCACATTTAAGTGTATCTTCATGAAATATTACAAGACACATTTAAGTGTATCTTCATGAAATATTACAAGACACATTTAAGTGCATCTTGATGTATTAATACAAGATAGATTTAAGTGTAATTTCATCAAATAATACAAGACACATTTTAAGTGAATTTTCAAAAAATTATACAAGACACGTTTAAGTGAATCATCATAAAATAATACATTCAACTTCCATTACAAATACAAATTTTGTTTCCATACATTTTACTGCAGTAACAAATCTTTCTTTGCAATGATCATAGACTTACTGGCAATGATCATAGACTTACTGGCAATGATCATAGACTTAACTGAGAGGAATTATTTGTTGTCTAATTTATGTCAAACAAGAATAAGAAACAGCTGTATTGAAATCTCCATACTTTGAACACAACACTTAAATTTATGACTTAATGATAAATGGTTGCATTTTAGAATTAATATAAGAGGCATGAAGTTTCCAAGCTATCACACTGAGGTTAAAGTTCACATGGGTTGGTGGTAGGGAGAATTGACCTTAGGCTGTACACATTCCCAGAGTCATGAGTGACCCAAGTTTCATGTGAAAAGTTTGAATGGTATAGAAAGAGTACACATGCACCCCCTTCTCGTTCTGACAGATTACCACAATATTATCACGTGAAGAAACAAGAATGAATCTGCCATATAAATTGATAATTCATATGCAATGTTATGGTATTTATTTGCATAAAATGTCAATCATGTTTTTATTAATTTGTCTATGTGACAATTAAAATTCTTACACTCGAACTTGTGAGTTAGAATCAGAATTTCAGGTGATTTAGCCGTTTTCAAAATTTGGCTCAAGGGGAAGTCCGCTACCCAGGTACATGACCCAATGATTCAGGTTGATGCACAAGTGATTTTATCTCCTAAAACCCATTAAATGTGAACATAGTTATCAGGTGGTGATCTTAATATTTTCCAAGTTATGACCCAGGGGCAAGCATGCTACCTAAAAGGCATACCCCAAGGTAGGTATTGGACACGTAATTTCATCTCCCTGTGTCCTTCAAACCTATATAAGATTAAATGATGGGCTCAACAAGTTTCCAAATGAAAAGTTTCTAGGCCAGCAGTGTTCTGCCCTGGGCAAGACCAAAAAGTGTAATCATTACAAAATGTGTTAAGCACGTTTGTACCCGAATTCTTCACAGCAATGTGTATAAAGTTTTATATCTCCACCTATTATTGAAAAGTAATTATTTGAGATTTTAAAACACCAGTGTCCTCCCTACCTAGCCCAAACCCCTGATATCACATTAAAATTATATAAATATTTGTAAATATAAACAACATGCAATCATTTCATTACAATGGTTCAAATCTGTACCTTCAACATTGTAGAAGCAAATACATTACATTACCATTACGTTGCTAACAGATGGATGGAACTAAAGATGAGCAAGACATAGTCCCATCTTTTTAAAGAAAAAAAAGGAGCAGTGATAATAAAGATGTAGATAAATTAGCATTATAAAATTTGTATCAAAGCATGGGCAATAATTCAATATCAGAGTGAGGGCAATACTTCAATATCAGAGTGAGGGCAATAAATCTGACAATACCAGACCATACTGCCATTAGAAGACAGATTCATGTACTTAGGACTTTGCGAATAATTCAGTAATACAAAATGTGTGCACTGTACATGAAGTTTCCAAGGACATAATGCCACCATAATTACAACTCTTGAGTATCTATAGTGATGTAATACTGCCAGAATTGTGTGTATATTATCTCCCCTTGCACGAATACTAAAGCCAATGATTGGCGGTCCAAAGACAAAGATGACTGGTACTTCTACAATGGCATACATTCAATAATGCTCAAGTAATCACAAAGGCATCATTTGACTGTAGATCAGCCAAATATAGAAGAATAAGTTGGTATCTTGCTTTTGATGAGGGGACAAGCCTCCTGAAATACAAAAAGAAAGGATGATGTTGCAAGAAATTAATGTGCAGCCTTCTGAATATCTTCTGAAGTAACTGGCTCAGATTCTAAAGTGCAATAAAATCATCAACAAAATATCACAGCATTGTAAATGCAGATTGTTACAATGTTATGATTTTGGAGAAAAGGTTTCAAGCTAGCTGCTAATTAGAACAATGAATGTGTATCACAGGTATTCAACACTGACAGTCAAGTCAATTAACTTGCATGGTTAAAAAAATCTGACCACATGTCAATTCCAAGCTTATTTTCTCATACTGTCAGTAAATTCAGTCATTCATAACTTAGAACTTTGAGTCAAGCAAAATTTAAATACAATTTTTTTAATAGGCTCATTTTTCCAGGTAATGAGCAAAGGCTGTGGAGGTGGGATAAAGCATGTTGACACTGACAAAAAATACAAACTGCATATTTATAAGTATCTGCATGAAACTGGTTTGATTGACCCACACCAGGCCTGTTGGGTAGGGTGGGGTGGGGTTGGGATGGAGAAACAAAACGCCAAGTAATCTGAGACTGAAAACTGGGGCTGCCCTTAGTATCAAGAGCCATCTTGCAGCCAGCACGTGTACCTTTCACTGTCAGTATGACAGCCAAAAGGACTGCTCAACTATGGTATTCAGCATGATTGCTATTATAACTTTGATTTGATGTTTGGTGAAATATTCTCAGTAATAGCTTTCCTTCAGGGTGGAAAAGGCCGCCTTTCATTTATCTAACCAAATTCCAAAGTTGAGTTGTATTCTGAAAACATGTGACAAAATGTTGCAATGCAGTACTCAGCCAGAAAAACAGACATGCTCTTAGTGGTTGTTCTGGTAAGTGGACTTAAGAATACATCAGTACCAAGTGTCTTGGTATTAAGGAAACTGACATATTTAGTGTGTTTGTGTCTGTGTGTGTGTGTGTGTGTGTGTGTGTGATCTGCATTTTTAATGCAGCTTTATCAAATTTTTTCAGTCGTATTACTATGATGTCTGCAGTGTTCCAGTTTATAGTGATGTTGTGGTTGGCAACCCACAATGGCCAAATACCATGATAACATTTGTGTTCGGCCAAAAGTAAGCTCCATTGAATCAATGAATACATGTCACATGCTGTTTCAGAGCTATTGAATCAATGAATACATGTCACATGCTGTTTCAGAGCTATTGAATCAATGAATACATGTCACATGCTGTTTCAGAGGATGAGTTCAAGCTGATCTAAAATGAATACTGCCAATATGTAAAAGATAAATCAGAGGCTGTAAGGCAAACACTGTTGTCACAACTGACAAGGCAGCAAACAAAAGAGCTAACAGCTAAGAAGAAAAATCAAAGCTGGCAAGTTCATCAGGTCAATAATCATGCCTGCTGCCAAACCCTAAGAAAAGATAAATTCCACCACTCCCACTGGATTAAGATGCATCTTAAAAGCAGCAAAAACAATGTATTATCAAGGTCTATTTTGGCATTTTATTCAGTGCCTCCCAAAAAATGTTGGCCAGCTCATGAACAGGCACCCTCACTTAGTATGGCATACCAATACATATAGGCAGTGGTAACTGATGTGTGTATCCTCCCTAATATCTTCATAGTCACTAAAATAGCTCTACTCCACTCTCTCTAGTAACATGGACTAATTTAGATTAGAGACATGGAATACCTCCACCCCACCCTCTCTAGTAACATGGACTAAATTTAGATTAGAGACATGGAATACTTCAACCCCACCCTCTCTAGTAACATGGACTAAATTTTGATTAGAGACATGGAAAACCTCCACCCCACCGTCTATAGTAACATGGACTAAAATTAGATTAGAGATATGGAATACCTCCACCCCACCCTCTCTAGTAACATGGACTAAATTTAGAGATACGGAAAACCTCCACCTCACTGTCTCTAGCAATACATACTGAATTTATATTTGAGACACAGAATACCACCACACCACTATCTCTAGCAATATGCACTAAATGAATTTATATTAGAGACATGGATTACACCACCCCACCCTCTCTAGCAATTTGCACTGAAAATATATTTGAGATATGGAGCATTATAATTCTCACCTGGCCTCCATTTTGTTCAAGAAGCTGAAGACAGTTCATCACTTTCTCTTTGTACTTTTTATCCATCATCTTTTTGGAAATCTGAAATAGTAAATGGAGTACTAAAACTCAACTCTAACTGTAAAAGTATCTTGTAGAATTCTAACTTTAAAATTATCTTGTAGAATTCTAACTGTAAAAGTATCTTGTAGAATACTAACTGTAAAAGTATGCTGTATAATTCTAACTGTAAAAGTATGCAGTAGAATTCTAACTGTAAAAGTATGCTGTAGAATACTAACTGTAAAAGTATGCTGTAAAATACTAACTGTAAAAGTATGCTGTAGAATTCTAACTGTAAAAGTATGCTGTAGAATACTAACTGTAAAAGTATGCTGTAAAATACTAACTGTAAAAGTATGCTGTAGAATTCTAACTGTAAAAGTATGCTGTAGAATTCTAACTGTAAAAGTATGCTGTAGAATTCTAACTGTAAAAGTATGCTGTAAAATACTAACTGTAAAAGTATGCTGTAGAATTCTAACTGTAAAAGTATGCTGTAGAATTCTAACTGTAAAAGTATGCTGTAGAATACTAACTGTAAAAGTATGCTGTAAAATACTAACTGTAAAAGTATGCTGTAGAATTCTAACTGTAAAAGTATGCTGTAGAATTCTAACTGTAAAAGTATGCTGTAGAATTCTAACTGTAAAAGTATCTTGTAGAATACTAACTGTAAAAGTATGCTGTAGAATTCTAACTGTAAAACTATGCTGTAGTATGCTAACTGTAAAAGTATCTTGTAGAATTCTAACTGTAAAAGTATCTTGTAGAATACTAACTGTAAAAGTATGCTGTAGAATTCTAACTGTAAAAGTATCTTGTAGAATTCTAACTGTAAAAGTATGCTGTAGAATTCGAACTGTAAAAGTATTTTGTAAAATTTGAACATTAAAAGTATGCTGCAGAACTCTAAATCTGAATCTAAAAGTAACTTGTAGAACTCCAATTGTAAAAACATCCAGCAGAACTAATTGTAAAAGTATCCTGCGGTGTCTAATTGCATGTGTGTGTGTGTGATTTGGATTTTTAAAATAGCTTTAACAATTTTCTAGTCATATTGTTAAGATGTCTGCAGTGTGGTAGTTTATAGTTATGTCTTGTACTGGGGAATCATGCCAGAGACATGTAGCATGATGTCCCACCTAGTCACATTATCCTGATACCAGGCCGACCAGTCCTAACACTAACCTCTTAATGCTTAGTGCCAAGCGAGGCAACTGCGAGTACTATTCTTAAAAGTCTTCGTTATGCTTTGGCCAGAGTTCAAACCTTCGACCTCCTGCATCTGAAGTGGTTGCTCTAACCACTTAGGCCTCTGAAACAATCCAAATGGCTGTCTGTTCAAATCTGAATCAAATACAAAGTCTGTTATCTATGCTACATTTTGTTAACTAACTCCAGTCCAAAATAAATATCTGACCTCACCCATATGTACACCCCTTAAAGATACTTGCTTTCCTCCAGTGACACTTATATTCCTCATAAATCCCAATATGAAAACGAAATCATACAGGCAAGGTTCTTTTGTGTAACCTGGCCTAAATCGCTTCTTGAACTTATACACAATGGTGATGTGATCTCATTCAAGAGTACTAAAAAAAACTCACCTATTATTCTGCATCAACAAATTTCAGACATAGCAATATTTCCTTACCCTTCCTAACCGTGTGTGTGTGTGTGTGTGTGTGTGTGTGTGTTAAGTGATGTAGTAAAGCATGTTTTCTTCAAAGTTTAAGCACTGTATTAAGTCTTCATTAGTATCATTATTAATATTATTTGTAACAAAACTGCAATGCAAAAGACTCATGAAAATGTAATCAAGACATCTATATATGAGCACAAATAGCTGTTAGATTTTATTTCTCCCCTCTAAATGCTTTTTTCTCCACCATGCAAACAAAGTTTTGTCAGAAAAAAATAAAAAATAATAAATAATGAGGACTTTGAATAGCTATAGCGCATCTTTAGAAGCCCCAAGTGCTTTACATCAATAATGATGTAATAACAACAGAAAAACAAAAACCATGAAAATGGAAAACATAAAAAAATGCTAAAAATATTTATGGTATGAAACAATATTTGTTTTAAAGTTTGCTCCTGCAGTTGAAAAAGGTGAGTTCTAAGAGCACTCTTGAAAGGGATCACTGTTTTTGTGTCTAATTTTAATGGACAATTCATTCCACATTTCTGGGTCCCGGTATGCAAAAGAATGTTGTCCATATGACTTCGTTTTCATAGTGGGAAAAAAAGAATATATGATTGTCAGAAGAGGAGTGTAAGTATCTAGCTCGTGTGTACACATGGGTGAGGCCGGATAGGTATGTTGGACTGGTGGCCATCAGTGAAACATAGCACTGAGAACAAATTTTGTGTTTGATTCTGTATTGAATGGATAGCCAGTGTAGGGTACAGAGCAGTGGGGAGGTGAACACTGGTCACTGAACTCTAAAGATGATCCGAGCAACTGTGTTTTGAACTTTTTGAAGTTTCAGATATTGAGACGAACCAGCCAGAATTGAATTACAATAATCCAGTCTTGAAAGTACTAATGAACACACAAGTCTTTTAGTGGCATCAACTAGAAGATATCTGTGAATGGAGCTGATGCGTCTCGGTTCAAGATATGCAGAATTACATATGTTCATGACATGTTGGTGCAATGTGAGAGTACCGTCTAGAGTAACACCTAGGTTTCATACTAACTGTGAATTTAATAATGGTGTTGCTGGTATTTATTGTTAGAGGTAAAGGATGTGAATGAGAAAGTCTTTGTGTTGTGATCAGAATGGCCTCAGTTTTATCATCATTCATCTGCAGCTTGTTACATGTCATCCATATATCCATCTCTCTACTCCTTGGATGGTAGCATCAACTTCAGTTGGGTGGCTAAGACTTGTATATTTGGGTATCATCAGCATACAATTGGTGCGACAGTGGGTGATGATCTATGACACTTGAGACAGGTTGAGTGTATATAATGAAAAGAACAGGTCCAAGAACAAATCCCTGTGGAACACCACATCATAGATCAACTGGGCTGAAGTTTATTCCATTCGCAGATATAATTTGTGTCCTGTTCACTAAGTAGGACTTGAACCACTGTAAGGCTGCATTGTGAATGCCAAATACATGCTGGAGATGCTGAAGTAATATATCATGGTCTATTGTGTCAAATGCTGCAGACAAATAGAGGGTGAGGACTGTAATCTTTCCATTATCCAAAGAAGAGACAATATCATTAAATACTTTCAGAAGAGTAGTTTCAGTACTGTGACAAGGGCGATATGCAGACTGTACATTGCTAAAAAAACTGTTGAATTCCAATGAGATACAAGTTGGGTTAGAACAACTTTTTCTAAGAATTCTGATATGAATGGGAGATTAGAAACTGGGTGGTAGTTCTTTAAATCGTTGTGGTCAAGTTTTGTTTCTTCAGCAAAGGCTTTACGATGGCAGTTTTGAAAAATGATGTGAATTCCATAGATGAGAGAGATATTAATAACATCAGTTAGTGAAGGCAATATTGGGTCTAAGCACTCAAGCAGCATTGATGTCAGAATTGGATCAAGTTCACAAGACTTTGGTGCACTCTTCATCACGATTGTCCATACTAAATCAATAGAAACAGGTTCAAATGCTCCTAATGGTAGTCACTGAAATTCTGCATTCATAACTGTATGGTGATGAGTCAGTTGAAATTGTGTTGTCAAGCGAATCTGATGGTTTGTACTTTGTCACGGAAGAAATTTGCAAATTGGTCCGGAAGGTCTACTGGAGAGAAGGTAGTTGGAAGTGGTGTACATTTGTTCCTTGACATAGGACTGGTAGACTGTAGAGAGTAGTCTGGTTTCAGTTTATAATTACTTACAACTTACATTAGAGGGATAACAGAATAAATTCTGGAGTACAGCTGATGCAGAAAAGTTCAGTAAGAATAGAATGAAATGAGAGATTGTTGTGTAGCTATTTTATGGATATGTTTATACTGTATTCAGTTGTAAGATATTTTTTGGTGTGGATTTGGATTTGGTAGTGAAAGTGTTTTTATTGGAACCAAGATTTACTTAGGTTTTGACAAAATTGTTTTATTGTGTGAGTTTGAATTTCCCAGTCTGTTCTAAAGCTTTGAAGATATATACTGTTCTATGATGATACATTTATTTGTGTACCCATCTTAATTTAGGTGTATTGTATTATGGCTATTCCATTTCAGTATATAGGTACCAATCATGTTTTACTGGAATGCCTGTTATGGCATTTCAAGATTTATGTTAAAGTTTACTCTTGGTTTGATCTATCAATCTTTCCTTTAGCATGGATAATGTCATATCCAATGCTTTTTAATTCAAACTTGAAGTGTAACTGTTCCATTTTAAAAGGTAAACTGATGTCAATGTTAGTAGATGATCTTTTAGTTTCCAGTTAAATGAATGCCCTCATAAATGCAATTTTTCTTGTACAGGCAGCTGAGTATTGCAAAACAGAAAAAAATAGCCTTTCTCAAGAGCACAATAAAGAACACAGCACATGGATTGAACTTTTCTTTCCCTCCTGAAACCAGGAAAAATTGCAATAGTCCTATTTGTTACCCTACTTCATTATTTTAACAATAGATAACCAAAGAGCCCTAGATCACCTTATTGCTTTATTCACTGTAGCATCAATTAAAAGTTCCATTGGCTGCTAAAGGTGTGTGTGTTAATGGCGATATATTGGAATAAGTGAGTGAATTCCCCAGATGAGAGAGAGATAAGGCAATATTGGGTCTAAGCACTCAAGCAGCAGTGATGATGGAATTGTATGAAGTTCACAAGATTTTGGTGCACTCTTCATCACGATTTTCTGTACTAAATCCATAGAGACAGGTTCAAATGCTCCTAATGGTTGTCACTGAAATTCTGTATCTCTAATGGTTTGTACTTTGTCATGGAACAAATTTGAAAAAAGGTCCGGAAGGTCTACTAGAGAGTAGGTAGCTGGAAGTGGTGTACATTTGTTCCTTGACATTAGTTTGTTAGTTATTTTGAAGAGCTCTTTGCAGCTGGAACTCCCCGTGATTTTAATAACTGTAGTGGGATAATTTGGCTAAATGGACTATGTTGTGACGTTCTTCTTAGCGGCTTCATAGATTTGTTTATGAATAGTGAGTCTGGTGGAAAACCAGTCTCTCTGCTTTATGGCGATGTCTTTTAGCAGTGCGAAGCTGGTCCCTAACATTGCTATACCACGGAGAAGACTTTTTTTTTTTATTTTTTATCGATACACATGGTGGCTAGGGCAAGTTTTTCAAGCAATGAATGCAGGCAGTTATCAAGTTGTTCTGCTGTAGGTGGTAAGCAAGTTGTTAGGTTTTCTTGGATGTCATGCATTAGTTTGGTTCTATTTATCATACAGAGGTTTCTCTTAGTAGCAAATACAGGTGGTGGGTTACGGACTGATACGTCGAGATGGCATATAATGCAGAGGTGATCTGATGCAAGTTCATGGGATACAAGGGTGGATTGCAGAATATTATCATCAGGTCTATGAAGAATCCAGTCTAAAATGTGACCAAGTTTATGGGTGAGTTGGTTAACTGACTGTTTAACGTTGAAAACATGAATGGAATCTAGGAGTTTTGAGTTGTATGGGTTTCCAGGACAAAGTGAAAGTTTAAATCTCAAAGAATAATTAAGTTGCCACCTAACAAATTTCCATACTCCAGAAGATTCAGAAACTGCTCCAAAAAGAGAGATTCAGTCAGCTTGTTTTTTATACTGGGAGGAGGGCAGCAGAGACAGAAGAAATGGACTTAACTTTGTTCCAGTGTGAGTGTTGTTTGGACTAGTTCAAATGATGTGTGGCATAAATTGAAGGTTGTGTTGTACTTAAGACATTTTAACATGGAATTTAATGTGATGACAGCAATTCAACCTGTGCGAGAGTGGCGAGGGAGCGACCTGATAAAGTAAGCAGTGGGTGTTAAGTTCACGCACTTGGGCTCACCGCCTGATATTTTTAGCCATGTTTCTGTCAGGAAAATGACGTTGATATTCTGGTCGTTTATAAAATTAACTTTTTCTGTGATTTTCGGTGGTTCTACTGATGGGGTGTTGAATAATGCAATACGCAATGGTATCTCTGGGACAGCTGACACAACGGTTTACGATTCAAGATGGATTTTCACCAGGTTATAAAAAGTAATGGCTGAATCTTTAAAAAATTGTTTATCTAAAAAGGGCGAAAGGGAGATAACTGGAATTCTTCTTCCTGTTCTATGTCAGTCAGCTTTGAAATGTTTCTTCTTTTTGCTTCTGTTTACATTTAATTAATGATGAATGTAGTCCCCGTTCATTTAGTCTTGAGCACATATATTATAAAGAGCAATTAAATGCAAATATTTCCAGAATTCTGCCATTCTGGATACAACAGAATATGGGTGGCACAACTGATCAAGCATACATGCAACATTTGCCCCCTCAAATTTAGATAAATTATTTTCAGAAAAAATACAAAGATTTCATATTTGATTCTTTGAGAATCAGATATTTCAATTTTCAAAATCAAATCTAAACCCACCATTTTTGTTTCATTTTAAACAGTGTGCAGGTCTTCTGTTTTAGAGTTTACATTAGTTCCTCTGCACATAACTATTTATACAAGTTGGTATAAGATAATTATAATGTTATGATCTGACCAATGGAAATCTTCACAAAAAAACTAATTTGCATTTTAAATTAATAACTTCTGTTTCTGCAATTTTAACCTAAATGCTTGTCACAAAGGTTTGGTAAATATATAAACTATTTTGCTCAATTAAGCTTATGTTTTTATTTGGGGCAAATATTAAACATAAAACAATTTTAGACAGAACTAAACCATGATGGTTCCATCCCCTCCCCAATCTATAATATAAGAACCTGAGTAGTAATACTCACAGGAACAAGGAGATTTTTCAAGTATGGGTTTAGAGCTGTACCAACGGCATCACTTAGCTGCATCAGTGCATCCAGACCAGCATCAAAAACTGATGTGTCAGTATGGCTCTGGAAGAAAGAAGATAATTAATGTCACAGTACATAAACAGATTTCATAACAAAAATATTTTTGTATTTAGCAAACTTTATGATCTCATGACATCATTTGTGATGAAATGCCATATAAATGATGTCATGATAAAACACGGAGCCATCAGGTAAGAGACATCCAATTATCTACAGGTAATTTCAATTACACTTGTTCTTTAAGTCATACAATCTGTAATTTTTAGTATATGATAAAAAGAAAAATCTAAGAACTATCCTAATTTGTTATTTTTGTGAAGCATTTGGAAAAATTGAAATACATTATTCTCTAAAGTAAGCCTCTATGCATAGCAAACTAAAAACTGTCCACTAAATCTTTGAAATCAGACAACTATAAATGGATAAAAAGGATTTATACCTGTTCAGTTTGGGGGGGAAAGGGGTCAGCTTATATGTGAATGGGCTTATACGCGAGTACCGTATTTTCGCGCATATATCCCGCACACGCAGATAATTCGCACCCTCATATAGCCCGCGGGTTTTGGGGTTTTGTGTAAAAAATCGTTGGCATAACCCGCACCTTTGTATAACCCGCAACCATAGATATATTTATACAGCCACAATCGGAAATGAAATCAATTACAGGATCACGGGGCTTCGCTGATGTAGCAAACTGCGATACTGTTTTCCGTTTTGGTGACAAAATATACCATCTGGTGATATTTGTGGCGACACCAATTTTGGCTGATAAAAACCGTATATACAGTCTTGCGTTTGGAGTAGAGAAAATCAAAGTCACCATGACAGGAAACAATGTACTGGAATATATTGTTAAAATAACAAGTCCTTGTCTCATACTGGCAAACCACACTGACAGTGCACTGTTATATCATAATCCGCTAATGATGATATCTGGCCTTATTACTTTATGCAACTGACTAGTCAAAATCCAAATCCGCAGAAGGCGAAAACGTAAAATGAGTACAGTCAAGCAGATGACACTAATTTAAAAACAAATACCAGATGGAAGAAGAAAAATACGATTGCTGACACTTCAAAGAGAACTGATTACCTTTGAAGCACTGATATATACTAAACAAATAAAACAAATCTGTTTCAATGTTCTACAATTATCTGAAGTTGCCGCAGCAAAAACAAACAGGTATTTGTTTCACCCTTCAACTGGAGCCTTTAGCGGCGCCATCATCAAAGTAAGCCGACGACCTTTGCTCAATAAAAGTCAGGAAAAACACGGTACACAGTGCTTGTGTGCGTAGGAGCTGTGCCTCAACTACAGGCTACATAAACACGAACATTTTTAAATAATCTTGTATTCTTGTGAAGTGTAGATTCGAGTTTAAATAATTTCTTTCTGTTTAATTTAAAAAATGCCGAAACTTAAGTCTTACACAGCCGACTTCAAGCTAACTGCCATTGCGTATGCTGAAGTGCATGGCAATAGAGCCACAGGCACAAAATTTGATATTGATGAGAGTGTAATCCGAGGTTGGAGAAAAGAAAAAGGAACGTTGGAGAAGATGAATCCACGAAAACGTGCTCGTCGCGGACCTAAAGCAAAGTGGCCTCACCTTGAAGCTGACCTGAAGCAGTGGATCGTGGCCCAGCGGTAAAATTAGGTACCGTAGTTATTTCGATTGAAAACAGAAAATATTGATTATGAAAACGTGACGGATACGAAATTTTAAGTTTTTATCCCGAAATGTTGATTTGGTCCCGATACCGTAAGTTGTAAAGTCACCGTAGTAGCCATAATATCCAACCCTAGCAAAACAAAACTAGAACAATATATGTTATGTAGTTACGTTTTTCAAACAATATGTTGAAATATCATTATGTGTAAAAAAAATTGTGATATAGCCCGCACCCTTATATAACCCGCACCCCCCCCTGCGGGGTTTGTAAAATCTGGTATAACCCGCGGGATATATGCGCGAAAATACGGTATATATGGTATCTATAAATGGATAAAAATAAATTACAAATGACTAGTTCTCACCAGGGCTCCACGGATGGCAATTGC
Source organism: Unio pictorum (assembly GCA_030141615.1). Classification (NCBI taxonomy): domain Eukaryota; kingdom Metazoa; phylum Mollusca; class Bivalvia; order Unionida; family Unionidae; genus Unio; species Unio pictorum. Next base: position 6,109,706 of record JARLTB010000027.1, on the reverse strand, counting down.
TACCCTGGGTAGGAGAGGGAAAGCCTTCTGACCAGAGTTTGGGACTTGCAGCAGCTCCTTAAACCCTTGTCTGGACACAAAGGTGTATGGGTGAACTGTCTCACGGATACCCTGAAAATACAATTTACAACAATGTATCACTTAATTATCATTATAAATGAACTAGGTCAAGGTCAAGAAGAGGTCTCCTAGATACTCTGAAAATACAATTTCTGAAAATGTGTCACTTAATTATCATTATATGAACTGGGTAGCACAGGCAAGGTCTTCCAGAAACCACAAAAATTTACTGACAAAGCATAAAATGCCTAATTTAAGAATCATTACAGGACAAGAGGTCTCACAGATACTGCGGAAATACCATTTTCAAAGCATAAAATGTGTCACCATAATCACTAAATTATAATGAAAAGGTCATGAGTAAGAAGATAGATCAGTAAGCATCAAGAGTCAACTTAAACCCTTCATAAAGTATCATAAATTTACTAGAAAATCAACTATAAAAAAAGATAGAATGAAGCCTGCTGTAAAATATGCATACTCAAAAGATTGCAAGAAAGAGTCAACAAAAGAGTGAATAGATATTTTCATTTCTCTATTACAGCAGAAAAGAAAGAATGCAGAGGATTCAGAAAAAGTTGCTCGCTTTCCAATTGTTCTGATCTGACTGTGGCTTCACACTGGGAGTAGAATTTCACACCATGCTTTCATGCAGATTCATATCTACTGATCACCAGAGTGCATGCCATGGTCAGGTAAATCGATGACCACCAAAGTGATACCAGACATAGTTTCCATGGCCATCATCACTGTTGTGAGGGTATGGGACTGTGTCTCAGTACATGGATATCCCGTATTGTTGGTCATTTTTAACTTTGTTTGCATTTTGATCACTGCTGCTTGATGAGATGCTGCTTTCAATAGAAAGGTATCCTTCTCATGAACAATGTGTACTTTTTGTTGATTAATCTCTCAGGTGCTAAGAGCCCCTCCTACTGTGGGCATAGAAGACGGCATTCCTTTTGCTCAGGCTGCACATTATGTTGACTGGTTCTTGATGCTGAGTGCAAGGATGAATGCAAGGGATTAGCTGCATCAGTAGATTGTCGCAAGCTGGCTTGCTGGCTGACAGAAATACCAAGCCCAGTCTTATCTAGGTAAGGGGGCTAGTCTGTGGGTACTGACATCATCCTGAGCTGCTGCAAACCTCCCTTCTGGGTGAGGCAGAATCCAGGGGGCAAAAGGCCCATGTTAGGCCGGCATATTAAATTAGCTTCATATTTTCTTCGTAAATCTGCACAAGTTGAGCCTTCTTTAGAGAAGCTGGCAAAACAATGTTAATTTCACTGATTTTTTAAAGAAGTTTTCCCACCGACCAATTTTTTGGCGACTCAGAATCCAAGCCAAAACCATATTCATTTTTTAAATTTATTATCCATGTATAATTTTGCAAAAACTAAGAAATCAAGCTGCAACATTGGAGAAGACTTATTCCAACCAGAAACCATTGCAAATCTTAGGACTAATCATTGTAAAATTTAAAAGTCGACCAACACCATCAAGCAGCTGTATGCCAAGTCTACCAGTGCAGTAACTGCTCAAGGTTCTGTGGGGGACTGGTGCAAGACAACAGCTGGAGTATGGCAAGGCTGTTGAATGTCACCCACACTTTTCAACATATACTTAGAGTGCATCATGAGCGAAGCCTTGGAAAACCACTGTGGGACAGTCAGCATTGGAGGGCATAACATCACCAACCTTTGCTTTGCAGATGACATTGATGGGCTGGCAGGCAGTGAAGATGAGCTTGCCACCTTAGTGAAGAACCTGGATGAAACATCTTCCAGATTTGACATGGAGATAAGTGCAGAGAAGACAAAGCTGATGACAAATAGTGGCAAACAAATCTCAACCAAGATTAAAGTCAGAGGACAGGAACTGGAAACAGTGGTCCATTTCAAATATCTTGGTTCCATAATCACCGAAGAGGGATCAAGAGCAGAAATTTTGTCACGAGCAGCACAAACAACGGCAGCTATGTCAAAGCTAAGACCCATCTGGAGAGAAAAGAATATCTGTCTGAAAACTAAACTCAAGACTATTGAGAGCACTAGTCATCTCAATCTTTCTGTATTCATGTGATGCCTGGACCCAGACAGCAGAATTACAAGGAAGAATCCAGGCACTTGAAATGAGATGCTACAGAACCATCCTTGGCATCTCTTACATGGACCACATCACAAATGAAGAAGTGCATAACACCATCAGGCACAAAGTAGGCCATTTATGAAGACCTCCTCACCACTGTCAAAAAGAGAAAGCTGGAAATGGTATGGCCATGTCAATAGATCCAACAATCTATCCACAACAGTATAAAAGGGCAGTGTCCAAGGTGGCAGAAGGTGAGGTTGACAGAAAAAAGTGGAGTGACAACATCACAGAATGGACCAGGAAAGTTTTGCGGAGACTAGAGCTGTAAAAAACCATGGAAAACTTCACCTGTTTACCTGTTGAGCCATTTAACGGTTAACCGGGTACTTGTTAGAAAATGAAAGACATATACAACCCTAGACCAACAAATTGTCCTCCGCCTTTTTTTTATTTTGACTGCCGACAGAGACCAACCATGTAATGCACTACTCGGTCTGAAGTGTCCGCACCATGGTAGCCGTGAATGATCACGGTATTAATTAATAAATTTATTTTGACTAACCTTTGTACCCAGACGGTAAGTATAATCCCTCTTCTAATGATCCACTGCATTTAATCCTTTAGAACACTCACTTTTTTAAAAGTATAAATCCCTGTCAGAACACCTGTGTATTCATTGGCTGTTGACCTCAGATTTGAACTACCCACGTAAATGGGGCTACAGCGACTGCATGATCTTATGGTGTCACTGGTATGTACCAGTGATACCACGTGACCATGCAGTCACTTAAGTGATATGTTAACACTAGTAGTCTACATATTAGTGTTGTTTTGAACTGTAAAGCTGTTTGCACATTCCAGCGTGCAGCACCTATTTAGTAGTGGGCCACTCATGCATAATGGGTGGTCCTACTCTGAAATATAGACTGGAGCTACAAATCAGACCAGCGTAATGCTGATGATATTTTGATAGTGTTGTCGACAAATTATTTTTATGAACAGGTACTTGTCATTAATTTTCAATGCCCGGGTTTTTCACTATGGTCAGGTACCCGATTACTCCGGTACCCGTTCACAGCCCTAGTTGAGACACATGCAGGGATCGCGCTGGGCTTCGCCAATGTCGCAAATTGCGATTTTTTTCCCTTATTGGCGACAAAAATATCCCATCTGGCGATTTTTTTGGCGACAGACTTTTTGGTTATTTAATTTGTACATACAATCATGGATTTGGACTGAATAAATTAAATGGGAGAACGAAAGGAAGCCACAAACCTGACTAAGCAATGCATTGGAATTAATTTGTTACACAAACAATCCTTTGTTCGTATTGATCATCCCATCTTTACAGTGCATTGTTACATCATAATCTGCTTATGCCGACATCTGGGCTGAGTACTGTATGCTGTGATACAGTCAATCATGCTACCGTACTATACCTACAACTGACCGACTTCTGAAGACGCGAATAGAACAGAAACAATTTAATTGAATGGCTAATCCTTCTGTTGTTTTTTTACATATACCAATACAATAGTTTTTCTGAACCTTCATAGAAAACTGATAACCTTTGAAGTACCGACTACGGTGTATAAATAGAAAGCAAATGGAAAAAAATCTAAATTATAATTATATCTTCGCCAGTGCAACATTATCATGAGCAAACGCAAGTTAGACGTTGCGATTTCATTATCTCATCCTAAGTTACAAAAATTAACAGCGTTTGGATTTAGTGCAAATTCATCAGAGAAAACAATCACTGGACCCGATGATAAACCTTGCAGTCCAACATCATCTACATGTAGCGCTTCAAGTGCAACACCACATTACGATGAACGGGGCAACAAGTCCCGAAAATTTCAAGACAGTTGGAAACTTGGGCGTCCGTGACTCAGATATGATCTAAAGTTAAAACAGATGTTCTGTGATGTATGTATCAAGGCAAAGTTTGTAAATTCATTTACAACTGGCTGTGATATTTTGAAGAAGGAGTGCGTCACCAAACATGAATCCAGGCGGGGTAAGTAATATTTTTGCATTTTACTCATTGACCTTTTTCTTTGCCATCAATCCCACAGAGACTTAAACTCCACAACAAGAAATAGCAACAAAAAAAATCAAGTTTGCATAATTAAAAATAATTATTTATTTCTCAAAATACAGGAGTGAAAGAATCCATAAATTGGGTGTGAATTTATGCTTATATATACGGTCCAATATTGCCAAGTTGTTAACTCGTGTAAGTTTCATTCGTGGGAATGGAGATCCTATTTTGCTTGTTGAGAAAATTTATACAGCATTCAGTGATCATTCTTGGGATTTAGGAAGCAATTCACTACAAGCTCTGGGGAGGGGGGGGGTGCATTTAATTATGGAATGCATGCAATCGACGGCCGCATTATACGTCAATTATCTTATATTGCAATGTACGATCATAGGGTTTTATTGTTATTAAAATGTCAACTAAAGTTGATAATGCGTTTTTTTCTTCTTCAGGTAACAACAGTCATACATGTGCACAAACGGTGATGCGGGATGCCAGCACCATGAAAGCAGCGAAGATCACTGCCATTAGCAAAAGCAAAATTGCTATTATTAGTGCTATGCGGAACACTTTCTTTGCGGCTTACTACAACCTGGCTAATACAATTGTCCCAAAGCTGCACCAGTTGTGTATCACACAGGTATTGAGAATATTATATTATAGCTTGTTAACAGTAATATTCTATGTATTTAAATGACAGTAACATAAGGAAAAAAACACATGTATAACCTTAATATATTCAATGTGATATTACTGTAGTACACCGTGATTGTTGTATATAAATGCCACTTTTTGTTAATCATATATATATATATATATATATATATATATATATATATATATATATATATATATATATATACACACACACACACGCACACACGGTCAGAACATGTATAATAATAAATGAAATATTTATGGCATACAAAATTAATAATTATTTCTATTTCAGGGCGCCACCCAACTCTCAGACCTCAAAGTAGATAAGCACACATCGTATGACGGTCACGGAAGCACCAGTGAGTTTCAGCAGTCGTTGGCTGATGTAATAGTTGATGAGATGGCTACCGAGGTCAAGGAATCTCGTGTTTACAGCGTCATGCTTGACGAGAGCACAGATGTTTCAGTACATCAGAATTTGATTGTTTATGTTAGGTACCTAACTAATTTGGCTGGCAGTGTTCAACCAGTGACTCAATTTCTAGGTATTCGTCAGCTTCAAACCGCAAATGCAGAATCCATATATTCAGAGTTGTTAGGTTTAATTCAGTCATTTGGTTTTAGTCTGGACAATCTGATTGGTGTATCAACGGATGGTGCTGCAGTCATGTTGGGTTGCAAGAGTGGTGTTGTTACCAGGTTGAAGGAGGCTACTAAAGGTTTGATTGCAACTCACTGCATTGCACATCGGTTAGCTCTGGGTACAGGCGCTGCAGCTGACGAGGTTAGATACTTGGTTAAGTTTCAAGATATACTGAATAATATGTACAAGTATTTTGCCTATTCCCCTCGTAATATGTGTAGACTTGAGGCAATTCAGTCAGTGTTAGAGTCTTCTCACACTCGCTTGCATCAGGTATTCCACACAAGGTGGCTGAGTTTTGAAGGTAGTTTACAGGCAGTTGTTGATAATTTTCAAGCTCTAGTTAGTGTCTTCTTGGAAGACAACTCTGCAAAGGCTCTTGCAATGTATAAGCCCATTGCTTGTTTCAAATTTGTTTATACAGCACACTATATGGCTGACATTCTCAGGCCTTTGGCAGTTCTGTGTCAAGCTTATCAGAGATCTGATATTGACTTTACCGAGGTTAAATAAATCCCCTTCTCCACTCCACTGTTGAGCTTCTTGAAAATCTGAGGTTAGAGTCTGGTAGTAACGTTTCTAGGTTTCTTTCTGAGATTCCAGCAGAACCAAGTTTAGATTCATCAGGTTTATGTACTTTTGAGTACAAAGGCCATACAATTAGTGATAATGCTAAGCAAAGGTCAGAGGCTGCATTGTCTTGTGCCAAATTTATAGATATTGTTATAGATAATCTAAAAGCAAGGTTCACGGAGGAGGGTGATTCGATAGTTTTGAGTGCTCTAACCAAGTTGTTTGATCCCTATTTGTATGGTTCACAGGCTATCAGTTCCATTCTTTCAGAGGTTTCAGGCATTGTTTCAGATTACTTGTCTACTTGTGGGCTAGGTAATCAGTCAGAGGTTAGTCAGGACTTGGCTGGCTTTGTGGCTTATGCTAGGGTTCAAGTTCTCAGGAATGGTAATGTGTATAGAGGTGTTAAGGATTTGATTCAGTTGGCAGTGAGATCCAGGACAATATACCCTTGCGCATCTGCGGCTGCTGAGAGACTACTGGTGTCACCTGTCAGCACTGTTGACTGTGAACGAGGATTCAGTAAGATGAACCTCATAAAATCTGACATCAGAAATAAACTCGGCATCTCATCTCTCGAGAATTTAATGAGAATCAGCATGTACCGATATGAAAATTTTGACTTTGAAACTGCATTCAGCAAGTGGGCAGCCGTAAAATCGCGACGGATCTTCACGTAACACTTTGTAACATTTTGTTAATGCTTGTTGTAATTAAAGTATTCATTTAATTAATCCATCTTTTGTCATTTTCATTGCCTTTTACATTAATAGACTAAATTAACACTTGGAAAAATGTACACTACTTGTTATGGCGACACTTTTTGAAAATTGGCGACAAAATATTGATGTTGGCGATTTTTTTGGCGACAGCTTTTTAAAAGCCAGGACCATCCCTGCACATGCATTGGTACATGATTGAGACAAGTGGAGGGAACTGGTCAGATGTTCAGCAGCACAATACCTCAACGACCACATTGATGATGATCCAGTAAAACCTGTCTTGAGAGACCACTGCTATGAGAGCCACCTGTCTTGAGAGAACAGAATCTCCATGCACAGATTTATTCATTATGTAGTGTTATGACCTGTTATAAGAGACCACCTGTCTTGAGACACCAATATTTTTTGGTAGAAGGGGTGGAATTTCAAGACATGTTCTACTAAGAATATTATCTACCAATAATACTGACTGTATGCTTTTTGAAAGTAAATAATATTGACCACTCTCAGTCCATAAAACAAGGTATAAAAAAAAGAAAATTGTGTACCTTGCTGTTACTATTGGAACTTTTGTTCACCATGTCAAATATTCATACACAATCAAACTACCCCTGAATGCCTGACCATTATTCATTCTGAACAATGTCCAAATACTTGAAGTTGTCTCACCTCAGCCAGGGTAACCAGGACTGGATCAAACGATACTTGATCTGGTGCTGGTGTCCAGGCAAGCTTGTGTTTGACAGACCCATGCACAAGTCTGCAAGGTGAGGAAAGCAATGATAAAATGGAACTATTACAGTAACTGTCAAACATAGTAGTTTCATAATGATTTTTTTTTTTTAAAATAATAGTAAAATAGACAATATTTAAAATTACTATTTCCCAAAAATATATTTCTATAATTTTAAGTGTATTTTAAATTAAATTAATTAATATAAAAAGTCTCATACTTCCTCACTTTCATATCTAACTCTCTTACATTTGTTCAAAAAAAAGTTAAATTTTATTTGTCTGCAATACAAGAAATTTGATGAAGTTCATCACTGCTGTAATTGTGGATTATAAATCCCATTTAATGTAAAACTTCCAAATCTGGCACCATTCCAAAATATGGTACCTTTTCATTTAAACTGGATAAAACTCTTTAAAATAGGCACTTGTAAAGTTATTTTTTACAGCAAATTTAAAACAAAATTAAAGAATGAAAAATGCATTGATTATTTTTATATATTTTTTTTTAAAACAGTGCCATTTAATTTTATATTGACAGTCCATTCTATCTTAACACATTAAACCCTAGCGCCGAGTTTATGGGGCCTGAGGTAGTAGCCTACTTCCAAGGTCTGTAGTATCGAGGTCATGCATGGTACGCTAAAGTGGGTGATATTATAGAAAGGTAGACAGATTTAGCTCTACAATGATACCAAATAATCTGGACATTTTAGTTACACTACAAAATTGAGAGAAAAAAATCTAATTTTTGGACCCTTTTGTTTTCCCACCAAAAATTCGCCCATGGTTGGAATCTGATTTTGTGTCCAGTTTTTAGACTTTATGGTCTCAGATCTAAGGCAGACCAGTCTGAAATGCACATAGACAGGTGAACCTGTTCATAAAAAAGTAGGATAAGGTGGACATTTTGAATAAAGAGTCTTCTCCATGTGAAAAGTATGAATCCATTAAGCAACAAACAAACAAACAACACCCCCCCCCACAAACAAACAACAAATCTCAGATTTTTCACCTTCTGCTCATGGGCCAGCAAACTAAACAATGGAAAGCACAGTTTTAGCGCAACTAGCAACTAGGCACTGGTCTAATGGAAAATTGCTTGGAAGTCGATGTATTAGGATGTATTCAGAAATAGTCACTAAAATGTGTTTCTTGCTCGCATTTCAACGAAAACAGCAAAAACCTCCATGGGGTTAATGTATTAAAGTGTGAATGATCTTCATGCTGATTATACCATAACAAGGAAAATACTTAAGTTGTTGTGGATTCTTGTGCCTAACAGATCAAAAGATAATGTTGATGATAAAAAACATTTTGTGAATTACAATATTTACATCAGAAAAACAATCATGGAACCCCACATTCAAGTCATAACAAAGAAACAAAATATTGAGATCTCCACCATACAACCATATACATTATACCCCATGGGGTTCCTCCATTAGTAGATACAAAGGTGCATGCAAATCACGGCCTACCTGCATGGGATTCTGCTGTTAGCATATACTGTACATAAAGTACATACAAATCAACGCTTACATACACGAGATTTCTCCATTAGTATATACTATACATGAAGTGCATACAAATTAAGGCCTACCTGCATGGGATTCCTTCATAAGTAAATACTGTACACGAAGTGCATACAAATTAAAGCCTACCTGCATGGGATTCCTTCATAAGTAAATACTGTACATGAAGTGCATGCAAATTAAGATCTGCCTACATGGGATTCCTTCATTAGTATATACTGTACATGAAATGCATACAAATTAAGGCCTACATGCATGGTATTCCTTCATTAGTATATACTGTACATGAAGTGCATACAAATTAAGGCCTACTTGTATGGGATTCCTCCATTAGTATATACTGTACATGAAGTGAATACAAATTAAGACCTACCTACATGGGATTCCTCCATTGGTATATACTGTACATAAAGTGCATACAAATTAAGACCTACCTGCATGTGATTCCTCCATTTGTATATACTGTACATGCAATGCATACAAATTAAGGCCTACATGCATGGTATTCCTTCATTAGTATATACCGTACATGAAGTGCATACAAATTAAGGCCTACCTGTATGGGATTCCTCCATTAGTATATACTGTACATGCAGTGAACTCAAATTAAGACCTACCTACATGGGATTCCTCCATTGGTATATACTGTACATGAAGTGCATACAAATTAAGACCTACCTGCATGGGATTCCTCCATTAGTATATATTGTACATGAAGTGCATGCAAATTAAGGCCTACCTGCATGGGATTCCTCCATTAGTATATACGGCAGCAAAAGCACTCTGATGCTTAGCTGAATCACTGAACTGCAAGCAATAGTACAAGTCAGTGAAAAATAAAAGAATTACAATAATTAATTTTTGTAATGTCACAAAATTCTGTGATTTACCAATATAAATAATTTTCATAAATCTAAACAAATGGAATACCATACATAATTTTTCACTGCCACATAAAAGGCATTGATAACATTATGACCAGGAAATCTAAGTTAGCTTAATATACATTCTTGGTCTAGAGGTAAAAATTGCTGTCTTGAATGCAGACAAGCCAAGTTCAAATCCCACAATATGCATATACTTTTCTCAATTTGTAAAGTCTTTGTTCTGTGTTGTTTCTACCTCAAATTAGGAAGAAGAATAACTTTGCCGCTGATTATTTCTGTGCAAATATACATCAAACAAAAAAGAACATACAACTGTAAACTGCCGACAATATCACACTAGATACAGTAAGAAATCTGCTACTACAATTTGTTATATTTACTGCTAACTGATATGTTTGAGCATAAAGTAAATAAAACTACAATCTTGTTATATATACTTATAGTTTATATGTTTGAGCATAAAGTAAATAAAACTACAATCTTGTTATATATACTTATAGTTTATATGTTTGAGCATAAAGTAAATAAAACTACAATCTTGTTATATAAACTTATAGCTGATATGTTTGAGCATAAAGTAAATAAAACTACAATCTTGTTATATAAACTTATAGCTGATATGTTTGAGCATAAAGTAAATAAAACTACAATCTTGTTATATAAACTTATAGCTGATATGTTTGAGCATAAAGTAAATAAAACTACAATCTTGTTATATAAACTTATAGCTGATATGTTTGAGCATAAAGTAAATAAAACTACAATCTTGTTATATAAACTTATAGCTGATATGTTTGAGCATAAAGTAAATAAAACTACAATCTTGTTATATAAACTTATAGCTGATATGTTTGAGCATAAAGTAAATAAAACTACAATCTTGTTATATATACTTATAGCTGATATGTTTGAGCATAAAGTAAATAAAACTACAATCTTGTTATATATACTTATAGTTTATATGTTTGAGCATAAAGTAAATAAAACTACAATCTTGTTATATAAACTTATAGCTGATATGTTTGAGCATAAAGTAAATAAAACTACAATCTTGTTATATAAACTTATAGCTGATATGTTTGAGCATAAAGTAAATAAAACTACAATCTTGTTATATATACTTATAGCTGATATGTTTGAGCATAAAGTAAATAAAACTACAATCTGTTATATATACTGCTAGCTGATATGTTTGAGCATAAAGTAAATAAAACTACAATCTTGTTATATATACTTATAGCTGATATGTTTGAGCATAAAGTAAATAAAACTACAATCTTGTTATATAAACTTATAGCTTATATGTTTGAGCATAAAGTAAATAAAACTACAATCTTGTTATATATACTTATAGCTGATATGTTTGAGCATAAAGTAAATAAAACTACAATCTTGTTATATATACTTATAGCTTATATGTTTGAGCATAAAGTAAATAAAACTACAATCTTGTTATATATACTTATAGCTTATATGTTTGAGCATAAAGTAAATAAAACTACAATCTTGTTATATAAACTTATAGCTGATATGTTTGAGCATAAAGTAAATAAAACTACAATCTTGTTATATAAACTTATAGCTTATATGTTTGAGCATAAAGTAAATAAAACAACAATCTGTTATATATACTGCTAGCTGATATGTTTGAGCATAAAGTAAATAAAACTACAATCTTGTTATATAAACTTATAGCTTATATGTTTGAGCATAAAGTAAATAAAACAACGACATGTTATACATATTGCTAGTCAATACATTTGGGCATAAAATAAATATACCATTTGCTTGTTCTGAGTGAAAAACACAGATTTCATCTTGTGGGTGAAAAACTATTTTCTTTCATTGTTTTACCACGTGTGAAAATACCAAGTTTTACTACCTACTTGATTAAATATATACATTATTTACTTGTTTCAAGCAAATATTCTCAGACCAGTTTGCAGGAACTGAAGCCAGCAAGGAGTGACTCAGTGCGGGACTGAATTTAGCTTTTCATACTATTTGCACCTTTTTGGTAAATGGAGTAAATAACAAGTTGCAAAATCTGATTTCATGTAGCAATTTTTTAAATTTACTTTAATTATTCTATACTGTAAGCTATGAGTGGAATTTAAAAGAAGCAACAATACCTTTTTTAAAATATCAGTTTAAATTCTAATTTATATCATTTTTAAAATAAACAACTACATGCACAACACAACTGTTTTATATGACTTAATTCCAATTTTTAATGAGTATAGAATTCCAACTACAAAAATGCAAATGAAAGAAATATTTAGGATAAAACTAATTTGCCATATTCCTGAGAAGTATTTGAAAATTTGAAACAATAAAATTGCTACAACTTAACACTTGCAAGCAATCTGAATTTGAACCTTTAATTTAAACGAAATAAAGCAAGCCATACATTAGGTCCATCAAACCTACTTGTTCATTCTGTCCACAAAATGTTACAAGAATTAACTTTCAAAAGTTTATTTTGACTTGTTTTAGAATATGTCTGTATAATTCTGAATCCCTTAACCTAAAGTATTTAAGAATAAACTTGGAAAAAACAAAGCAAGATGCCATACCTTTCATCTGAATATGTTTACCCCAAAACCTAATAACTTATCATGAAATGTTAAACTGGAGAACAGATTAATAGCATTCGATAATTTGACCAAATCCAAATGAACTCTCCCCACCATGAACTATCAAAAATCATAACTTTAAAACTATTAGACACAACAACAGCTTAATTTCTGTAAAACCAAACTGATGCATTTTTAAATTATACTGTAATTTTTTTTATTATTTTTAATTTTTTTTTCTTTGTGTGTGTGTGTGTGTGTGTGGGGTGTATTTATTTTAATGCTAGAAATTGTAGAAAAAGCTCAGTATGATGTTGTTATGTTGTTATAGGGTTTAACACCATTTTTCAGCACAATATACCATATATACTCGCGTATAAACCAAGAAATTTTGGAACAAAATAAGGCCTTGAAGAAGGGGGGGGGGGGTTCAGCTTATCTGCGGGTCAAGTTCCAAATCTGAAATTTATAATGCTTTTTCCTCTCGATTTCCAGTATTTATTGTTTCCGTCGATCGCCGAATATGAGATCACATGCCTAATGATGCCATATGGCTGAAAAGATTTGTCCTGTCATGAAGTAAAACAAATATTTTTTTCTAACATAAGTGGTAGGATAATGAATGAAAAACATGTTTTAAAGTACTTGACGTCTATTTGACAGATGTCCATCCACCAGAAAATACAGCCATATGTGTTATTTGAACCACGCAAATACGTGTATTTTCCAAAAGAACCGCCATATGAGTAATCTCTATTCAAGTATTTAACCCTCGGCTAATCAGTAATAATTAAATTGTATGGTTTCGTAGAAATGTACGCTAGCCTATTTCAGTGTAAATATGAAAAGAATCTACGTAAAAAAATAAAAGAATTACGATACTGAAGGTATATACAACAAACATTTTGATCGAGAGTAGAAATACATGTACGATAGTCTTAAAGAAGCAATAGCGAGAGGCTCCATAGGGGTTTGTTGCGCGCACGCTTAGGAAGGGTAAATAACATTGCAATATACGAGTCAGCGTGAATAATTGTAAAACAAAATAATTTGTTGGATTTCTTTGATAGGTGTTTTAGACGTAATAGGCAGCCTCAGTTTATATACTACTGTTGATTGGTTGTTTGTAAAGCAAAGTGGTTTCTCAACGGTAAAGTGTTGCACAATAGCTACCATATGCTTAATCTGTGGTAAATGCCTCGAGGATAATAGGTTTTTTTTTGTTGCACAATGCCAATGACTTTACTAAATTATGCTGACTCTCAGATGTATCATTTACTGAAATATGTTATTGGACATGGTTTCTGCTCAAAGTTATCAACTGTCACAATACTTGAATCATGTCCACGCTGAAACCAGTCATATTTTGATCAAATGAATCACACTACCGGTAGTTTAAAAAACACACAAGTAAACAACAATGATAAATAATTATCACATGCAAATTGATAATCAACTGTGGAAATAATTACAGGATAAGGTATATAAATATTTCACTACCACTATAAGAAATTATTTCAGTTTAATCTCTATAGAAGTTTATATTCAATTAAATCGGATAACATGAGTAGTATAGAAAGTAAAAGGAAGCGTTTTGCGTATGATGAAGCATTCAAAATTAATGTTATTGAATATGCAGAAGCAAATAACTGTGCTGCAGCACGCAAATTTTTGTGAACGAGAAGCAAGTATGGGAATGGTGGCAATTCGTCTACGTGCAATGCAGATGGCGAAAAAAATAAATATAAGTTGGCAGATTTGAAATTTGTTGAATCTGCCGGCTGGTGCTCTCGTTTTAAGAACTGGACTATTGGATGACCATGATGACAATGACGACATATATGATGAAAGCACACCCGTATTTGAAGCAGAGTTTCATGAACTGTTTGGCGAGTCTGATACAGAGCCAGATTTTAAAGGATTCTAAAAGCAATTGAACTTTTATAATTCATGATTTTAGAATGATGATTAATTAAATTTCCATTAAGACTTAACACTTTAGAATTGTTTTTATTTCAACATATAAATTAGCTTTCTTACTTTAATTTTATTTAATAATGTGATTTGCCTAAATAAACATATTCACACTTCACTTTGTGCATCTTGTGATGTACAGGTAGTCTAGAAATTATGGGTCCGCTTATACATGGGTCATGCACTTTATAAGAGTTTTACCGATTCAGTTGGGGGGGGGGTTTCGGCTTATACGCGAACGAGCTTATAGGCAAGTATATACGGTAGACTTACATGGTGACAAGTATTAATGGTGGAGGAAGAACCTGGGAAAACCCAGAAATAACCACCAACGCACAAGAAGCTACCGGCAAGTTTTCTCACATACCCACATTGGCTGAGCCCAAGACTGAAACATACGCAGAGGTGGGATGGCAGTGATCCATAACGGTGAGCGCTTTAGACCACTTGACCACTCTTGGCCCCTTAATATGATGTAAAAATGGACAGATGAAGATCAGGTGTGCCCTAGTATAAACGTCTGATCAAGAGTTTTATAGAAACTCATGTGATCAACTACTACAAATACCATTTCTTTTTCATGCAACCGAGGGAGCAGTGGACAGTAGAGACTACTAAACATTTCTTGTAGCAGGGTGTACAGTAGAGAATAAACATTTCATGTTGCAGTGTACAGCTGAGAATAAACACATCAAGTAGCAGTGTACAGTAGAGAATAACACAACATGTAGTGTGTGTGTGTATATATATATATATATATATATATATATATATATATATATATATATATATATATATATATATATATACACACACACACATTTATTGCATGACTACCTTTACTCCCACTTCTCTCTGTTCAGCTCTCACTGCTCCCTGTTCTGTCCAAAAGGAGAAGTCACTCTTCCCAAGAATTCAAATCTAGTTTGACCCCGACTGTCCCTGTGTATGACTTTCATTTTTTTTGTAACAATGACAATTACATTAGTACCATTGTGCAAGGGTAATACAACATTTTTACTATCGGCTACAAGTAAAACAATAATGCTTACAGGATCAATAGTTTTGGGGTTTAATTTGTCTGAAGGTTTTGGTTGTCGTGAGCCGGATTTTACTACACCACTGTCTGACAAGCTGGCCCCTGCAGCTCTTTTATGCACCCTGGACACGCTACTTGGGGGTGTCCTGGCATCACGAGATCCAGCAGACCCTAGGGAGCTACTGCTTTTAGCACTTCCTGGTTGAGAGCTGGCCATTAATAATACCAGATTCTGCACATAATGGTCATCTGAAAAATAAAGCAAAGAAACTAAAATTTTATTGGAATGGATATTTACAGTTTGCCTAGATCATCATTTTGAATGGTGTATTAGCTGTATTTGACAAAACAATGAAGCAAGAATTGCTGCATTAGGATTAGATTATTGTGGAATAATTTTAAAAATTCAAATCATATGAGCAAAATCCGCATTTCTTTGTTACATAAAATGGGAACATGGAGTCTGTTAAGTAGATGTAATCATTCTAAAATGTAGAAAGAACTAATGATGAATAAAGATTAAAGACTGGTTTTTCATAGGTCTTCAGTATTATGAGTTTTTTTAGTCCACATGCTATTTAAATGGATCATTCTCTTTTAAAATATGGGCAGTTCTGCTATTTTTATTTTTTTCAAAGCAAGATTTACCAATGGAGAAAATACTGAATACCTTTCTTTCAATGCTGACCCTGGTGATACAAAAAGCAAACCTCTCGGGTGGAACCACACAGTGAGCTTCACTTTTGAACCCCAACAAGCATATTACTTACTTAAAGAGTCAACTATCAACACGAACTGATTTTTTTTATAAACAAAACTATCTTTCACCTAGTTGATCTCTCAACCCTAAATCAACAGGCTTTTACCTTACTAGCACATGAAGCAATCCTCAAAGTTTAGTCCACATTTATGACTGTGTAGTATGCTTGTATGTCTCTGGATTTACTGGCGTATCAGCATGTATCTAGCTACATTGTGCCAATAAAAAAGAACATAATGGAACTAAGATATTTGTGCAGAAACCCTTTTCTTATATCAAACTGGCTTAGACTTTTTACTTGACCCTCACTCAAATCAATATGCTTCTTCTTTCCCTCCAGTGCAAAGCTCATCATCAAATAGAAACAATTTTTCTTCTTTCAAAGTAGGGAATGATTTAGTCACTGATCTTCTAAGTTCTAGCCCATGATCTAAGTTTTTTGAACATAGTAACTTTTTTTTAGCTTTGGGCTTGGAGTGCCGGATAATCATAAATGTTCTGAACTCACTATTTTATCCAACCAATTTTCTACTGGGCCAGTTTGATTTCAATGTGAGCTAGTCTTGCTATCCAAAGGTAAAATCTGTGTTAACACCAATGACAGTTACCTTGAATTTGACTTATAATGCAACAGTCTTCTTTACTACCTCAAATGCAAACAATTTTCAAAGTTTGGAAACAGCACATTGCATAAGGAAAAATCCCTGAATAGTTAGGTTTGTGTGTTTGGGTTTAAAGCAATGTTTCTGCACAAAAAAAGGCAGAAAGTATATTTGGTGGAGGAATAATGTTCTGCACAAAAAAAGGCAGAAAGTATATTTGGTGGAGGAATAACCCACCACACAATGTAAAGCTACTGGCAAGCTTTCTCACATATCCTCATTGGTTGAGCCATGGCTCAAACTCATGTGGACAGAACGATGTGTCAGTGATCTGTTAAAGCATGTGCATCAGACATGGGCACACAAACATATGGGCAAAAGGATGGGGGGCACCCCGAATTTTATCTCTAAACATGTTTTTGCCTACATCAGTAAAACTTAATAACAGATAATTACATATTCCATCCCACCACCACCAATAATTTTGAGGATGCCTCTGGCATTAAACCATTCCGTTACTTTTAGGGTCCCGAATTAGGGTGTATGTGATTTTTAATTTTTAACAATTTTTCAGTCATATCGCTATGATGTATGCAGTGTGGCAGTTTATAGTGATAACTGGCACTGTGGCACCATGCCAAAGACTAGACCAGCTAGTTGGTCTCTAAGCCTTTTTTTTTTTTTTTTTGACTTGACGGCTTTTGAGACCAGCCGTATTCTGCATTAAAACTATATGGACCATTTGTGAACCATAACTACAAACGATCGGACTGCACGCTATTAATTAATAAATTTATTTAGACTAACCTTTGTACCCAGACGGTGTATAATCCCTCTTCTAATGATTCACTGCATTTAATCCTTTAGAACACTCAATTAAATGCGTACATCCAATCGTACGCAGTTATGGTGCGCGAAAAAATACAAATAGTGTTAATGCA
Source organism: Unio pictorum (assembly GCA_030141615.1). Classification (NCBI taxonomy): domain Eukaryota; kingdom Metazoa; phylum Mollusca; class Bivalvia; order Unionida; family Unionidae; genus Unio; species Unio pictorum. The sequence goes on along the minus strand of JARLTB010000027.1, from coordinate 6,091,867 downwards.
GAATACGGCTGGTCTCAAAAGCCGTCAAGTCAAAATTAAAAAAAGGCTTTGAGACCACTAGCTGGTCTAGCCAAAGACATGCAGAATGATGTTCAACCCAGTCACATTATCCTGACAACTGGCCAACCAGTCTAAACACTAAGCTCTTAATGCTGAATGTACAGCGAGTCGGCTGTTAGTACTATTTTTTAAATTATAAGTCTTTGGTATATCTCGGTTGGGATTCAAAACCCGCCACATCCCGCATCTGAGAACACTCAAACCACTTGACCACTGGAGCTGTCCCTGAATATGGGAATTTATGAATGGATTTTATGGATTGATCAACCGTGCATTATGTCAGGCATACGTGAAAAAGTCCCAAAACGAATCTAACTATTGTTTTTGTTTATGCATAATACATATGTGTAGGTGAACTGTAAGCAACCATACAAGTCTCTGCGACGAGACTGTTGATGCATTGCGTCTAAAAACGACGAGCGCCAAGGCCCCCTTTTAGACATAAACATAAAATATATTATTTGAATACTTTATTTTTTAAAATTACACCTGAATCAACATATTAATGGCATTAACATCAACGGAGGATATTTATGACAAAAATAAACATGTGCCTCAATGCGTTAACACCAATCAAATCATATTATAATTGGTGGTTTTGACCTATATCAGTATCATATTTGCATACGTTTAAAATCTTTAATACATATCATTTGCCATATGTAATTTATTCCTTGACTAAACCTTACTTCCAACTTCAGTTACACCATTCAACTGCAATGTAATGTAATTTTAAGTCATCAGCCTACCGGAAGTGCAGCCATATTGTGTATGGCGGGAAAGTAAGTCCCTCCTCGTTGCTAGGATACTAAGTTTGGGGATATTCTAGTGCAAGCTTTTCCTTATTTAGTTAATGTTACTAAATAGATATCAAGAAAGATGCTATAGAATAATTTTTATGATGCACCCTTATATTAAATGAACTAAAAAAGGTGGACTAAACTTATAGATTTATTTTTCGCGCAAACTTCCGGTGCATTACTGGTTGCATTGGTAAACAAAATGGCAGCCTTCATGGTGTTTGCAAGACACTCATGAAGATTTGAAATACAGTTCAACAGTTTAAGTTTGTATTTTTTTTATCCAAAATATGGATACAAGTATTCGATCACTTCTCATTGCAGCCCAGAAGAGTGCTGGTAAGAACAGATGCTTTTTTTTACTTCCTTTTTTTGCAATACGTCATTTATACGAATATATTCCAGTGTTGTCACTAAGCGAAATCGATTATATGATATTTGCCGTCCTTCTCATTTGTGTGTACCCCTACAAATTTTAAAAAATAAAGGCATCAAGGATATAAAATTGAACACAACTCGGTTAATTTTCAATTTTGTTATTAATTAATTGTTGCAACTGGGTCTCTAACACTAGTCATCTTTTTTAGCTTTTAACACCAAATAATCATTAGTATAATGTTGGACATTATCAAAAGTGTTTGTCGTTACGGTCATGTAGGTGACTTGCTCAGATTAAATATTAATTGTGGTTCTAAAATTTAATACTGAAATAGTTCAACCAAAGTCTGTTCAACTTCAATCATGATTGTTAAATGTGTGAATCTTAAATGTCCTCAGAAAACTTCCAGACGAAAATTATTGATCGATGTGGACTTTCACAGTGGTGGCCAGGTACTAAACTGAGTCAAGAAAAGATGACATCGGGTCTATTATAGCAAATAACATATTTACTGAAATAGTTTGTTCTGCATTTTTTCATGATGTGTAACTTTTTCTTAAGTCATACACTTCATTCAGGTCTTCATTGCTCTTTCAGAAATGGGTGTAATTTTGTAGATCTTGATTTAACCTTCCATATATACAGTAGTCCCCCTCTTATACAGCCACCCCTAATGCACCGGGAAAGTGGACTTATAAGACGAGTGGCCTTTCAAGAGGGGGACTAAATTTTTTGTGAGAAGTATATGTAATGTACAAACTCGTCTGTGCCAAGGGACTCTGGCCATAAGAAGTGGGTGGCTGCTGGTCAGGGAGACCTTTTAAGAGGGGGACTACTGTATTCCTATTCCATTATAGGAGTATTATTTACATGTCTCTAGAAATACTTAGAGCACAATCAATGTTATGTGTACATTGTCATTTAGGTCAACTGAAAGGTGTTAACCACTACAAACTGGATCGATTGCATGCTGGAGGTAGCTGAAATATCAAGTGAAGAAATCTTTCATTTGTTTTTCTTGTATCTTACACATGACAAATTAATACAGTAGAACCTGTCTTGAAAGACCACCCCTTCTGCCAAAACATAATGGTCTCTCAAGACAGGTAGTCTCTCATAACACTATATAATGAATAAATCTGTGCATGGAGATTCTGGTCTCTCAAAACAGGTCGTCACTCATAGCATCGGTCTTTGTCTTTAAAGACAGGTTTTACTGTATCATGTCTTAGGCTTTGGTAAGTACTTTGAAAGAAACAACTGTAACCATAGTTTTCACTCCATTTGGCTTCAGGTCAAGAAAAGAATCCACCTTTGGCCCAGGCATATTCCATGCTTAGAAATGTTGCTGAAAACAAGCCAGCTGTTGACTCTCCTGAATCCTTCAGTCCAGATCTGTATGTTCTGTGTGCGGAGGTTGCATTTCAGGTAAAAGACACTGTAAACATATGTTGTATATAAAGATTTAATGCACTAGTCCTTTGTCATTATGTATATATCTAGTTAGCTATATGATCAATTGTAAGCATAGATGATGAGCCAAAACTCTTCTGACATGCAAGATCTATGCCACCCAAAATGTTGGCAAAACTATTGGTTTCATGAAGCTAATGAATAATCACATAATCCACATTGGCAAACAAAACGTGAAAGTCGCCAACCAATTGAACTTGATGGGACATTCAGTCAGGTCCCTTGAGATGCTGCCGATTGAATAAAATATACACTGGACTGATATAGAACACAAATATAAGGAATAATACTAGTTACTACAGTTCAAAATTCATGAGGCATTTTGCCTAAACGAAAAAATCTCACTGTCCCAGTTCAGTCTTATAGAATTTATTGACATTCATCAGTTTTTCATCCATATGCAGATATTTACCCTAGAAAATTACATTTTTATTTTTATTGTTGTTCTTCTTCTTGTTATTATTGTTCATGTCCATTCTCCTGCTATGTCATTCTTTTTAGATCTATTCTATTTAGAACCTATATGCATCTGCCAGGGTATAAATTCTTCAGCAATTCTTGCGGATAGCAGTTAGTTTGTATTTTGTTTTTCTGTTCTTTGTTCACAGCCTTAAAATAACGGTCAGTTAAAATATGTTGGTTATCTGTGTGATAAACACAATAACCCGATCATTATTATTGCTACCTAACTTTTCATATCACTTACTGTAAATTCTCATGTTTGAGTCCAGAATTTTGTGTATAATATATATTTTTTTATTAGCTGTTTGTTCCTTCCCCTGAGGAAAATTTTCTTTATAGCTCAAAACATTGGGGAACCATTTTGAATTTGCACAGTTTTGTATTAAGTGGTTACCTTACCGAAGGTGTTTTAGGTATCGCTACCGATTATGAATTTCACACGCGAAATTAGGTATCGCTACCGATTATGAATTTCCTACAGCTGTTGATTTACATCATCATAGATTCAGCCAATCCAGACCGTGTTCAATCACATGACGTATTTAAGGTGCCTACTTTTCGATCACGTGACGTACAAATTCACACCACGATTGTTTGACTAACCAAGGCGCGAACCAAACGGAACTAAGTAAACATGACGTATCTAAGGCGCCTACAGTTCACACCGAAGACACGCGAAATTAGGTATCGCTACAGACCGTGTTCGATCACGTGACGTATTTAAGGCGCCTACTGTTCGATCACGTGACGTATCTAAGGTGCCTACAGTTCACAGCGAAGACACGTTAAATGTCACAAAACGATATGAAATACACACATTTGTTAATTGTACAATTTAAATGGTTGTGCTAATTCAGAAACCTTCGCGGGTGTGCAGAACAACTCAAGTAGCAAGTATCCGGCATGCGTTGCAATGCCACTCAAAGAAAGAAAGTGTTTGTGTTTTAATCCTGGCATGCGTCGTTTGGCTCAGAAACATGAATTGTACTTCCGTATGTTTGCCAAGAAATGTTTTGATTGGCTTGTGTCACCTGATACCAACGTTGATAATGGTTCGGGTGGTGAATGTAATTCTGGCAATTTCACTTTTCCACCCGCGCAGCACATTCCAGGTGTTTCATTATTAAATTTGAGGGCATTGCAATACATGCATAATTTATCCATTTTTCCAATAAGCACACTTGGATGAAGACTGTAATCATAATTAGCATTGTAATGGAATGCACTAAGATTTAAATCAGTGTGCATTGTTCGTCTGGATTGAGCAGTGCGAACTCGAACTGTTTGCAGTCTTGCTTCCTGTTGCTCGTCTGTTTCAGATGATCGGGTTTGAACAGTGCGTACTCGAACGGTTTCTAATCTTGCTTCCCGTTGCTCGTCTGTTTCTGAAGCTCGTGTTGCCTTTATCTTTCGTGCTTGATGTGTAGATCGACCAATAGCTTTTCGTTTAGGTGGCATAATTGATTTGACAGCGAAAGTAATGCTTTGTAACGACTATTACAAATTCACACCACGATTGTTTAACGTAACCAAGATGCGAACCAAACGTAACTAAGTAAACATGACGTACACCGATTATGAATTTCATACAGCTGTTGATTTACGTCATCATAGTTTCAGCCAATCCAGACTGTGTTCGATCACATGACGTATTTAAGCGCCTACTGTTTGATCATGTGACATACAAATTCACACCGCAATTGTTTGACTTAACCAATACGCGAACCAAATGTAACTAAGTAAACATGACGCATCTAAGGCGCCTACAGTTCACACCGAAGATACGCGAAATTTGGTATCGCTACATACCGTGTTTGATCACGTGACGTATCTAAGGCGCCTACTGTTCGATTACGTGACATATCTAAGGCGCCTACTGTTCGATCACGTGACGTATCTAAGGCGCCTACTGTTCGATCACGTGACATATTTAAAGACACCCACTGTTCGATCACGTGATGTATCTAAGGCGCCTACTGTTCGATCACGTGACGTATCTAAAGGAGCCTACAGTTCACAGCGAACACACGGTAAATGTCACAAAAACACATTTGTTAATTGTTACAATTTAAATGGTTGTCCTTATTCAGAAACCTTTGCGGGCGTGCGCAGAACAACTCACCAAAGTTTTATCGCAATCGAATGAACGGTATAGGAACGCATACGACACAAACAAACATACACAAACATTCATTTATATATATATATATATATATATATATATATATATATATATATATATATATATATATATATATATAAGACATGGCAGTAATTTATTTGCATTACATTTAAATAAAATAAATGGATAAATGGTCTGTAGCTTTAAACGACTTTATTATAGAGTACTGTGTAGTCTTTGGGAAAGATTTAATGAATATGAGATCAAAGACTGTGAAGTTTAACAAAATTTAAATGTTATGTCATGAAAGATGGAATACATGATGATTAACACAGCCTTGACAGAAACTGGCCAGCATTTGAAATTTAAAAAAAAGAAATTTAATAATGAAATAACAAATATTTATTTTAATTATTATTTTATGATAATTTGTTATAAGTGAAGTAACAGCTAGTATAATTTAAAAAATCTTTTAATATTAGGTTTTTATTGACATTGTCATAAGAATAATATTTTAGTCTATTTAATTGTTTGCTTTCTGTTTGTTTGTTTATGTCTCATACTCATTCACATGATCTTGTCTTTGATTGGCTGCACAGAGCAAATGTATTTAAGCAGAGATGTATATTTATCTCACTATGTACACATCCATAATATAAGTGAATTAATATGCATCCAGTATATCACTGCAATAATGTAAAGTCTAAACTACATTGTAGAAGAATTCTCGATACATTCACAATTAAGTGATCCTATTTGTTTTAATGGCTGAGAAATTGTTCTGTCTACAAATATTAGGAAAGAAAAGTGTTTTTTTTTTTTTTATCTTTAGAACAGTAATGTATAGTGACAGATACTGAACCTTACACAATGTGTACAAAATATTGAGTCAGTTGTCTCAAACAATGCATGTGGTATACTGATAAATGATAATGATGTTCGGAGATCTTGGAAACGCTTAATTATGCGTGTTTGAATGCAAATATTTGATCTGGGACGCAGAAATCACTCTATGCAGGAGACCTTCGTATGCATGCAAGTAGCTGTGAGACAAAGTCAATGTCGATTACTTTATCATTTTAACTGTGCTGATATTTACAGTGAAATAATTCAGTGGTTAAAATACCCCCAGTTGTGCTGGCTGTATTTATAAGTCTACATCAAAAGAACATGTAGCAGTAGCTGGGTGGCAAGTTCAAAGACTTTGACTAGCAGCCTGGGTGGTGAAATGTGCTGAAATTTACAATGACTGAATTCAGAGACAGAAAGATTCTGAGATGTACATGTGGTTATTATAAGAGTACACCAGAACTTTATCTTCCCTTACTGTGTTCATTTTTGACTGTAGCCAAATAAATTGTGCCTGTGACCTCACATCAGGACAAAATGTTGTTTGCAAATTTGGATAAGTAGTTTGGGGTTAAATGGCAAACTGACAAAGGTTTTAATGAGATTCATAAGATTGCTGAAGTTTCTAGAACTGACAGTTTGGATGGAAATAGTAGCCAAGTGTAAGAGAATGTGTGATGCCTGGCTTAGTGTTTGGAATATAACCATTCCTTGGATTGACAAAATTCAGTCTCACCCTGAAGGACTATCAAGAGTTACATCACTGTCAGGCTATTCTGGGTATCCATGGTTACCAATATTGGTGCAAAACCCATACCGAATTCAATTGATGGAAAAGAAACTGCAATGCTTACCAATTGAAAAGCGGCAGTTGTCACCAGAATATTATTTTCAAAGTAATATAAAGTTTGGACAAATGGATATCATCCCTATGTTTCCATGACTCGAGATATGGCAGCCTAATTCTGTGCATGGCTTTGAAAAGATGTAAGTTTATGCATCAGGCTATGGAAATGAAATACATTACTTTGGACTCTTTCTGGCATTTCAGCCAAAAATTGAATTTTCAACCAAAACAACACGTGATCCAATGTTTACAGAAATGATGTATAGTTGTGCAGAATTTACCAGATGCGCCGAATAGGCTGACACGGTTGTACATGTCATAAAAAATGTGGAAATTAATGGCAACCAACAGTATTTCTAATCTGCAAAGTTCAACATTGTCAAGGATGGGACTGAAACTTTTACTGGTGGGATTCCTATTTTTACTAAATATGGAGTCCTGGACTCCTAGTTTTAAATTCTTAGCGAGACCTTTGATGTTGCTGTGACATCCAATATGATGTCTTAAATGAAAATTGCTCTGATCTGTCCATCCAGTATGGCCACAACAAAATAGTGCAGTTTTATATCAAATATTGCTGCCCATTTAAATCCTCAGGGTAATATCATATTGGCATGGGAGTTTTTATCAAAAGTTTTCAAATGATGTCTGGTATGTCATGAACAATAATGGGGCTGATCTTGAATTAAATATGGCTGATACAGTGGAAAATGTGAAAAATGTTACTGTGCTAGAATATCACAGATATTTACAACACTTGTCAGTTTTAAAGTAGAAATGTTTTTACCTTGTTATTTGTTAATTTTGTTTTTTGGGCAGTAGAGCAATGGTCTCTTCAAGGGACTCTTGTTTATAAAGCATCAGGGATAATATGACCTTTTGCATGTATGTATTGTCAGCTCTTCCATCCACTATTGCTTCTTCTGAACTGCTGGTTGAAAATATTTTGATCATCTATGAGAGAGGTCCCATTCTTTGGCACGTCCCCTATGGTCCTTAGGAGGGCGTCAGCTATTAATAAAATTCAAAAATGTAGTTGCAATAATGCCATTGTTATCATTTTTGTATGAAGACAATGTCTGCATATGTAATGGATTTCACTACGTAATGGATTTCAGTACATGATCCTTAGGTCATGGTAGAAAGGGATAGCATCTCGGAGAGTGTTGGAATTGTGGTAGTAAACATAAACACCTGCAAATGCAATGTTGAGTCTTAGAAGTATCTTACGTATTCCATTTATGGCAAGCCCAACTGCATGAATGGATTTGTTTTTGAATTCTGTGCCAGGAGTGCATGGGAACATATTTAAGGTCAAATGTGCGACAATTTAAGTTATAATGACATTTTCTTCCCAGATATTTGTTAAACAGCCTGACGAAAAAATGATATATTGTAAGCCATTTCAATTTTTCTAATTTCTAATGTTGATGATATTGATTTTATTATTCTGCATGCATATTTATGATTAATATCATCTCTTTTGCAAACTGTATAATATGTTATAGTTGCATATATATTTTATGCACTATCAAAGATTTAGTCTTGATTATTTACTTTTTGCTCATTATTGATTTGAAAACTTTTTGAATACTTTTCTGATAGATTTAGAATTCATCTGAATTTATTTTTTCACTTCTCTTTTTTTTAGAATGGGTTCCATGACATGGCTAGGGAGTGCTTGAAGATGTATTTTATGAAGCCTGCCCCTGCTAATCAGTTTCTTTGCAGAGCTTATCTCTGTCAGGCACAGTTGTTAGCGCCACAAACAGCCAACAATCCTGTAAGTGGCAGATTATATAAAGACATTTCTTTAAAGGATGACTACAAAGATGTAATGTAAACTGTATCTACTAAAAAGTATAGATAAAATGTAATGGACTTTACAATTATTGTTGGAAATGCAGTTGACATTGAAACCACCTGTGTTAGTGGACAGCTCCTAATAAAAAAGTATCTTCTGATTGCAATTTAAAAAAATCCATTCTGAATTTCACTGTGAAAATCAAATTTTTATGAATAAGACACCTTTCCATAATATATATGTTTTACTGTCCTACAAAAGGGTTTATTTCATTTTTGAATACAAGGAATATAATATTTTCAGAGGTTCCTAGACAGTACATAGTTACTTTGACTTGCAAAATTCATATATTGCATTATTGTGCATTTTAGAATTTCATTCCTTATTCATATAAGTAGTTTAAAATATGTAAGCAAAGTCTTAATTGTTTTTATATCAGATTTTATAGTGCTAAAGATACTGTGATTTACAGAGTTTGAAACAGAAGGTGTTCACTAAACACCAGTTAACGTTAAGAGCATTAAATATAGTGTACATTCATTTAACTGATGTAAATATAATGTTTACATAGTATGAAGCAGAGTGAATGTTTAGAGTATTAAATTTAGTGTTCACTGAACTGATTTAATTGTTCCCCATGTATGAAGCAGTGGTTCACTGAACTGATTTAATTGTTCCCCATGTATGAAGCAGTGTGTTCACTGAACTGATTTAATTGTTCCCCATGTATGAAGCAAGCAGTGTGTTCACTGAACTGATTTAATTGTTCCCCAAGTATGAAGCAGAATGTGTTTACTGAACTGATTTAATTGTTCCCCATGTATGAAGCAGAATGTGTTCACTGAACTGACTTAATTGTTCCCCATGTATGAAGCAGAATGTGTTCACTGAACTGACTTAATTGTTCCCCATGTATGAAGCAGAGTGTGTTTACTGAACTGATTTAATTGTTCCCCAAGTATGAAGCAGAATGTGTTCACTGAACTGATGTGATTGTTCACAGTATGATATAACACTTTTACTAAACTGACTTGAATCAATGAAAACTGACTAAAAAGAATGAAACATTATTGACAATGTGCATGTTATAATTGTTAGTACACACATTCTTGAAATATTTATTCTGCAAATCATCTAAAAATTAAATGACTCCGAAGAGACACACAATTCATTGATGGAAATCTTGAATGGAGATTACTTTTAGCCATTGACACCCAGTTCTTTGATGGAAATCTTGATTTGAGATTACTTTTAGCCATTGACACACAATTCATTGATGGAAATCTTGATTGGAGATTCCTTTTAGCCATTGACATCCAATTCATTGATTGAAATCTTTAATGGAGATTACTTTTAGCCATTGACACACAATTCATTGATGGAAATCTTTAATGGATTTAACATGTATTCATTGACACACAATTCATTCATAGAGATCTTGAATGGGGATTACTTTTAGTTTATTTTTGTGAGTTGTTATACTATATTGTTCATAAGGTTGTCATTATTTTTCAGGATCAGTTGGAGAAAGCAGTCATCTATTTATTAAAGGCGATTACCTTTGCCAAGACGAATCCCAGGTAATTTACAAGGTTATTAGTTTCCAAAATGGTTGTATTAACAATACATGTCTGATAGATATACGGACTTATAATTAATAATTCATCATATCAGACATTGGACACATTGTGCCTATAGTGTTCTGATGCAGATTTGTAATAATTGTTTTTTCCTAATTATTTTAATGCTATATAATCACAAAACATAAGGCCATAGGTGCATTATAGTTAATCTCCAAATATTTAAGACATACTCAAATCTTACAATTTACTATTACCATGTTAACTGTAGGATCTAATGTAGCAAAATTACATCAGCCTTTCCCACCATGTGGTGTGTGGGATGATGCCTACATTACCCTTTTCTTTTGAATGCCAAATAGCAGTGAATAGCTAATTACCTGCTTACAATTGTAGCCCATGTCATCTGACTGTAAGATGTAACTGTTGAGTTCAGATGTTGTAACTGCATCTATTCATCTGACTGTAAGATGTAACTGTTGAATTCAGATTTTGGAACTGCATCTATTCATCTGACTGTAAGAGTAAACTGTTATTAGAGTTCAGCTGTTCAACTACAGCCTTTGTTATCTGACTGTTTATAAGATTGTGTTGCTGAGTTCAGGTGTTGAAACTACATGAATTTTATCTGACTATAAGACATAACTGTTTTTAGAGTACAGCTGTTGGAGTCACATCCCATGTGATCTCAATGTGTCTAAGTTGTAACTGTTATTAGAGTACAGCTGTTGGAGTCACATCCCATGTGATCTCAATGTGTCTAAGTTGTAACTGTTATTAGAGTACAGCTGTTGGAATTGCATCCCATGTGATCTAAATGTGTCTAAGTTGTAACTGTTATTAGAGTACAGCTGTTGGAATTGCATCCCATGTTATATCAATGTATTAAGCTGTTAGAACTGTATCTCATCTGATCTCACTGAGTCCAAGATGTAACTGTTGTTAGAATTATTAGTTTAATTGCAGTGGCTAATTTAATCTTCATACTGTCATACTGACATCTAAAATTGGGTTGTTTGGTATTCACTAGTGTGAACACTATTAATGTTGAACATTGTAGTCTGCAGCTCGCTCTCTCTCTCTCTCTCTCTCTCGCTCTCTCTCTCTCTCTCTCTCTCTCTCTCTCTCTCTCTCTCTCTCTCTCTTGCTTGCTTGAATGTAAAATAAGCAACAACTTTCAGTGACAATCTACATCAGTCTAATATCATTTATCCAAATGAAGAAGCTGTATATTAATTAGGCCATTAAGAATGGACTTTAAAACATTCTAGATGTCCAGCATGTGTAAAAGTATGTTATTTAAGCAGCTAAACCATTATTATTATTATTCCCAATATCAGTTTGGTCAAGGGACAAATATATTTAGTGTAAACTTTTTATCAGGCATTTTATGATTTGGGTATCTCAAACATCAATTTAAACATTGCATATTTTATCAGTTTATCATCATTTAAATTGAATATTTTGGTTTCTGTATTGATTTCAAATCAGAACATCTCACTAAAACTAATACACATTGCATATTTTATTATGCTCATTAGTCAGTGATAATTTGCAAATATTAAGTATATAGTACAAAATGTAAGAAATCTTAATTTTCATTAATTTTTTCCAAAACATGTACTGTACATATAAAACTAGTGTGATAATCTTAAAGTAGCATCAGTTGAGAGATTTACAGATATTTTTGACACTATATGAAATTATATAATCTTTCTGTTTCCTAATGCAGATACTGGACACTATAGTAAATTATATACGGTAATCTTTCTGTTTCCTAATGCAGATACTGGACACTATATTAAATTATATAATCTTTCTGTTTCCTAATGCAGATACTGGACACTATATGAAATTATATACCGGTAATCTTTCTGTTTCCCAAAATAGATACTGGACACTATATGAAATTATATAATCTTTCTGTTTCCTAATGCAGATTATGGATGCTATATTAAATTATTTTATATTTCAATTTCCTATTGCAAATACAGGACACATGAAATTATATAAGCTAACTGTTTTCTAATGCAGACTAACTATTCTTATTTAATGTGTCTGAAAATGCTCATCAGTAATAAAATTAATAAAAATACTATGCCTGTTGCCAAAATTTAAATTTAAAAGAGAAAGAGTTGTGACCAAAAATATACGGTATAAATGACTTAGGTTAAAAATGGTATAAAGGTCTTTAAAACAACATATATTTTTCACCTCCAACTTTAGTAGAACCGAATAATAAGACAAATAAGGTTGCCTTAATTGTGAACAGTCTCATATATTTCTGTGTACATGTTAGTGGACAGTGAGAGATGAAAGTCACTATTTTGGATCTAGAGGCAGCATCATCAACATTTTACAGTTTTTCGTTGTCATATATTAACCAAACTGCTTCATATTTCTTATGAATCATTATGAAGTTAAGAGAATTCTTTCTATATTATGCTGACTTGCCACTTTTTTGTGGGTTAAGGCCATAGTCATAGAAAGTTTGAATTAAAATTTCATTTAAGAAATTTTCATTTGCCATTATTTCCTTAACACCATGAAAGATAATCATCATGCTTGGTATTGATCATTGTGTAGTTATGGGGAATCATTCTGTGACACACTTGCTCACCTCATTGTCTTTTTATTGTAATCAGTTACTCCTTTTTTGAATGTATTTATGATTTTCAAATATGTCCAGCAATCACATTATTCAGTTTTTTCTGAACAAAATCCATCAGCAGCAATGAGAATTTTGGGATTCCTAATACAAATGTTTAGCAGTGATTCATATTTTTAGACTTAATTTTAATGTTTTATTGCATTGTATCACTGTTCTGTTGTGTGTATTTGTACATGGTAGCCCTATTAGCATTGATGGTGAATTTTCTGCTGACACTGGTTTTTTTTTAATCTTGAGTGAACAGCATATTATGCAAATAGTTAACTGAGTTTGTTCATAAAATGCATTTAGTCTAAAGATGGAAAATAATTTTTCATTTTTAAAAAGAAAGAGTAACTTAAAGGTCAATTTAAATAGTCACTTCATGTAAATTCATGAAATTTTCCGAATTAATAGATGTATTAGATTGTTTTTTCTTGACTGTTATATTTTAATTTTAAATTGATTTTGTTTCCCAAGACATGACAAATATACCTTTTTTAAATCTAAAATATCTAATGTCTCTTTCAAAGGTATCACTTCTTGGTGTACAATGCCTCGGTGATTTACTGGCAGTTTTGCAGACCTTTCCTTAAGCAGAACTATCGTCAATACCTGGCACGCAGTCTTCACCAAGTTGTCAAAGCACTTGATGATATTGATGATAATGACTTTGAATGGAGAGCTCAACTCATGATGTAAGTATTGACAGATATATACCTATAATTCCTTATGAAGCGAGGTAAAACCTCAGAAAAAGGGTAATTTTTACTGTCACAGTTAGAGTAATGATTCTTTATGGAGCGAGGTAAAACCTCAGAAATATATAGTCAGTCTTATTGTCACACTTTTAGAGTCATGCTACCATATAGATCAAGGTAAAACCATAGAAATATGGTGACACTTGCTGTCACACAGTCAGAGCAATGATTTTTTTATGGAGCAAGGTAAAACCTCAGAAATATGGTCACTGTCACATTGTCAGAGCAATGATTCCTTATGGAGCAAGGTACATCCTCAGGATGTGGTCAGTTTTAGAATCTCTTTTAGAGCAATGTTACCCTATGGAGCAAGGTAACACCTCATAAATGTGGTAATCTTCACAGTCGCACTGTTAGAACAATTAAATTTTATGGAGCAAGGTTAAACTATCAAAATGTCATCAGACTTAGTCACACAGTTAGAACAATGATATTATAGGGAGAAAGGTTAAACAACCAAAATATGGTCAGTCTTACAGTCACACGGTTAGAACAAAGACACATGGAGAAATGATAAACCACCGAAATGTGGTCAGTCTTATAGTCACACTATTAGACCAAAGACACATGGAGAAATGATAAACCACCGAAATGTGGTCAGCCTTACATTTACTATTAGACCAAAGATACATGGAGAAATGATAAACCACCGAAATGTGGTCAGTCTTACAATCACACTGTTAGACCAAAGACACATGGAGAAATGATAAACCACCGAAATGTGGTCAGTCTTACAGTCACAACAAAGAACAAAGAGATATGGAAAAATGATAAACGACCAAAATGTTGTCAGTCTTACAGTCACACTGTTAGAACAAAGAGATATGGAAAAATGATAAACGACCAAAATGTTGTCAGTCTTACAGTCACACTGTTAGAGCAACATCGTATGGAACAATGTTAAACTTCAGAACTGTGGTCAGTTTTTTAATCTTTTATTTTATATACATCTTACAGAATTTTGACATAATTACCTTTTCATACTTTATTTTGTAGTACTTAATTTTTCTATTTTTTAACAAAGGTCATCTTCTTAAAGTTTTCCATGCATATTTTTTATAATTACACTTTTAGGTCTTTACTTGTAATCAGCATCATATAGCCATGAATGTGCTGATGTATCATTTAATGTTAATACTTACACACATACCCCAATTCAGTACAATTGTTTTGACATACTTTATTATAAGGCCAAATAATGGTGCCACAATAACTTGTCTATGTAGGGCATTAGATATATAATTTTAGGTTCCAGGGTTTGATACCTGCGCAGACCAGACACGGTTTGCTACCTCAGTGTTTCCTTGGGAATAGCTCTTAGCTTTTATTTCCTCAGCGTGATATGGCCAGCAGATGTGTTAAAAATGCAGTTTAAATCAATAAACAACAAGATGATAAGGTGTCTATGTAATAAATCTTCTTGACAGCATTATAATAGTGAGTAATGTAGTATGTACTTAATTGTAGCATGGTATACTCTGATCCCTATTGATAGTGTTATAATAAGTAGTACACTATCATGTATTTTGTTATAAGCTGTTAGACTATATGGCTCCAGTAGATAGCATTATAATGAAGGAATATTGTATCATGCATTTCATTATAAGGCAGTATATTCTTTGGCTCCATTGAATGTTATATAGAGGGATTACTGTATGATATACTTCATTATTATAACATAGTATTCTCTTTTGTTCCTAAAGACATTGTTAGACTAAGGGAGTATGGTATCATGCACTTCATTTTAAGGGTGATACACTCTGGTTCTCATAGACAGAATTTTAATGAAAGAGTACTGTATCATGTATTCTATTATAAGGCAGTATATTGTGTGGCTACCCTTGCTAGCATTATATTGAGGTATGTTATTTTGTATTCTATTATAAGGCAGTATATTGTGTGGCTACCCTTGCTAGCATTATATTGAGGTATGTTATTTTGTATTCTATTATAAGGCAGTATATTGTGTGGCTACCCTTGCTAGCATTATATTGAGGTATGTTATTATGTATTCTATTATAAGGCAGTGCACTGTATGGCTACCAATGTCAGCATTATTAAGAGCGAGTACTGTATTTATCAAATTCTTCACAATAAAAGCAGTCTCATTTAAAGGCAACATGCTCTATGGTTCTCACAGAGGGCTTTATAATGAGGGAATACTGTACTACATTTTGCAGAGCATTGATTGAATGTCACCTGGATGCTGGGAGGAAGCAGGATGCCAGTCAGATAGCAACTGCTGCTGCCACCTTCATCAAACAAAATGTCCCTAACCTTTATAAACAAGTATTTGGCCTCATTGTAAGTATGGATTGAAATATTGCTAAAAATATTTTTGGTTCAACAATTTATCAATATACTTGTTTTATTCCTTTGAAAGTTTTATCCTAAACAGATAATATGTCCAAACGAGCAATATTTTAACCAGGTGATATTTTGATTTATCAGTATATTTTGTAACCCCAAGTAATTGATGCTGAGATTTCTGTTATTCTTTAAAATATTAAGCACATTACTTCCAGTATGATTATTATAACATGTGCATATTCTTTAAAATATTAAGCACATTACTTCCAGTATGATTATTATAACATGTGCATATTCTTTAAAATATTGAACACACTACTTCCAGTATGATTATTATAACATGTGCATATTCTTTAAAATATTAAGCACATTACTTCCAGTATGATTATTATAACATGTGCATATTCATTAAAATAATTAAAGAAACTACTTCTATTATGGTTAGAAACATTAAAAAATATGTGCAGATCAACTTAAATATAAATGTGCAGCTACCTTCCCCCCCCCCTTATGCAATAATTGCATTCCCAGGAGTGGCCACATCACATAAAATAATGTACATTCAAAGCTTTTGACTTCACTGCCTTTGAAGTTTCTTGAAAAATATGTAATTCATTTAATGTAATGCCATTCTTTTTATTGATTTATGAAAACTATTTTTTGTTTTTTTAGGCAAATAAAGCAGACTATTTTTTGGTCTTCACTAAGGAAATTAAATTAAAAAAATGTCATATGAAATTGCATTGATGCAAAAATTTGTTTGTGTCAAAAGCGCATAAAAAAGCAGATGCCCTGCAGCTTCTTGCACACGTTTCTCTTACTTCAACAGTATGTGCAGAGGATGTTTTTATTAAATCACTTTCCAGGACATAACCATTTTTTATCTTTGGTGCTACCTTAACCTTGCAGCCTATGTAGAGCATGTGTTGGAAGCATACAGCAATGTTTTGTTTGTGTTGCCTATGTAGAGCATGTGTTGGAAGCATACAGCAATGTTTTGTTTTTGTTGCCTATCTAGAGCATGTGTTGGAAGCATACAGCAATGTTTTGTTTTTGTTGCCTATCTAGAGCATGTGTTGGAAGCATACAGCAATGTTTTGTTTGTGTTGCCTATGTAGAGCATGTGTTGGAAGCATACAGCAATGTTTTGTTTGTGTTGCCTATGTAGAGCATGTGTTGGAAGCATACCGCAATGTTTTGTTTTTGTTGCCTATGTAGAGCATGTGTTGGAAGCATACCGCAATGTTTTGTTTTTGTTGCCTATCTAGAGCATGTGTTGGAAGCATACAGCAATGTTTTGTTTGTGTTGCCTATGTAGAGCATGTGTTGGAAGCATACAGCAATGTTTTGTTTTTGTTGCACGTGAGCTGCAGCCTCATTTTTAATCTTATGAAAGTGACACAAAGAGCTATTAAACTTTGTGTTTGTTCATTATTTTCAGGTACGTAACCAGCTTGTAGATAGCACCAAATTACACAAAGATGTCAAGACCTCTGCTGAGTTGGCCATTTACTACAAGATCTGTAAACTGAAACTGTAAGACAATTTTAAAAAAGACGTGTTTCAGTAACAAATTTTGACTCAATATCAGTGCTCCATGTTGTTAATAAAATGGTTGCATTTGTGACTGAGATTTAGAACTGGCAAGTGTCAGTAAACTAGTTGTTTTCTGATCTTCAGAATAATTATGTGGCAACTTGAAAATTAGATTAGCATTTTCTGATTAAAAGTATATACAGTCTTATGCTAAAGGACAATTGGCAGATTTAGTTCTCACCATATTCCAATATTTTTTAATGTGATACTTATAGTTCTTTCAGTTAATGTGACTCAGTTTGTCTTATAGCCTACATTGACTAATCAATCTAGAAGGTGCACAGTATTACATGGAGAAAATGCAGAAAATTTAGTCAGCAATAAAATCACTGTCAGTTCAGACATCATAACCACAGATAAATAATTATAATAATGAGGACTTTGTATAGTGCCTAATCTTTAGAAGCTCTAAGCGCTTTACAACAGCTATAATGATATGACTACACTACAGAAAAATAAAGAACAGAAACCATGAAATTGGAAAATATAAAACATGCTGAAAACATTTAAGATACAAAACATTATTACGTCTCTAAGTTTTTTCCTGCAGTCAAAAAAGGTGAGTTTTAAGAGCACTATTGAAAGGGACCACTGTGTCTTTGTGTGTAATTTCAATTTCCACATTGCCGGATTCTGGTATGGGTAAGATAGGGGTACGATTTTATTACAATAATTTATCATAAGAAGGAAATGAATGTTAAGTTTCTTTACCAGTGAATTTAAGATCAGGCAGTATGTGGAGAGGTGACAAGACAAGCAAGAAAACAGAAATATTATTGAGGTTACAAATTTACATGACTATTTCTGCAGGTATAAAAGGTTGAATGTTTCTTGTTTTCAGCTATATTACTTTAGCTTGGTGTGGATCCTGAAAAATATTGAAACTTGAAAAGACTGTTATTTGCCATGATTATATATATATATATATATATATATATATATATATATATATATATATATATATATATATATATATATATATATATATATATGATGCTGATCAGAACATTTAATGACATCCATTGTTTTGCTAGGACATTTTTCGTGTTACCTTCTTTTGGGTTAGGATAATATATTTATGGGACAGCTGGAACATCCTTAACACTTACCCTGAAAAATCAATGGAGTTGCTGCAGTGGTAGTCATTTATTCATGAAATCTGCATTCACATGGTGGAATCACATAATGAAATATGTCACTGTCAATATGAAAACTTGATTCAGAACTATTTTCAGTATAATTTTTTGACTTTAATATTTTTTACCTGACCTGTTATCTGAACATCTTTACTTAACCTGTTATTTGAATATCTTTACCTGACCTGTTATTTGAATATATATACCTGACCTATTATCTGAATATCTTTACTTGACCTGTTTTCTGAACATCTTTACCTGACCTGTTATTTGAACATCTTTACCTGACCTGTTATTTGAACATCTTTACTTGATTGTTATCTGAACATCTTTACTTGACCTGTTATTTGAACATCTTTACTTGACCTGTTATCTGAACATCTTTACTTGACCAGTTATTTGAATATCTTTACCTGACCTGTAAGGGGCCCCGAGTGGTCTAAAGCGCTGTCCATTACAGACCACTGCCATCTCACCTCTGTCTGCGTGTGTTCGAGTCTAAGATTTGGCAAATGTAGTTATGTGAGAAAGCTTGCCAGTAGCTTCTCGTGGGTCGGTGGTTCTTTCTGGGCTTTGTCCAGGTTCTTCCTTCACCATTAATATTGGCCTCCATGTATAGCCTATATTGTGCTGAAAAATGGCGTTAAACCATAAAAAAACAAACAAACCTGACCTGTTATCTGAATATCTTTACTGAACTATTATTTGGCCCATATACATTTGGCCCATCTATTATTTGGCCCATATACATTTGGCCCATCTATTATTTGGCCCATATACATTCAGGAAACAGTATGTAAACTGCATACTACTTTATGGAGCAAAGAAATGTGTTCAGTTTAACCTTTTTGTTTTTCCCCAAAATGGGGATATGAATCATTTTTACACATCTGAGTGTTTTCCTGGACTGACAGAAAAAGCTGAGATAGCTTTAATTTATTAATGGGATTCCAAATTTCCTCAGGTCAATGGAGACCGGGGAGAGCAAGGAGTATTACAGTGAGATTCAGAGAATCCTGAATCAGCTTGGAATTGTGACCCAAGGTGAGCCTATCACATCCATCAGCAAGACCAGTGCTATGAAGAGTGGTCTAACACAGTCACCATCATCAACAGGGGATGCAGAAAGGTGAGAAAAGTGAAGAAAAAAAACATCTGATATCTTTACAATATCATATTGAATCATTGATTAAACACAGCTAAGGAGTTCTTGCTTCAAAATTATAATTTTGGAAGTTTTTTAAAATATATATGCCAAACAGTCTTTGTATGAAACCTTAAAGATTTCAGGATTACATTATGATATGCTCAGTGGACCTGTCGTATAGTTTTCTTAATAAAAGTTTCTAAAGTGTTTAGTTCTATTCTTGTAAATAAACTAGGGATGCTGGGAATGCACTATCAGTGTGCAGCAGTTACCTTTGGATGCAATTTAATTTTGTACCAATGAAAACTCTTAGAGCAATGAGTGTACCCTAGCATATAATTTTAAAAACTACCTTACCAGGGTACAGTGTATATTTCAATGTAACAGCTCTAAAATTAGGCATTTAGGTGCTCACAAAAAAATTACTAGCTGTCTGAGAATATATATATTTATCTTTTACGTTCAAGTTTTAAACTTTTTTTTAATTTGTGGATGTTTGTGCTCAGGCATTTAACCTAACAAGAGGGTAAACATGTCTACAACAGGGTGTACATATATTCATAATGTGACTATGCATTTTATGTAGAAATTATATTTATTTATTGGGAAATGTTTTTGCCCATTTGGTATAAGTTTTAGCCCTAAGCAGGGTGGTTGATTGGACACCCACCTAGACCAGCCTGGGTTGTCAGCCTCAGTGTCTTTAAGAAAGGCAGCTGCTGTTTCCTCGGCATGAGATTACCAATTATGTATTAAAAGTGGCATTTAAACAAACAAAACAATCCATCTGTTCCTCAAAAATAATCATAGTTAATCCTTATCTGTAAAATTTCTATTGGTAATATTTAATTTTCACTTTTGATTGATCATGTTTTCATTTAAATCTAAATGCTGCATCATTAGCCTATATAAAGTTATCACATGTTTTCATTTAAATCTAAATGTTGCATCATTAGCCTATATAAAGTTATCACGTTTTCATTTAAATCTAAATGTTGCATCATTAGCCTATATAAAGTTATCACATGTTTCATTTAAATCTAAATGCTGCATCATTAGCCTATATAAAGTTATCACGTGTTTCATTTAAATCTAAATGCTGCATCATTAGCCCATATAAAGTTATCACATGTTTCATTTAAATCTAAAAGCTGCATCATTAGCCTATATAAAGTTATCACGTGTTTCATTTAAATCTAAAAGCTGCATCATTAGCCTATATAAAGTTATCACATGTTTCATTTAAATCTAAATGTTGCATCATTAGCCTATATAAAGTTATCACATGTTTCATTTAAATCTAAATGCTGCATCATTAGCCTATATAAAGTTATCACATGTTTCATTTAAATCTAAAACCTGCATCATTAGCCTATATAAAGTTATCACATGTTTCATTTAAATCTAAATGCTGCATCATTAGCCTATATAAAGTTATCACATGTTTTCATTTAAATCTAAAAGCTGCATCATTAGCCTATATAAAGTTATCACATGTTTTCATTTAAATCTAAAAGCTGCATCATTAGCCCATATAAAGTTATCACATGTTTCATTTAAATCTCATATTTAAATTCATATAAAGTTATCACATGAGCTGCATCCATGTCTTAGTTTCCAATGACTTTGATAAAATGAAATAAGTAACCTTCATTACTTGTAAAATACTATTCAATTAATTTTGCAACCCTTTTGACCTTGAAAGACCTTCAGGCACTACTCCATTTCTACCCTTAAGTACAGAGATGATCCAATTTTCAGACATTCATAATGACCAAAATTTGTTGTTCTCTATAGTAGTGTTAGAAGCCATTTTGGCCCAGTGTCTAATATTTTTAACTCTTGACCAAAAACATACATGTTTGATTCCCACCATTGGTATTGATATTTGTAACCAGAAATGTGCATTTTTTATTCTCACCATTGACACAGATTGGCTTCCATGGTGTGACCTTAGGCAATGCACTTTACATCACTCAGAATGATATAACCTTCAATGTGTTGCTGTACCATAGAAAACACAAACCAAATCTTAATGAAAACCTGCATTAAATTTTGTGTCTATCAAAGCTTAGGTCTTGCTAATATTCTTGTTAACAGTTTTATAAAAACAACTTTTTAATTTATCATTTTTTAATATAACAATATTTAAAAAATGACTTTTCAACATCAGTTCTTGAATTGTATGAGGTATATTTGTTTAGTCAAGTAGTTTTTAATGTTTTAGCAGATTTTGAGATTTTGTTTTTTGTTTACAAAGTTAGTAACTTGTGTTGGGAGGTAATGTTTCTTTATATATCATATGGTATTGATTTAAATTTCACCTAAAACTAATTCAGCATACCACCTCTATCTCGGGGAGGTACACTAGAAGGTAGCTTTGTTCGGTCCCATACACGGACCTCCAGTCATGAACGATCGTAAGTCAGTCATTGGGAATAGGTGTAGAATTTGTATTTACACTCACAACAGTCAGTATCTTCAGAGTTGGGAATATTGCAGAGGTTTTGCTGTTATCTGTACAGAAAATTGAAAACTGGATTTAAGAGTACAACACTTTTCATTTCTATGATCATCAATTAGATGATTCCAAATATTTGCTCTTCAATATTCCATTGTCTGAATTTATCAGTATTGACTTTTGAATTGGTAAAATGTCTGACATTTATTGGAAATGAGGTAATTCTTTCTATTTGTTATGCAGCATGATGATATTACAGCAGAAATAATATGAAAGTTCTAAAATAACTTTCTTTGCAATTTAATAGAACAAGAAGAAACAAATTACTAGAAAAATAAATGTATCAAGCTTTTTCAAATGAACACAAAGTTTTATTAATCATACAGAATTACCTCTATTTCATCCGCAGTAGCTTGCTAGTAGGCATCAGCATGGGAAGGTATTTTACAACGCACTTTACAGCTGCTTGGTTATTTTGTAATAAATTATGTTAGTCTACTTTGAGGGGCTGTTGGGTAAAAATAAGTTATTGTCAGAATAGACAGCTAATGTTTTTTAAGCATTATTAGTGGTTTTATATTTATTTTGTACATTGCTTCAGTCAGCCACGATCAAATGGGTACACGTCTTAGTAGAGCCAGACAGCTGTTTTGACTTTCCCAACACCATGCATTAGTTGATGTGATTTTTTTTAAAGGTAATATTATACATTCAAACTTGTAAGTAGTGGCTTCCAATAGGAAAAGGCTAAACTGACCTTTGTACACATGTGACGTCTGAATGCATGTTGATGTTTCAGACTTAGTTTTTAACTTATGCCATGTACCGAATATCATTACCATTATTACTTTCCTTATTTGAATGAGCCAATTAACATAATGTAATATTCAATCAACTCACTGTATAAATATGTCATTCATAAAGTCTAGTGGAAAAAATTAATTTCAATCATAGAGATTTTCAAACTTTCCCTCCCTTATTTTTCATTTAGTACTTTTGTAAATGTGTGTGTGTGTGTGTGTGGTGTGTATGTGTGTGTGTGTGAGAGAGAGAGAGAGAGAGAGAGAGAGAGAGAGAGAGAGAGAGAGAGAGAGAGAGAGAGAGAGAGAGAGAGAGAGAGAGAGAGACTTAGCTCCTTGTATATTACACCAGGAATATATACTTTCTTAAAAGTGAAAAACCATGGTCAAATATAGAAAGTGTCATGTAAATGACAGACTGGTCACAATTTTCAAAGACTACATGACCTATAGACAAGGTAACATGACCTATAGACAAGATAAAATGACCTATTCTTTCCCTAAATTGTACCCATCTTGGGAAAATCAATGCTTAATTTGCTTGGGTCAGTATGTTTGACTGTTTTAAAAAATAAAAAGTAACACTATGGTTAGGGAACACCTTGCCAATGACTACAGAAAGCAGGTAAAACTGACAAATCACAAATATGGAGGAAATTTTGAAGGGGGAAAACGGAAATGGCTATTGAGACCAGTTTACCTCTATATAAAGGCAACTACTAGAGCAGATTTGACTGTATTACATAACATGTAGCTGACTATGTGTTAGAGTTATCCAAGCACACAACCAGACTAATATGAATATGGCATAAATGTACTGTGAATTGACTGTCTCATTTTTCATGTATTTTTTTTTAT
This sequence comes from Unio pictorum, assembly GCA_030141615.1. NCBI lineage: Eukaryota > Metazoa > Mollusca > Bivalvia > Unionida > Unionidae > Unio > Unio pictorum. The sequence goes on along the minus strand of JARLTB010000027.1, from coordinate 6,067,772 downwards.
GAACTACAAGTTTTAAATATTCAGTAAGGAATTATCTTTCATGGAAACATCAAGATTCCTTCTTGAATCCACAGTTGTATGTGCTGATGAAATGTTATTTCACCCAAACTGACTAAAATGTATACCCATGAAACTAAAGAACAGCATTGTAGTATTTTATTTCAAACTACCATCTACACTCACTTATAAGATAAGTCCAACTGCAAAGACTCTGCTGGTGCATAATATGCAGTTGTTAGGAGTAATCAGTAGTACAAACAGCATAGACCCTGATATGCAGGTACATTATGCTACAGCAGATTATAATATTTGTTTTTTGCAGTTATACTTGACCTATAAATGAGTATATATGATGTGCTATAAGTTTACCTCTGCCATTACTATATATTTTTATTTTTCAAACTATACTATGTTTACCTCTGCCATTAGTAATTAGTTTATTTCAAACTTTGCTGTAAGTTTCCTAATGCCTTTAGTAATTAATTTAGTTAATACTAATGAAGCCATGCTGGCCTGGTCAACTTGTCTTTGTTCAGTATAGTACTGTTAGCATCTTTTAGGGTTCCAAATGAACTATATCTTAAGTTAATATCTATTAAATTAAGAATTTCCAATACCTCCACTTGTGCCATTACACACCATTAACACATAATTGGCTGTTATGGTTGAGTGTGTGTTGGGTCTATTCCCACTCACCCAGGGTCCTCCATTCAGGTCGATGGTTACTTAATAGCAACCCTGACTTGATGACCAAATTAAATAGTACTCCTTGAGTTCATAAATGCCTGGAGTAAGCGGCACCATTCCTCCCTCCCCCCTTCCCCCCTGCCAGTAGTAATTAAATATCCAGCTTTGCTGGAAACTTAAAACAGTGCTACATGCCTCTGTGGGCAATACAGAACTATAATTCAAATTCATCATCAGTCATGTTATGTAAATAATTATCTCTCGTTTCATTAATACCAAAATGACTCCCTTTTTGCTGAATCATTATTCAACACACAGAAAATTCTTTCATACATTTTCTGAATTGATTGCAATGATCTAGTTGTTGTTACATTAGTGCCAATTTTGTTGCAGATTTGTTTTGCTGAAGTTTATATATGTCATCAGTGGTGTAGTGTCTTGTTAAATTTCTCAGTTTTTGTCATTTAGTGATCTCAAGTCAGTTGAAATGGGTGATGGGTTGTAATCATTCTTCCTTTTGCCTTTATTTACTTACAGTTTGCACTTGTTTCATTTTTTTTAATATTTCTTGTTTTTTTTTCTTTCTTTTACTTTTGAACTGTACAGATTTCATTGTTATTATGTATTTGTACATTTTACAATGTTTTATTTTTAGTGGGATTCCACTTTGACATTTAAGCGATACTGTATTGTGTCATGTACATTAAGTCCGTGCTTGTTCAGCTTGTTATTTTATGACAAAGTTCATTACAATGATCATTTACATTTATGATCTGACATTTTATTAGAGCTTGTATGTCTTGTTCAGAAAAGTGGGTATGCATATAAAATATAGGTGTTCTACCTTCTTAGTCTTGTAGTCTTGCAAATAAATAAATTCACCATATATAAAAATGTGCAAGGCTAAAAAAAATTAAGTATAGGTACTTGTAATGTATTGTTTATCTTAATATCTATTAAATTAAGAAATCAGTTACATTATTTGATTTTACTGATTATAACTGCTTTAATATACTTGTAATATGCATTTCATAAAACAACAGTTCATCTGGTACAAGTTCTGAATCCAGACGCAGGTAACAAATCTGTATTTCCCTACAGCCTCCAACCCTTTTACATTTATATTTCATGGGCATAGCTAACTTTCTACTTCCTTTTTATGGAGTTTTTTCTACTTTGAGGTCATACTTTTTATTTCTCCTTGTAGAACAGCTAAGCTGTAATGCTAACATACTCCTTCTACAGCTGACCACATCATCCTGTGTAATACACATACACAGCATAGAACGGGATTTGCCGTCACATTATGTAGACAAAGCTGAGATGTAATAACATACTACTTCCACTACCATTTACCACATTAACCTGTGTATAACATATGAACAAATGTATACAGCACAGGCCGAGTTTTATTATCACTTATATGTACAGGCAGATGAAACTGTTTGCTTCAAGCCAAATGTAGATCAGGCTCCTGTTTCACCATGGAAATATTTGTATGTCTATATTTAGGGCTTTTGACTTTTCTGCTAACCAGATATCTGGATTTTAAAAAATTTGGTGAACTGTTGGACAAATGGCATCGAACATTATCTGCTATCCCATTATTAAATGGCAAATCCTGATCTACTCTGTTTGCAATTGGCCAAATTTTTTACCTGAGCAAATAAAGTTTCTTACCACAAAGTGACAGCTGTCGAGGCAACATATATTTAATATCTAGCCTCTTAAAGGGCATTAGAGGATAACATTCTTGTTTTTGAGGAATGATTGCTTGTTAGTAGTGGTTTTACAGCCATGTAAAGGAGTTTTGCCAGTAACTCGGGTAAAAAAATGAATATTTGATACAGAAAAACTGTCCTTTATATTCAAATACAAGAATGTTATACCAATTATAACAAACATTTTTTAAAATGATCTTATTGTCAGAATATGTAATTTTTCTTAGTGCTGCATCATATAGAGTGTCAGAACATTAAAAAGATAGTAAATTTACCCACAGTATATTGTTTATACTGGCCCAAATGTTTTTTTGGTCTACCAATCAGAAAGTGAGGGTTTTAATTTTTTAATTTAGCCTGTCAAAAAAACGTGTTGCAGGTGTATTAAAACACATTTAATTCTGCAACAATTCTTTCTGATGTAACAGTGAACACTGATGCAGTATAATTTACATGCAATAACCAACAGTATCATTTGCTTGCAGTATCAAATAGTGTTATTTACTTGCAGTATCAAATAGTATATACTTGCAGTATCAAACAGTGTTATTTACTTGCAGTATCAAACAGTATGATAGACTTGCAGTATCAAATAGTATCATATACTTGCAGTATCAAACAATATTATTTACATGCAGTATCAAATAGTATCATATACTTGCAGTATCAAACAATATTATTTACTTGCAGTATCAAATAGTATCATATACTTGCAGTATTGTATCGTATTCTATATTTACAGTATCAAATAGTATCAAATACTTGCAGTATCAAATAGTATCTTTTGCTTGCAGTATCAAATAATATCATTTACTTGCAGTATCAAATAGTATCATATACTTGCAGTATCAAACAGTGTTATTTACTTGCAGTATCAAATAGTATGATAGACTTGCAGTGTCAAATAGTATCAAACAGTGTCATTTACTTGCAGTATCAAATAGTATGATAGACTTGCAGTGTCAAATAGTATCATATACTTGCAGTATATAATAGTATCATTATACTTGCAATATCAAATAGTATCATTGACTTGCAGTGTCAAATAGTATCATATACTTGCAGTGTCAAGCAAGTGGAATAAGCAAAATATAATGAATACTGGTGTGTGCATTGGGAGGGAGGAGAATGTTCGTCACAGCTTCCGACAACATTATATACTGAAATGTCTTATGGTGGGGATGATTAAAAATAATGTATCAATACCCGTATCTGTTTTGGGGGTGGGGAATAAACAAGATGCCAGTTAAAGCTGCTGAGTGTTATTTACATGTATAACTAAGGTGTAATGAGAATGATACAAAAATTGATCACTATGTGTTTTTTGTGTGGGAATAAACACAGTGTCAGTTATAACTGCAGGTCACATTTAATGCTAAACCATGTTATTGCAAAAATGAAGAAAAATGTCTGTACTTATATATATATATATATATATATATATATATATATATATATATATATACACACACACCATTACAGACATTTTTCTTTATTCCCTTCTAATTTTTATATAAATATAAAGAAACATTTCAGTAGTTAGAAAAAAAATGCCATTACTTGTTTGTATATTAGAAGGGAATAAAGAAACATTTCAGTAGTTAGAAAACAAAATGTCATTACTTGTTTGTATATTAGAAGGGAATAAAGAAACATTTCAGTAGTTAGAAACAAAATGTCATTACTTGTTTGTATATTAGAAGGGAATAAAGAAACATTTCAGTAGTTAGAAACAAAATGTCATTACTTGTTTGTATATTAGAAGGGAATAAAGAAACATTTCAGTAGTTAGAAAACTAAATGTCATTACTTGTTTGTATATTAGAAAGGAATAAAGAAACATTTCAGTAGTTAGAAACAAAATGTCATTACTTGTTTGTATATTAGAAGGGAATATAACAAATATCAGTACTAGTATAGCCATTATCTTGTTCTCACTATTCCGTCTGGTTATATTGACCTAATGTTTTCATCAGGAGACTTCTTTATGGCTAGGTTGGTCCTAAATAAAAGAAGTGCTGATCTGATAGCCAGTGGTTACCATGGTAGCCATTTTGAATATCTTGTTATCATTGAGAAATATCAAGGATAGTTTCAGAACCCATCAGTTAAAAGGAGAAAAAGCCTGGAAATTCCTGGAAATTTTGTTCAGTCAGTAGAATGTAAGTTACTTTGAGGGACTTTTATTCAATTTTTTGTAATTTTACAGTGTCATTTATAGTGGTACCGTAATATACCTGGAATCATGTTGTGATGAAGCATGTTATAATGATTGCCACATTTAAACTATGGAGACCAGTCTGTTTCCTCCCTTTTATAAAATTTTGTTATGTATAGCATTTCCCCTCCTTGTGTTTTAGCATTGGTTGGTAGATACAATCTATAGCTTGTTAAATATTGCTTGTAGGTGTTAGATGAAATAATTTGAAACTTTCCTTGCTTCAGTTTGATTTAACTTTGCTTGCATTTTTATATTGTTCCAGTATTAATTTCTTCATATTGAACAAAAGCTTGTTTTTTATTTCAACATTTACTCTCCACTTTACATTAAACTGAATCTCCCAAATTTCAGATTAAAATGATAACCTATATAAGTTACATGACCTAGCCTGTAGTGTTGACATGACTTACTGTAGTACTGAAGTTTCAGGAAACAAACCTTGATACAGTTAATTTCAATTCCACAAGAGGAAAACAGCAAGTTTCTAATGATGCCTTTAAATATTTTGATAATTTTAAGGTGCAATTTATTTCCTATACAGAGATTGAATTTTATGAACAATGTACTTGCCATTCATTGAGTTGAAAGTTGTATGTCTTACAAAGGCATATCTTGATTTCTATTCCTTCTGTTTGTCTGTGTGTATGTCATGGTCAGCCACTGATGTCATTGGCATCAATTTAAATTCCAACTCTCCTTGAAAATTTCATCTAAAGTTATAAACATTGGATTGAGTATCTTTTACATGTTAACATTGGTGTTGTACAAACATTTCATAAAATAACAATTTCTTCTAACCTACAAGTTTCATACCTGATCATCGTCAAATTAATGACTTGATTTAATCAGCAGACTATATATGAAATATTTCATTTCTAAATATAAATAAAATATTGCAAGTTTTTATTTCTGTATATATATATATATATATATATATATATATATATATATATATATATATATATATATATATATATATATATATATATATAATAATAATAATAAAGACTTTATTTAGAGAAGGTAACTCATAGACAATTAGTTACAGAACTAATCTACCTTGCAGCATTCTGTCTGTTATGTACAATATATACAATACATACAACATGATGTGAAGAGTCTGGCTTGACACTAAATAATTAAGGAATATTAAAATTCAAAGTATCAAGCCTGGAACACATGCACAGGCATCTGTATAAACATAAACATATAAAAAACATTAAATATCATTCTGCATTGAAACATTCAGCTTTGAAAATGATGCAAAATTACAGAAAAGCAGGCGGTATTGTTATTGTACTAGCACTGTTCAATTTTCTAAAGATTTCATCCATTTAAGACATTGATCATGAAAAGAAGAAATGCTAGGAGCCTGCCTTATGTTGCTGGGAATGTTGTTCCATACTTCTGGACCAGTATATTGAAAACTTTTTTTTAAACAATTCCTTCTTTGGCCTTGGTATAACGTAATTTTTTCTTCTTATGGAACTTAATGTTCTACCTAAACTTGTTGTATTGTATTTTGCCTAAACTAGATGTAGATTGGGGTATTCTGTCCTACTCTATGCTAAATGTAGATTAGTGTATTGTATTCTACCTAAACTAGATGTAGATTGATGTATTGTATTCTACCTAAACTATATGTAGATTGGTGTATTGTATTCTTCCTAAACTAGATGTAGATTGGTGTATTCTGTCCTACTCTATGCTAGATGTAAATTGGTGTATTCAGTTCTACCTAAAATAGATGTAGATTGGTGCATTGTATTCTGCCTAAACTAGATGTAGATTGGGGTATTCTGTCATACTCTATGCTAGATGTAGATTGGTGTATTGTATTCTACCTAAACTAGATGTAGATTGGGGTATTCTGTCCTACTCTATGCTAGATGTAGATTGGTGTATTGTATTCTACCTAAACTAGGTGTAGATTGGTGTATTGTATTCTACCTAAACTAGGTGTAGATTGGTGTATTGTATTCTACCTAAACTAGGTGTAGATTGGCGTATTGTATTCTACCTAAACTAGATGTAGATTGGTGTATTGTATTCTACCTAAACTATATGTGGATTGGTGTATTGTATTCTACCTAAACTATATGTAGATTGGTGTATTGTATTCTACCTAAACTAGATGTAGATTGGTGTATTCTGTCCTACTCTATGCTAGATGTAAATTGGTGTATTCTATTCTACCTAAACAAGATGTAGATTGGTGTATTATGTTCTACCCAAACTAGGTGTAGATTATTGTATTCTGTCCAGCTCTAGGTTAGATGTAGATTGGTGTATTATATTCTACATAAACTAGGTGAAGGTTGGTGTATTATGTTCATCCTAAACTAGGTGTAGATTGGTGTATTGTATTCTACCTAAACTAGGTGTAGGTTGGTGTATTATATTCAGCCTAAACTTGGTGTAGATTGGTGTATTATATTCTACCTAAACTAGGTCCAGATTGGTGTATTTTGTTCTGCCTAAACTAGATGTAGATTGGTGTATTCTGTCCTGCTCTAGGTGATATGTAGATTGGTGTATTATGTTCTATCTAAACTAGATGTAGATTGGTGTATTATATTTTACATGAACTAGGTGTTGATTGGTGTATTGTATTTTACCTAAACTAGGTGTAGATGTATTCTGTTTTATGTATTCTAGGTGTAGATTGGTGTATTCTGTTTATGTAATCTAGGTGTTGATGTATTCTGTTTTATGTAGTCTAGGTGTAGGTCTAGGTGTTGATGTATTCTGTTTTATGAAGTCTAGGTGTTGATGTATTCTGTTTTATGTAGTCTAGGTGTAGGTCTAGGTGTTGATGTATTCTGTTTTACGCAGTGTAGGTGCTGATGTATTCTGTTTTATGTAGTCTGGGTGTTGATGTATTCTGTTTTATGTAGTCTAGGTGTTGATGTATTCTGTTTTATGTAGTGTAGGTGTTGATGTATTCTGTTTTATGTAGTCTAGGTGTAGGTCTAGGTGTTGATGTATTCTGTTTTATGTAGTCTAGGTGTAGGTCTGGGTGTTGATGTATTCTGTTTTATGTAGTCTAGGTGTAGGTCTGGGTGTTGATGTATTCTGTTTTATGTAGTCTAGGTGTTGATGTATTCTGTTTTATGTAGTCTAGGTGTTGATGTATTCTGTTTTATGTAGTCTTGATGTAGATTATGTTTATGTAGTGTAGGTGTAGATTGGTGTATCCTGTGGTACCTTGGTCAGATGAGATTGGTTTTATTCTGTTCCATTTAAACTAGATGTAGAGTTATATATATATATATATATATATATATATATATATATGTGTGTGTGTGTGTGTGTGTGTGTGTGTGTGTGTACTTGGTCAAATGAGATTGGTTTATTATGTTCCATTTAAACTAGATGTAGAGTTATATATATATATATATATATATATAAACATTAGTTTAAGAATTGAACTTCATATTGTACAGCAGTATTGAGGTCCTGATGCCTGAAAATGCTTTGCACACTGTCTTGCAAAGACTATTATTCTTGAAGTGTGTAATCAGTTTTTTAAAGCTGTCTGTTGAGACTATTATTCTTGAAGTGTGTAATCAGTTTTTAAAGCTGTCTGTTGAGACTATTATTCTTGAAGTGTGTAATCAGTTTTTTAAAGCTGTGTTTCCTTGTAAAATATAAACTTCAGTTTTTATAAGTAAAAATAGTTATCAAATGTTTTATGAAGTGGAACATATAGATAAGAGAACTGAATGTTAATCATTTTAAAAAAAATACAAATGTTGTCAATGAACTGAAGAAGGGCCCATGTATAAAATAGTAGTTCCTTTGTGTGTTATGAAGAAATAACTTCTTTCTGCATCAGTTTTAACCACTCTAAATGATTATTACAAAGCATTGGTTAAAAAGTGCAGTTATTGAGTGATAATGTATGAAGTGGCTAGTTAATTAATGGTTGTCTAAATTTTATCAACCTTTCTATATTAAGTATTCATTTTGATAGAATTTTTATTCATATTAAATTGACAATATTAATTAAATTTAGAAGAGCTTTGATGTAATGCCTATTCTTTTAATATAGAATATTTAAACTGGGTAAGAGAATTGACTTTATCATTTTAAATTCAGTAAGAGATTGGACTGTTACATTTTTATTTATGTAAGAGTCTCAGAGTTGACTTTCATTTTAATTTAGGTAAGAGAGTTGAATGTTTCATTTTAATTTGGGTAAAAGAGTTGATTGTATTATTTTAAATTCAGTGAAAGAGTTGACTATTAATTTAAGTTGGGTAAGAGAATTGACTTTATCATTTTATATTCAGTAAGAGAGTTGACTGTTTCATTTTAATTTAGGTAAGAGAGTTGACTGTTTCATTTTAATTTAGGTAAGAGAGTTGACTGTTTCATTTTAATTTAGGTAAGAGAGTTGACTGTATTAATTTAAATTGGGTAATGGAAATGACTGTATCGTTTTAAATTGGGTAATGGAGTTGATTGTATCATCTTGAATTGGGTAATGGAGTTGATTGTATCATTTTAAATTGGGTAATGGAGTTGATTGTATCATTTTAAATTGGGTAATGGAGTTGATTGTATCATTTTAAATTGAGGTAGAGAGTTTATCTTTCATTTTAATTCAAAATGCTGTACTTTCGTAGTTGAAAAGTGGTCAGTTTCTGTTTAAATTTATAACTGAATACTGTTCACATGGCAAAATATTTGCTGCTTTGTACTCATACTCCACTTCAGTTTTAACCAGTTAGGACTTACTGCTTTTTATTTACAACAGTCACAGTAACTCAGTTAGTAGAGTATTCAACTCATAACCCAAGGGTCTCATGTTCAATACGTGCCCAGGCCAGCCCACATTGCCTGTGACTGTTTGTAATTTGGATGAGTATGTATCTCTGATTTCCATGGCTTCATATAACCAGTAAGTTTTAAAAATGCCGATTACATCAAGAAAACCAATCCCAACCAACCATCCACATGGAAAATTTGGCATCAGACAAAGCACTATGACTGTCAAGATAAGGCTCATCATTAAATAATAGTCAGTAAAAAAAGAACCAATAAAGATCCAGAGCCCAGGTCCATTATGCTACAGAAGATGAGGATCTTTGTTCTTTGCAGTTGACTCGACTTGTAAGAAAGTATATAATCTACTTTCAAAAGCAAGCAGCAAAGAGAGGATATGATAAAAGTATGATAAAATAAAATTACAGACTTAGGGGATAACTATGGAGTTTCTGTTTAAACTTATCTTTGAATCTTCCATGCTTGTAAACCACTTGATCATTGTTAATATAAATTTATTTTGTGTCATTTATGAATAATTGCATTAATAGTATGACCCTCACACAAGTTGGGGCAGATGTTACCTGCCCATTATACATATCCTTAGGTGACGTATCACTAGAAGAAATAACAATAATATTGTTTGACATATTTGGTAAAATGACGGAATGGTAAAATATGTTGTGGTGGTAAGTAAGGTGGTTTTGGATCAGGAAATTACCAACCTTAAGATGTGGAGGTTCACTGTATAAAACACTGTTTTGCAGTGTTTATTCAACAGCATAGAAGGAAAACCATGACATAATACTTGTAAATAATACTTGTAATAGAGCTTCATTGCAAACATCATGTAGACAACACTTGTATAGGAATATAGTTAAAACATGCATAATCGATTTGTTTTTCTTTTAAATTTATCTTTCATGCACATTTTTAGTTGATTTATTACTAGATCCATATTATTCCCAATACTATTCATTATATCCACTTTAATTAGTAATTAGTTCTGTCACAGTATATCCTATTTATCAATAGCATAGCATATAACTGTTGCATGATGTGCCAAATATAGATATTTTTCAGTCAATCACCATATGTTATTGCTTACCTTGCATGCTTTCACCAGGAAAAGCCCCTCAAAGGCCGGCCGTAGATCACCCACACCAGTAACATCTAAGATATTGGCTGCTGATAGCGTAGACAAGTGAGTTTATATTCAAAATCAGGTCAGCAGAGACCTGTGCACAGCTGCCTTTTGCACTTCAGCACCTGTCTAACTCATTTAATAACCCTTTTTAGCTCTTGATACAACTTTTGCACACATTTTTCAAGTGGTTGAAGCTGTCATACTTTCTGCAAGCTTGTTTCACTCCATTTTCTGCATCTTGCCCTTTTCTAACTTGTATTGTAACCAGCAGTTGTCTAATCCACCTTTGCACATTGTTACATGATACATTGTTACATGATGTATGGAGATAGTTCTAAACAGATCTGTATATTAACTGTAACACACAAGCTCAGCTTCCCATTGCACTTTCCACAGTTTTCTAACTTGTATTATAGTTATCTCTAGTAATTCTTTAAACAACCCTTAGCACATGTTTACCATTGGTAGTCTTTGTCAGTGGTTATGTAGAACAGTCTTAAGATCTTCAACATTGAGGGATTGTCGGTTCATTCAGTCCATAGTACAAAGGTACTTGATGGAGTTTGAAATAGGGTGGCATTGCATTTTCAGTTCATTATGTCAGTGGTGCTAAGGTACTTGATGTAGTTTGAAATAGGATGGCATTGCATTTTCAGTTCATCCAGTCAGCAATGGCTATGTCATGTTGAATTCTCAGATTGAAACCGTGATTCAGCCTCAGAGTTATTAAAATGGAATTCACCTCAGCAGTGATGAAATCAACTTGAAATCATTGCAACTCCGCTACTTGTGTTTGTAGTGAAATATTCATTGAATCTTCAAACCCACCATTTTAACATCTATTTCTAGCAATAGCTTACTGTTAAATGGAATTGTGTATCATTCACAACTTTTTCAAGTGATAGATTTTAAGTGAAATTGTGAATCCACCAGAATCTTGTCTTGTGAAAGATTCATTGAACTTATCTATCCACCATGACTGTTTCTAGCAAACAATTATTTAAACTTGTTACTTTTAAAGCATTTTGATATAAAATTTGGTTGCAGATTTGATGTTATCAAATATATCCTTAAATCCCAATAGTTGTACCATTCCTTTAGATTGTCTCAGTACATTATTGTATTCCTCTATAAATGAGGATTTAAATTTTTTATAGTAATTTTCTGGTGACAGTTATGGGTGTGTCAGTGTGTCATTTGAAAATGTGTCAATCCTGTTGAAGGTCTTTGGACTCTTAAGCTTCAGATATCTATCTCTCTGTTTAGTTATCTCATCTTAGCTTATGTAGCCTCATCAGGTATACCTATCTGTTTTTTTGTCTCAGCTTATGTAGCCTCATTAGATATCAACCTATGTTATGTTATCTCATCTTATGTAGCCTCATCAGGTATCTACCTCTGTTCTGTTATCTCCCCATTTACCTGATGTAGCAGCATCAGCTATCTACCTTTGTTTTGTTATCTCCCTTTACCTTATGTAGTAGCATCATATATCTACCTCTCTGTTTTGTTATCTACCCTTAGCTTATGTATCAGCATCAGATATCTACCTCTCTGGTTTGGTATCTACCCATACCTTATGTATCAACATCATATATCTACTTCTCAGTTTTGTTATCTAACCTTAGCTTATGTTGCAGCATCAGATATTTACCTCTCTGTTTTGTTATCTACCCTTACCTTATGTATCAGCATAAGATATATACTTCTCTGCTTTGTTATCTACCCTTAGCTTATGTTGCAGCATCAGATATCTACCTCTCTGTTTTGTTATCTATCATTACCTTATGTATCAGCATCAGATATATACTTCTCTGTTCTGTTATCTACCCTTAGCTTATGTTGCAGCATCAGATTTATACCTCTCTGTTTTGTTATCTATACTTAGCTTATGTATTAGCATCATATATCATCTTCTCTGTTTTGTTATCTCCCTTTAGCTTATGTAGCAGCATCAGATATCTGCTTCTGTTTTGTTATCTGAACTTAGTTTACATAGCAGCATCAGATACCTCTCTTTTTTTTTTATCTCACCTTAACCTATGTAGGTTATTTGCTGAGTCCATATTATATTTCTTTCATATATTTTTGGAATCTATTTTGTAACCCTTTTTTGATGTTTTGTTTATTTTTTATTCTCTTCATCTCTATATTTCCATTTTCAGTTCATATATTATTCAATAGCACTCTAAAATCAATTATTGAATATTCTAATTTAAAACACAACTATGACTTTCCTTAACACAGATCATTTCCTTTTGCATTTAACTTTTGTTTTTAATTCATTAGGAATGTATGATTTCTTATTACTTCCATGCAAACAGATCAAAAACAAAACATCACCATTTTTGCAACTTACAGGTAATTTTATTTGTATTTCTTGTGTTTTAGACCATACTTGTTGCTGGAGTTGGGCCGACTATGTTTAGAACTGGATTTTCCAAACTTGGCACAGGAGTGTGTTGATAACCTGAAAGCTACTAATATTAAGGTAAGGAGAGAGATAGAGCATATCCAATCTTTTGATTTGGCTCATATTTTGCACATACCAGGCTAATTCTTTCAAAATCTTAGTTCTGTCTTTTTTTCCAGTAATTTTAAAACCTTCTATCTTTATTCACATTAAAGGAAATCTTAGAGGTGTATTCTCAGACGTAGAGTCATGGTCACTCTAAAAGCTTGATTTACTTGAGAAATGAAATCTCTAAGGTGTTTCCTTGCACTGATAATTGTTATCACTCTGTGGAGGTGTACCCTCTGTTATGACTCTATGGTCTTAAACTAAATAACAGAAAAGCAAAACCAACAAGTTTAGTAAAATTCAACAAATACTATATTATCCTTGAATCCAGATAATCCTAACAGCTCTAGTACATGTCCAAACTTATTGAGTGTTATGATTGAATTTTAGGGGCGTTGCAAATGAATTCCAGTCATTACTGATGTTGATATACTAATAGTCCTAATGTATCACAATGAAATAATACAGAATGCCTTTGAATGAGTCCTGAATACCGTAATCCCAAAGTAATGTTTTTGACCAAAAGATCTGTAAGCACTGTAATTCCTACAAATAATTTTTAAATAAAAGATTCATGAATTAGAGTTCTGTAGAATTACTGTTCTGTTCAGATATAATTTGAGATGAATATGTAGACTGAAATTAAAGAAGGAATGAATAATCTTGTTGATCTCAAAGCATCTAGATTTGACCTTTGTTGAAATAACATAAATGGAAATGGAAAATTAGGCTAAACTGTAAACAAATTTATTTCCAGAACATTCTAAGGTCATAATGAAGGTTAAGTCTTGAATTCAAACCCAATTAAATATCTATTTATAACTTACAAAAAAGACAAAGAGCAGGTATGCATCAAAACTTATCATCAGTCATGAACAAAGGTCAAGCACACAAAATAAATATACATAACACCTCAGTCTGATAATCAGTATCACTGTGGAGGTGTACCTTCAGACTGATAACGAGTGACATTCTAAAACTTGATGTAATTAGTAACTGAAATGTCAGAGGTCATCTTCAGACTGATAATCAGTATTACTCTAATGAGGTGTACACTCAGACTGATAATCAGTACCACTCTAATGAAGTCTACTCTCAGACTTATAATCAGTACCACTCTAATGAGGTCTAACTTCAGACTGATAATCAGTACCACTCTAATGGAATGTACCCTCAGACTGATAATCAGTACCACTCTAATGAGGTATACACTCAGACTGATAATCAGTACCTCTCTAATGAGGTATACCCTCAGACTGATAATCATTACCACTCTAATGAGGTCTACACTCGGGCTGATAATTGGTACCACTCTAAACACTTGACTTCATTAATAAGTAAAATTTCATAGAAATCTGATGTATACTGAGACTGATAATCAATATAGTTATAAAACATGACATCCTAAACAATGAATCATTTAAAAAGACTTTCATTCATGCATCAATGTCTTCTTCATCTTTTTCTAAATATTTACTGCCCAGTGATGTCTTGTTTTCATGAATGATATTGATGTAGCTACAGTTTCCTATTTTCCCTCTCCTTCTAATAGTTCTCTTCCTTCCTCAACATTGACTGGTCTATCATCAATATCAGAATGCTGAAACTTAGATCTTTTTTCTGCGATTAACTTTGACAACAGCAGAATTATTAGGTTTAAGATCCTGTATCACAGTTTTGTTGTGAAGTTTGTTCAATTTATGTACATCAGCACAAGGAATGGATGTGAGAGACTGAGTAATACAGAACTGTTGTTGTTGTGTATATATTTCTTAGTTTTATTATGAATAAGAATTATTTTTTAATGGTAATATTGAAGATGCAGAGGAGGCAGATGTTCTTGATGATGATGAATAGTTAGAATTAGTAGAATTAATACATGAAGGAGGAGTAGGGATTTATTTCATGATGGTGAATAATACAAGGATGATTAGGGTTTATTACATGATGATGAATACTGCAAGGAGGAGTAGGGTTTATTTCATTATGATGAATAATACAAGGAGGAGTAGGGTTTATTAAATGATGATGAATAATACAAGGAGGAGTATGGTTTATTAAATGATGATGAATAATACAAGAAGAAGTAGGGTTTATTAAATGATGATGAATAATACAAGAAGGATTAGGGTTTATTAAATGATGATGAATAATACAAGAAGGAGTAGGATTTATTAAATGATGATGAATAATACAAGGAGGAGTAGGGTTTATTAAATGATGATGAATAATACAAGGAGGAGTAGGGTTTATTAAATGATGATGAATAATACAAGAAGGAGTAGGGTTTATTAAATGATGATGAATACTGCAAGGAGGAGTAGGGTTTATTTCATGATGATGAATAATACAATGAGGAGTAGGGTTTATTAAATGATGATGAATAATACCAGGATTTACATGATGATGAATAATACAAGGAGGAGTAGGGTTTATTAAATGATGATGAATAATACCAGGATTTACATGATGATGAATAATACAAGGAGGAGTAGGGTTTATTAAATGATGATGAATAATACAAGAAGGAGTAGGGTTTATTAAATGATGATGAATAATACAAGAAGGATTAGGGTTTATTAAATGATGATGAATAATACAAGGAGGAGTAGGGTTTATTAAATGATGATGAATAATACAAGGAGGAGTAGGGTTTATTAAATGATGATGAATAATACAAGAAGGAGTAGGGTTTATTAAATGATGATGAATAATACAAGAAGGATTAGGCCTTTTTAGGGTTTATTAAATGATGATGAATAATACAAGAAGGAGTAGGATTTATTAAATGATGATGAATAATACAAGGAGGAGTAGGGTTTATTAAATGATGATGAATAATACAAGAAGGAGTAGGGTTTATTAAATGATGATGAATAATACCAGGATTTACATGATGATGAATAATACAAGGAGGAGTAGGGTTTATTAAATGATGATGAATAATACAAGAAGGAGTAGGGTTTATTAAATGATGATGAATAATACAAGGAGGAGTAGGGTTTATTAAATGATGATGAATAATACAAGAAGGAGTAGGGTTTATTAAATGATGATGAATAATACCAGGATTTACATGATGATGAATAATACAAGGAGGAGTAGGGTTTATTAAATGATGATGAATAATACAAGAAGGAGTAGGGTTTATTAAATGATGATGAATAATACAAGGAGGAGTAGGCTTTATTAAATGATGATGAATAATACAAGGAGGAGTAGGGTTTATTAAATGATGATGAATAATACAAGAAGGAGTAGGGTTTATTAAATGATGATGAATAATACAAGAAGGATTAGGGTTTATTAAATGATGATGAATAATACAAGGAGGAGTAGGGTTTATTAAATGATGATGAATAATACAAGGATGAGTAGGGTTTATTAAATGATGATGAATAATACAAGGAGGAGTAGGGTTTATTAAATGATGATGAATTATACAAGAAGGAGTAGGGTTTATTAAATGATGATGAATAATACCAGGATTTACATGATGATGAATAATACAATGAGGAGTAGGGTTCATTTCATGAAGATGAATAATATGGTGAAGAGGAGATTTTATTACATGATGATGACTAGTATGAGGTGGAGGATTGTTTTTCATGCTGATAATATGGGGAAGAGGAGAAGGATTTTTTCATGTTGATAGTTAATATGAAGAGAAAGAGGTGGATTTTTCATGTTGATAGTTAATATGAGGAGGAAAAGGAGGATTTTTTCATGTTGAATGTTTATATGAGGAGGAAAAGGAGGATTTTTCATGTTGATAGTTTATATGAGGAGGAGATGGAGGATTTATTATTATTAGGATGATGATGACTATTATTATTTTATCATTATCATAGGAACCAGGATTTTTTCTGGAGCTAGAATTTATGCAGTGTGAGATGACTGTAAAAGGTCTGGGAGACAAACAAGAATCTTACCAGAAGAACACTGTTGAGGTATGTGTACTATAATAACTAGGTAAATTTTCCACTGAATATTTTTTTTAAAACTGTCATAGATTTATCGTTAGTTACATTTTTGTCTTGGCATCGAGGGGCTTGATATAAATAATCTTTACAGACATTAAAGTACCTGTTAAAATATGAATGACTGATTTTGATTTTCAGAACCTAATATAACACAATTAGATGATCAGGATGTGGGTTGTAAGTTTGCTTACAGAATTTTCTAAGGTCAAAAGACCATGTTTACAAATATCATTTTAAAGTTAAGATCACAGCCATGGACAAAAGGTTTCCTATTTTTTCTTTTAAATTTAAATACAAATGACCACTTTCTTAAACTCCAACCTACAATGATGGATAAAAGTAAAGCAGACACAATATATATGAATAATAATATTCACACAAAGTTATTGACAGACATTCAAGTCCCTTGAAATTGTAAGACTGCTGAGTAATTGATATTGATGCTGAAATTTATTTTAAAGATGAGTATGACAGGCAGACTAGTAAAAATGAAATATGACAATAGCTTAACACCTAAAAGTTTATGATAGCTTTTTTCAACAAATTTGTTCATAATTGGTTTTATTAGACATATTAATTTTACACAATGGATTATCACTTCATATGATATTATATCCTCTGATTTATTGCATCTAGGTCCGACTTCAATCCATCAAACAGTGTGAGGAGGCAATCATGAATGCTGTTCGTTTAGGTGATCCGAATGTGATCCAGGTGGGATGTGTTACCCAGTGGAATTTGTGTCTACCCCTTTTACAAGCCAACCTACGGCACTATGTCCGCAAGCCACTGACACAGGTAGCAGAGGTGCTGGAAAATATCCAGAGGTATTTAAATACACCACAAGTTACTGCAGCATGTGGCAATATTGTGTGTAGACCAGTATAATATTTTAAATGTATTGTGTTTAGAATGGATATTAATGCTCAGTCCACCAGGGAACTTTGTCAGTGTACAGTTGTTCACAAAATGTGACATGGTCTGTAGAGTTCAACAACAACAGGAAGAGTTAGCAACATGGCCTCATTGGACAATGTTGTTTGCAGAATGACCCTGGCCTGTCCAAAAGTGGTTCAGTGTGGTCCACATGATGTGGAAGGTTGAAGCCAGGATGGCAGACAGATGGCTCAGCTAAGAAGGGAGTGGTTTACATCATCTGTTGAAGACCACTCAACACTCCATGCTGCCGAAATAATCATAAGCTCCGGGAATGGACCTAACCAGATTGGGCGTCTCGATGTCAAATGGACTGCTGAATATGAGGTGATGTCCATGTACAGTGGAAGTTTATCACTGGCATAGACCTTAACCAACACTTTTGTGGTTGCTTCCTGGTGATTCAGATGTGTAAGAGGATTATTGCTGAGTACTGACAGCCATGGTAAAGGAGTAGGATGTAGTTTTCCAGAGATTATGCACATTTTTATGTTGAGCTGGACATCAATTAACTTAGTGAAGGATGATTGAGCCCACACAGGAGCGCAGTACTCGGCTGTCAAATAAAAGAGGGCTAGTACTGATGTCTTGAGTGTCTGTGCACTAGCATCCCAAGAGGAGCAAGCCAATTTGTGGAGTATGTTGTTTTGAGTGCTAAGTTTTGCTGCTGTTTTCTTCAGGTGGTTGTAGAATGGAAGTGATCAGTCCAGAGTCACACCTAGGTATGTTGGTTTTATGTTCTGTTTTATTTGCTTTACCATTGAGGAGGATGTAAAGCTCATGGTTTGCATTTGCATTGTTAAGGTGGAAGATGCTGGAGACTTTTTTCTTGGGCTAGGCTGTAGACACCATTTCTTGAAGAAGTCTGTCATATCCTCCAGATCATTGTTCAGTATCCCCTTAAACTCAGCAAATGAGCGACTTTGAGTCCTGAGAGCAATGTCATCTGTATTCATGAACTGTCATGACTGTATTACAAGTCAGTCATTGATATAGACATTGAACAAACTTGGCAAAATAACAGACCCTTGTATGAATCCATTAGTCTCATGCCTCCACAAGCTTCAGCTCTCTCTGATGTGCAGTCTGAAGTGCCTGTCACAAAGGAACAGTTCAATAGTCTCAACTATCCAGCACGGCAGCTCTGCATGCCAGACCAAGTCATATGCTGCTGTTAGATCCAGAGAAACAACTCCAGTTTTAAGGTTCCTCTGAAACCCATTTTTAACAAATGTAGTCAGGGCAAGGACTTGATCGCAAGTGCTATGGCAATGCCTGAAGCCAGCCTGTTCAACAGTTATGATATTCTCCAAGTCTGGACCAATTTTTTTGAGAATCAGGTGTTCCAGTACCTTAAAACAGACTGAGAGCAAGGCGATCGGCCAATAACTCACAGCGTTGTTGGGATCTTTGTCAGGCTTTGGTATTGCAGTAATCTTTTCCTCATGCCACAAAGTCGGCATGCACTTTTCCCTAACAACCCATTCTTTTGTGTTCAACCCAAGAAGCTTCAGGAACTCAGACAGGATGTTGTTATATCCTGCTGCTTTGCCTGATTTGATGCTGCAAAGCACCATTTCAAGTTCTGTTCAATTGTTGTAAATGCCTCTGGAGTATTTTGATCAAGTTCATCTGACTTCTGACAGCAGTATTGTTGCCACTCATCTAATGCTTGACATCAGTGCTGTTTCTTTAAGGGTGCTTTTGCCACTTGTAACATGTGGCTAACTACTGCATTTGGCTTGACAACAGGGTGAGCTTGAACTGGTGGTTGCTGATCGGTGACAAGTCTTCAAATCAAGCTCCAGCATTTGCGTCTGGAGCACATTAAGTTGAGTGATCCTGTAGTTTCCTCCCAGTGAGTGTGCCTGGCTATGTCCAGGGAATCTATCTGGTGATCTACTATGTCTGGATCCAGATGTCCAAATTCTTCATATTAGTTACTTTGCTAAAGTTGAGAGTCATGAACATGCATTAGGTGAGATAATGCATTCTTGAAATTCATATTTTTATGGGTTGTTATTAATAAAGTGAGTTTATTTGTAATAGCATTATATTGTTTTTATGTACTATTATTAACAAATTGATTCTGTCAACCGTTTGTAATAACATTCAGTTCTTTTTTCAAGGCTGTTATTAATAAATTGATTCTTTGAATGTTTGTAATAGCAATCTGTTGTATTTGTGGACTGTTTTTAATAATTGCTTCTATGAATATATATAAGTATATCATTCCAATCCAAATACTTAACATTATACATATTTGCATAGGAGGAGATGCCATGGTATTTAATTTAATTACTGACATTGAATGTTCATTTTTCCATACAAGACATAAAATTTTCAACTGGATTTTTCAATTATTAGTTATTTTTATCTTTCAACATATATTCTTTAAGGCAGGAGCTGGTTCCAATTATTAAGTTCTTGTCATTAAATTATTAAGACTTACCTATTAACAATTTGCATGTGTCATAAATATATCAAGACATAACTATTAACTATCTGTGTCATAAATTATCTAAACACGACTATTGACAATTGGCATGTGTCTTTAAAATATCAAGACATAACTATTAACTATCTGTGTCATAAATTATCTAAACACGACTATTGACAATTGGCATGTGTCTTTAAAATATCAAGACATAACTATTAACTATCTGTGTCATAAATTATCTAAACACGACTATTGACAATTGGCATGTGTCTTTAAAATATCAAGACATAACTATTAACTATCTGTGTCATAAATTATCTAAATACGACTATTGACAATTGGCTTATGTCTTTAAAATATCAAGACATAACTATGAACTATCTGTGTCATTAATTATCTAAATACGACTATTGACAATTGGCTTGTGTCTTTAAAATATCAAGACATAACTATTAACTATCTGTGTCATAAATTATCTAAACACGACTATTGAAAATTGGCATGTGTCTTTAAAATATCAAGACAAAACTATTAACTATCTGTGTCATAAATTATCTAAACATGACTATTGAGAATTGGCATGTGTCTTTAAAATATCAAGACATAACTATTAACTATCTGTGTCATAAATTATCTAAATACGACTATTGACAATTGGCATGTGTCTTTAAAATATCAAGACATAACTATTAACTATCTGTGTCATAAATTATCTAAATACGACTATTGACAATTGGCTTATGTCTTTAAAATATCAAGACATAACTATTAACTATCTGTGTCATTAATTATCTAAATATGACTATTGACAATTGGCATGTGTCTTTAAAATATCAAGACATAACTATTAACTATCTGTGTCATAAATTATCTAAATACGACTATTGAGAATTGGCATGTGTCTTTAAAATATCAAGACATAACTATTAACTATCTGTGTCATAAATTATCTAAATATGACTATTGACAATTGGCATGTGTCTTTAAAATATCAAGACATAACTATTAACTATCTGTGTCATAAATTATCTAAATACGACTATTGACAATTGGCATGTGTCTTTAAAATATCAAGACATAACTATTAACTATCTGTGTCATAATTTATCTAAACATGACTACTGACAATCTGCATGTACCATATGCATTTTTAAACATAACTGTTGACAGTATACGCATATCATAAACATATAAAGACAACTATTAACAATATACATGAATCATATACATGAATCAGAAACATCAGGACGTAATTAATGACAATGCACATATATCATAAACATATCAAAACATTCATGTTGAAAATATGGTTTTATCTATGACAATAATAGTGACATCTTTTTCTTTCAGCTTGCTGATACAGCTGCGATGTCAGGTGCATACTGAGCTTGCTAAATGTGAGGAGGATAATGAGCAGATACAGGGTGCCATGGACCACCTCAAAAAGGTAAATAACTCTAGCTGGATGGGCAGTACCACTGAAATTTACTGCATACCTACTTTTATTAATATCCTTTATGTTATCATTAAATCTCAGTATGAAATTAGATAGAATAAAATAGAATATTCCAAATAAATTCAAATAGTCTTGACTGTGTTGATTAACCATTAATATTGAATGTACTGTTGTACAAATCATCTTGAAAGTGTTGATGTACTAATGGTCTTGAATGTATTGATATTCTACACAGATACAATCCAGTATGTCCCTGAATGAGTTCTCAATAATCCCAAGGTAGTATTTTGTAGTCCAAAGTATTGGTGAACACTTAATAATTCAAATGAATAAATTCAGTAAATAATTCTTTTAGAATTACATCTGAACACACCAACAATGTTCAGAATGAATTACAATAATCTTGATTGTGCTGATATATCAACAGTCTTGAAAGTGTTGATATACCAATGTGGATACAATCCAGTATGTCTTTGAATAAGTTCGAACTTATCCCAAAGTAGTGTTTTTGTCAAAAATATCAATGAGCACATTGTAATTCTAGTGAACTATAAACTTTGATGTTCATAGATTCTCAAAGCCTTATATGAAATAGGAATGAATAATTGCATAACGAATCTTCTATACTAATTTTCATGACATACGACAATACAATTTCCTAGGCTAAATCCCAGGTCTTGAACTCAAATTTGAGTGAATATCTTGTTTACTGCTTAGAAAGAATCACAAAAATTAGGCATGCATTACGTTCAATCATGGACCAGAATTAAGCACACACTATAGATATACACAGCATATCATATACCAGTATTGTGTGTGTATGAGATGGCACTCTTAGCCCAGTCATGGACCAAAATTAAGCACACTCGATAGATATACATAGCATATCCTATACTAGTATTGTGTGTGTATGAGATGGTAATCTCAGCCCAATGATGGACCAGAATTAAGCACACATTATAGATATACATAACATATTCTATCATATCAGTATTGTGTATGAGATGGCACTCTTTGCCCAATCATAAACTGAATTAAGTACACAGTATAGATATACATAACATAGATATACATCAGTATTGTGTATGAGATGGCACTCTTTGCCCAATCATGCACTGAATTAAGTACACAGTATAGATATACATAACATAGATATACATCAGTATTGTGTATGAGATGGCACTCTTTGCCCAATCATGCACTGAATTAAGTACACAGTATAGATATACATAACATAGACATACATATCAGTATTGTGTATGAGATGGCACTCTTAGCATTAGTGTGGCTCAAACAACAACATGGTAAAGAATTTTTCTAATAGATTTCTTTTCCATGGTTTACTAAGCCACTTTTTATTAAACTTGGTAGGAATGTTTCTTAGAACATGTTCTACCAGAATTTGTCTTTATCAAACCCCTGGCAATGGCATGAATTACATGGCAACCAAATAGAGAACATGTTTTTGATGTCTTCAGCATAGCTTATCCAATTTTCATTAAACATTGTAGGAGTTCTTGAGAATTTGCTGTGATTTAAAATTGTATATGGAGTTGCTGCCCTTGTAATGGTGGGGCATGCTAGTAATCATTTTGGAAAGCCTACAAATGAAGATCTTCCATCCAGTATGGGTATTGCTACTAGCATATAAAAATATATCATATAACATCTTTTGTTTTTAAAACTGCTCAACTATGTAAGAACCAGTTTTTATGCTGAGTCCCAGCAAGATCACCTTTCACATCGATGCCAATACAATATCTAGTTCAGGTGAAGTTAGAAGTAGAGTATAAACACAGTTAAATCATATGTCAAAGACCACTAGTTTCAACCATATAGAAATTTCCCCAACAAAAAGTTGTTTTTCAACTTGTTACCAACCTTACTACCCATATCACTACATTTGTTATTTAACCAATGCATACCAAATGAGTTAGTCAGGCTTTCTAATGCCTCTTGTACTTTATTCTATTTCCAGTCTTGAACCTCTTTTCTTCAGCTGAAGTAGGTAGGAGATATGGATCACTTTTTTTAAAGGCATTGCCATCATTGTTATAGTTGTGAGCTTTAAGCTTTTGCTTTAAGTCCAGTTTCTTTGACTCAGTCATGGAATTTTATAGGCATAGTCATGTTGGAGGGTGCTACTCACCATGGGCAAAAACAGGTCACATTGAACTACTTTTAATGCTTCAGTGATTACTTTAGGTTTTACAGTCAGATCAATTTCTCTGACACTGTTGTTTGTACACATGAAATATGATGGTTATATTGATGTTTGGGCACTGTTCACCATCCAGGGGCAAATGTTTGTTCACATTGATTTACATATCACACTCCAGTGATTACATTAGTTTCTATAAATAGCTCAATATCTTTGACACTGTTGGATGTACAATCAAAACACTTAATGGCTGTATTTGTTTTACTTCTTATCAGAAACAAATGTTATTCACGGTGATCTACTTTTTAAAGCTTTAGCAACTTTGAAAGTTTTTTTTGTTTATGCCACATCGAAGCAGGCAAGACGTCACATTCCATTTACTTTTTGTTTCAGTTTTCTTTGGAAAAAGAAATAAAAGGATTCTTATTAACATAATTTGAGAAAGAAAACATTTATGGTATTCAGTCTCTAAATGTTTCTTTCCATTTATCACATAATAAATAAAATTTCTTGTGCACTTAATTTGTATATTTATTTTCTATCTGTCTCTAAGGCTTTGGCGCTGGATGATGGCCAGATGTACAAGGAGAGATTGGAGGTGGCTCTACATCGCCTGGAAGTTAGATCAGAGCTGTACAAGCAGCCTGAGAAGCCTGAAGATATTGCAGCTATGATCATTGAGCAGGTGGGCATACATACTTTAGTCTCTCTGTCTGGCTGAAGTTTTAATCAACAGTTCTCCTTATCAAGCAGATATATTTGAATTGTCTACTCATGACCCCTTTCAAAAGTTGTGATATTTTTGTTCAGTCAGAAACAATATAGACCATCTGATTGTTTGAATGGTTTTAAAAATATGTTTAATTTTGTGGTAAATATGCTGAGTTTATGTATGTTTTTGTTTGGTGATTAAATTTTGCCCTTTATGACAGAAACATGCACTGACATTTTTCTACCAAACAATTAATGGAATTTACTTGCAGAATTATCAGATACATAGCTTTAACATTTCACTGTGTGTTTTGATATCCAGGTAATTCTGTACTTATGCCAGAAAGTCATATACAGTATGTATTATACTTGCTTCCTTTGATATTGCAAGTTCTATGGAAGTTTGCATATTTTTGTGTAGCGCCACATATTATGTGCTTATTGATTGATTTCAAGAACATGTCAGGATTACTGGCAAGTACACAATTTAAAAAATGCATCCATGAATATCACTGTTTCCAAACATGGCCATACTCAATATGCTCAGATAGAATCTATATCTTCGTAAAATCGATGTCACTAACATATCAGTTAACCAGTTTGTCATTTGATAATGTCCAAAGATGTTATGCAATATTCAGATAACATAACTACCATATTTGGCCAGAATCAAGAGATCAAATCAGTCTAAAGGTATTTGGCGCTACAAACTATATTTTATATTTGTTGATGCGGATATGAGAGTGAAAATAAATCCTTTCAAATAATTTCACAAATGGATTAGAAAAGGCAAAAAATAAACAAAATAAAAAATAACAGAATCCTCCAAATATGAAGACATGAGGGCTGCATCATGTGACGTCTGTTACAGGCCGTGTGGAAAGATTTGTCATATTTGGCACTAAAAGTCTTCAGATTCTAGTCAATGTGTGTGTAAAGCTAAAAGTGATGCATATGAAAACTTGAAGTAGTAAAAGCTGTTAAAAGATGAGAGGGGAAAATAAATCTTTGTTCATTAAAATTTTAGCATGGTATATGTGGATTATGCTTTTTCTGCCTGGATTCCTCTTTTTGACCACTCGGATTATGTGTTTTCCTTGTCAGGGGTTGGCATGTATGTAAATGCTTTGCTTTAATTCTCTCAGATAAATTTCTATTGTTGGAAGGCATAGGTGGCAGAATGAGGAAGGTATTGTTCATTTTTTCAAGTTGATTTACACATTTCTTAACATATACATAAAGTTCCCAACATCAAGACAGATATATGCCATCACAAAAATATTTGTTCTGTGTTGCCACGATATTAAAGTAACTTCCCTTGCATAACTTGGAATCTGCATGTTGTTTGTTTATCAATAATTTCTGAAAATTGTCTGATTTAAATTGGAAATTAAAAGTATTTTAATATATAGCAAAGAACAATAAATATACATATATGTTGAAGTTCAGTGTCTTTATTTACTTATTTACCAATCACTAACTTTAAGACACATGATACCATAGCATTCCAGTATAATTCAGTTATTTCTTCTTTTGTTTGGATAAAGTTGATTGATTACACAATTGTTGAATCTAAGATCAAGTTAAATTATTTCTCTGGCACAAGACATTGAAGTTTCATTAAATACTCAAGAACAGAACAATGTATAATAATATGTATACTAATATCAATAGTAATAATAATAATAATTGTTATAATAATAATAATAAATCATTATGATGATAATAACAATAATAACAATAGTTCTGGCTCCTGCTTCACTTTAACTATTTTAATATCTATTAAGCAGATTTGGTTGATAGTTTACAAAGTTCTTGTTTTTGATTGAGTTAAGATCTTTTAAAAGATTCTGGCCTTTCATGGACTTGAAATAGTTGAATGACTTTGAAAACTGTCATTCATATTTTTGTTTTTAAACATATTAGTCATGAAGTTTTATAATTAGCAAGATCTCAAATTATGTTGATTTTAAGAAATGTATTGGATACTATTATATTGAACTGCTGTCTATGACTAGATAATATTGATTTCAAGAAAGGTATTGGACAGTATTATAGTCTGTGACTAGATAATATTGATTTCAAGAAAGGTATTGGACTATTATATTAAACTGCTGTCTATGACTAGATAATATTGATTTCAAGAAAGGTATTGGACAGTATTATAGTCTATGACTGGATAATATTGATTTCAAGAAAGGTATTGGACATTATTATAGTCTGTGACTAGATAATTTTGATTTCAAGAAAGGTATTGGACTATTATATTAAACTGTTGTCTATGACTAGATAATATTGATTTCAAGAAAGGTATTGGACAGTATTATAGTCTATGACTGGATAATATTGATTTCAAGAAAGGTATTGGACAGTATTATAGTCTATGACTGGATAATATTGATTTCAAGAAAGGTATTGGACAGTATTATAGTCTATGACTAGATAATATTGATTTCAAGAAAGGTATTGGACAGTATTATAGTCTATGACTAGATAATATTGATTTCAAGAAAGGTATTGGACAGTATTATAGTCTATGACTAGATAATATTGATTTCAAAAAAGATATTGGACATTATTATAGTCTATGACTAGATAATATTGATTTCAAGAAAGATATTGGACAGTATTATAGTCTATGACTAGATAATATTGATTTCAAGAAAGATATTGGACAGTATTATAGTCTATGACTAGATAATATTGATTTCAAGAAAGGTATTGGACATTATTATAGTCTATGACTAGATAATTTTGATTTCAAGAAAGGTATTGGACATTATTATAGTCTATGACTAGATAATATTGATTTCAAGAAAGATATTGGACATTATTATAGTCTATGACTAGATAATATTGATTTCAAGAAAGGTATTGGACATTATTATAGTCTATGACTAGATAATATTGATTTCAAGAAAGGTATTGGACTTTATTATAGTCTATGACTGGATAATATTGATTTCAAGAAAGATATTGGACATTATTATAGTCTATGACTAGATAATATTGATTTCAAGAAAGGTATTGGACAGTATTATAGTCTATGACTAGATAATTTTGATTTCAAGAAAGGTATTGGACATTATTATAGTCTATGACTAGATAATATTGATTTCAAGAAAGGCATTGGACATTATTATAGTCTATGACTAGATAATATTGATTTCAAGAAAGATATTGGACATTATTATAGTCTATGACTAGATAATTTTGATTTCAAGAAAGGTATTGGACATTATTATAGTCTGTGACTAGATAATATTGATTTCAAGAAAGGTATTGGACAGTATTATATTAAACAGCTGTCTATGATTGATTTAGTAATATTTACAGTTACTGGTCCTCTGACCTTTTAGTGGGGAGTGGGGACAATGACCATATTAATGGCAACTTGTTTTTCTAAACTTAATTCAATGGCATGTATATAGCATATTAGTATAATATTAGTATATATTATATTAGTATTGGTATATAGTATATTAGAAAATTATTAACACATAGGATATTAGTACAGTATTAGTATATTAGTATAGTATTAGTATACAGTAATAAAGAACATTTTCCATTCCAGGCAAGAAAGGCTGACTCAGGGACAATACGTATGAAGAGATCCCTGCTGGTAAAGGCAGGTGAGGCTCTGGCCCCTGATGCCTTCCAACTTGTCTTGGACAGTGAAAGTGACACTAAAGGTCAGTTCCTTAATAGGTTTATTTACATGAGGTTTTTTCTGTAATATTACATTAACCAGATTATTTTTTTATAAAAAAAAATCTAAGCATAAATGTTATGACATACAACTGACTCATGATTTCCTTAAATGTCATGTATCATTTTGTCACAAAATTTAAACATAATTGTTATGACAAAACATAAACCCAATTTATGCTTTCCTTAAATATAACATATCATTTTTTCACAAGATCCAAGCATAATTGTTATGACAAGGCATAAACAGAATTTTTGCTTTCCTTACATATCATATATCATTTTGTCACAAAGTCTGAGCATAAGTGTAATGACATGACACAAGCCTGATTCATGCTTTTCTTAAGTGTCATTATCATTTTGTCACAAAATCTAAGCATTATTGGTGACATGACATAAACCAGATTTGTATCTCACTTGTGTGTCTATGTCATTTTGTCACACAAGATCTCGGCATAATTGGTTGGACAGTATAGACACCAGATGTTGTTTTCTTTGTCTAAACATAATTGATATTACATAAACCATATTCATATTGTCCTTGTGTATCATATATCATTTTTTCACACAAGATCTAAGCATAATTTGGTATGACATCTAAGCATAATTTAGTATGGCATGTCATAAACAAAATACAGTTGTAGCTTATGCATAGAATGCCATTTTGTCACAAATGTTACGTGCTTAGGCTCGAATAAGCAGCAACACAGAAAGAGTGAAAACTAACAAGCTTGTATAAATTGAACAATGAATTTATTAAGTACAATTATTTTCATAAAATAAATAAACTTACAGTTTTAGAGAATCAAATCCAACATTAATCCAATATAGAATTCACAAAAATAATCCACTAATGGAATTGTAAGAGTCCTGATAAATAAATGTTCTAATAGTTCCAGGTTCGAATCTTGACAATGTAATCCAAAATGGCTGACAATGTCACGTGATGCAGTTCTTGATTTAATATCATCCAGATGAAATTATGAAATGTATGTCCTGTTTCCAAATAAATAGAATAATTCTTCTTTTCCAACTAATTGACACAAAGTCCAGAATAAAATTAACACTCAAACATGAAATACACAACTAATAACTTACAGCCCAAAGATTCTACTAAAGTTAGCCTCCAAAACACAGCTATATATATATATGTAATTCCCTCGTAAACAAGAGGAATCATGTGATTCTGGAAGGTCACAGAAAGAAGCTACCTTCTCCAAGTCACGTAATAATGGAATATTCTAGAAGGAAATCATTCACTTCCCACCCTCAAGAATAAAAAATAAAAATGTTGTCCTTGAAATTGACCAATAGTTTTAGAGGCTTGTTGACAATGTCTAAAGTAAGGTCAGGATTTAGGTCAAACAAGCCAAGGTCAAAACTTGTTTACAATTAGAGAATCTAAGTCAGCTTAAACTTTCTAGAATAATTTCCCAATTAATGGATATTAAACCCTAAATGATAAATTTGGACTTAACAATAAAAAAAAAAATTAATTAAATCCAATAGCCGTAACACAAAATCTTAGCATAATTTGGTATGACATCGAAGCATGAAAAATTCATTAATCTCTTATGTATAGTATGTTGTTTTATAACAAAATCTGGGCATAATTTGGTATGACATCTAAGCATTGTTTGGTATAACATCTATGCATAATTTGGCATGATATCTGAGCATAATTTGGTATGCCATCTTAGCATAATTTGGTATGATATGACATAAACTAAATTCATTTGCCCCTTATGTGTAGCTTTTCATTTTGTCACACAAGATCTAAGCATACTTTGGTATTACATTTATGTACATTTTGGTATGACATCTAAGCATAATTTGATATAATATGTAAGCTTAATTTTGTATGACATCTATGTATAATTTGGGATGATATCTAAGCATAATTGGGAATGATATCTAAGCATAATTGGGAATGATATCTAAGCATAATTGGGGATGATATCTAAGCATAATTGGGGATGATATCTAAGCATAATTGGGGATGATATCTAAGCATAATTGGGGATGATATCTAAGCATAATTGGGAATGATATC
Organism: Unio pictorum; assembly: GCA_030141615.1. Lineage (NCBI taxonomy): Eukaryota > Metazoa > Mollusca > Bivalvia > Unionida > Unionidae > Unio > Unio pictorum. The sequence continues at coordinate 6,037,257 of JARLTB010000027.1, read as the reverse complement.
TAAGCATAATTGGGAATGATACCTAAATATAATCAAGTCATACCACTTGATATTTGTCACTTATGTTTTACAATAAATCAGTGTATTTTGTCATATGATAAATATCATCTTATATTTTGCATTTTTAAATGAATTACGATATTTTTTTGATTTGTGAGCTACAGGCATTTACATATGACCCACTTTATATTGACAGAGCCAGAACCGGGTATTTTTACCAAATCTGTTTTTTTTTTAACTTTATGCTTTAACTGTGTTGCATTTGTGTTTGAATGTTGAACAGATTTTGCATCTTCTGTTTATATTAAAGTTATATTTAGCTATATTATCACCATTTATTGTTTATATTCACAGAAAAATGGTTATTTGTTATGCATCTTTTTCATTTTCTTTCAGTTTCATTTTAAATTACTTGAAATGCATTCTTGGTTAAATGTTGATTTAGCAATTCCCAAAAGTATTGAAGGGAAGAAAAAAACTTTTATTGTTAAATCTGATTTTAAGGGCAGTTTAAAAAATGAATGACTTGTTCATTTGCTCACTTGTTTTTTTAAACAACACAAATTCCAATGATTTTGAGGCAGGCAAGTAAATGATCACTGGAGCTGACATTGTAACGGTTTTGTAACTGTTTTGTTTTTCACTCAATAATTCAAACTGTACATATAGTCTACACTGTGGTACCTTCCTGTCAATTTTATGCCTTTACCCCCCCCCCAGTTGGTCAAACATTAAGGTCACTGGGGTCAAAAAGTTAAATATGTCATTTTTGAAATACTTATGACAAATCCTGTTTCCTTTAATTCCTGCCTCTAGTTTTTTCACAGACTTCATACATTAAATCAATCTCAACTTTTCCTTATCATGTCAGTAATTGATGCAATGTGTGATCAAGTTAATTACATATAAAATTACAAATTAATATTAATTTTACATTTTGAATAGCTTCAGTCATTCAGAAGGATTGTTCATATTTCTAATGACCATTTTTAAAGTTTAAATATGTTTTAAGATACTTTGTTCATAATTTTTGAACATTATCTGTTGTATGATTTTTCCTAGATATGACAGAAAATAAGGCTTTTTGAACATCATCTGTTGTATGATTCTTCCTAGAAGTGACAGAAAATAAGGTTTTTTGAACATCATCTGTTGTATGGTTCTTCCTAGAAGTGACAGAAAATAAGGCTTTTTGAACATCATCTGTTGTATGGTTCTTCCTAGAAGTGACAGAAAATAAGGCTTTTTGAACATCATCTGTTCTATGATTTTCCCCAGAAGTGACAGAAAATAAGGCTTTTTGAACATCATCTGTTGTATGGTTCTTCCTAGAAGTGACAGAAAATAAGGCTTTTTGAACATAATCTGTTGTATGATTCTTCCTAGAAGTGACAGAAAATAAGGCTTTTTGAACATAATCTGTTGTATGATTCTTCCTAGAAGTGACAGAAAATAAGGCTTTTTGAACATCATCTGTTCTATGATTTTCCCCAGAAGTGACAGAAAATAAGGCTTTTTGAACATCATCTGTTGTATGGTTCTTCCTAGAAGTGACAGAAAATAAGGCTTTTTGAACATAATCTGTTGTATGATTCTTCCTAGAAGTGACAGAAAATAAGGCTTTTTGAACATAATCTGTTGTATGATTCTTCCTAGAAGTGACAGAAAATAAGGCTTTTTGAACATCATCTGTTGTATGGTTCTTCCTAGAAGTGACAGAAAATAAGGCTTTTTGAACATCATCTGTTCTATGATTTTCCCCAGAAGTGACAGAAAATAAGGCTTTTTGAACATCATCTGTTGTATGGTTCTTCCTAGAAGTGACAGAAAATAAGGCTTTTTGAACATCATCTGTTCTATGATTTTCCCCAGAAGTGACAGAAAATAAGGCTTTTTGAACATCATCTGTTGTATGGTTCTTCCTAGAAGTGACAGAAAATAAGGCTTTTTGAACATAATCTGTTGTATGATTCTTCCTAGAAGTGACAGAAAATAAGGCTTTTTGAACATCATCTGTTGTATGATTCTTTCTAGAAGTGACAGAAAATAAGGCTTTTTGAACATAATCTGTTGTATGATTCTTCCTAGAAGTGACAGAAAATAAGGCTTTTTGAACATCATCTGTTGTATGGTTCTTACTGTATATAGTACATGTTACATGGGTCATGTATGCAAATTTTTTCATTTTAAATTAAATTAAAACTGTTCTTTAAAAATGTAAAAGAAATTTTATTTAACCTAAGTCTGTTCAGTCCTGGTGATTGAATCCTCTGCACCTTAACTATCACCAAGAAACTACCTGTGGACTTTTACAGTGATGGCCATGTACTAAACATGGATCAAAATGAGAGTGAGTTAAGTGGAATCATCACAATTGAGGGTTGTATGAAATTTGTTTATCAATTTGCATAGCTTTCATTGAGACATTACAGTGTGCAGCATCCAACTAGGATTTTTACTGAATTGCACCTCTAGGTTAATTTAATTCAAAAATGCACACATACTTTAACATTGATTTTGCCATATGCACCTCTTGTGGCATTTAAATAATGACCTTACAAATGGAGATGGATGTATACATATCCAGATGAAGTGAATACTTGCCACTTAAATGAATGTGAAGTGATGTGAAGCAAGGCTTTTTGAACATGATCTGTTAAATGATTCTTGCTAGATGTGACAAGAAACAAAACATTTTTTGAACATGTTCTGTTGAATGATTCTTGCTAGATGTGACAAGAAGCATGATTTTTTTAACATGATCTGTTGAATGATTCTTGCTAGATGTGACAAGAAGCAAGACTTTTTGAAATGATCTGTTGAATGATTCTTGCAAGATGTGACAAGAAGCAAAACATTTTTAACATAATCTGTTGTATGATTCTTGCTAGATGTGACAAGAAGCAAAACATTTTTAACATAATCTTTTGTATGATTCTTGCTAGATGTGAGAAGAAGCAAAACATTTTTAACATAATCTGTTGTATGATTCTTGCTAGATGTAACAGGTGGCAAGGCTCCACTGACCCAGGTCAAGAAGCTTGCCAACAAGGCACGTCAGTTTGTCAAGTGTGTTAAAAAGGCTGAAGGTCACCTTAAAAGACTTGGCGATGAAAATGACAGGGAAAGGTTTGTTCAGTGCTGAAATACTATTTTTAGCTGTGGAAGATAAAGTCCAAATTTTTAAGACATTTAAATGTGTTTTTTTATGAAGTGTCCTTGTTTTTGGGAACATTTTAGAATGAGACTTTCAGGCTGCAGTGGGTGCAAATGTGTTTTACAAACCTCACAATTTGTGTTATATGGGTCTATTAAGGATGAAATTATGCAAGTACTGTATATAAAATAATCTTTACATCCTTGTATCATATTGTGTGCTTCAAAGACAAAATTCCTTAATTTCCTTATATAATGATGAAGTAGGAATGGTTATAGTACAGTTATTCTGCAAACTAGTATTACAGCTAATGTCATACCAGCAATGATGAAGTAAGAATGGTTTATACTGCAGTTTACGTAGATTTAAGCGACAGCTGTTGTTACATCTCAGATGTGAAGTTCACACTGATAATGATTATAACTGAATGACTTATATAATACCAATAAGAATGGTTGTTGTTGTTGTTGTTATAGGGTTTAACACCATTTTCAGCACAAGATAGGCTATACAAGGCGGCCAGTATTAATGGTGAAGGAAGAACTCAGGAAAACCCCAGAAATAAGCTTTCTTACATACCCATATTGGCCGAATCTGAGACTTGAACCCACACAGCCAGAGGTGAGCTGGCAGTGTTCCATGATGATGGTGCTTTAGACCACTCAGCCACTCAGGGCCCCCAATATGAATGGTTATAACTTAACAACTTTTACAGTGTCAAGCAATAGTAAATAATGGCTATTACTGAATGACTTGTACGATATCACTTGACAATAAATAAAGGCCTTAAATGAATGTGGGTTCTATCCTGGGCAGAGTCATACCAAAGACATAAAAATGGTACTAACAGCTGCCTCGCTTGTCACTAAGCATTAAGAGGTTAGTGTTCGGACTGGTCAGCCTGGTGTCAGGATAATGTGACTGGGTGTGACATCATGCTACATGTCTGCAGCATGATTCTTCAGTGCTAGACATCACTATAAACTGTCACGCTGCCGACATCATAGCAATATGACTGAAAAAATTGTTAAAGCTATGTTAAGCAAAAGTTTAAAATCAAAATCCTTAAGCGAATGACTTATACAGTATCACACAACAGTGCCTAATGGCTACAAGGGAATGAGTTGTGCAGTACCACACAAGAGTAAATATTTGTTTTTAGATGATCATTTCCTGATTTATAGTTATTCTGGTCTATATGCTTCAGAACATTAAGTACATGTGCATTTTTTATAAAACTTATTTATTAATATATTTCTGAAATAAACTCACATGGCTATTTAATGTCAATTTTAGTAGACTATATTTTGCTAGTGTGGTAAAGATGCTGTTGCTTTTTGCAGAGATGCCTTTAAAATATAAATATGAGCAAATTATTTGATTCCTGACATGTTTACAGCAAGTAGTAAATTAGAACTACCCATTGCCAAATTCTTGAAGTGACCATCTAGGGGCATGGGCATTCACTCTTGAAAGTGGTAGATGACTACATGTAGTGGTCCTGGACACTTTATTTTAGGAAAAAATAGACTGAATTATGACATTTTGTTTTTGCAAGTAAGCTTAAAAAATGTAAATTTTTATAATTACAAATTTCTTTTCAATGGTAATGGGTATATAGATATGAGCCATGATGGCTGCCTAAAATATCCCTGATATAAATTATTGAAATCATGATGGCTGCCTAAAATATCCCTGATATAAATTATTGAAATCATGATGCTCATATGTCAGTAAGTATCATGCCATCTATGTCAATACTATCCACATCCAGTGTCAACCATTAAATTGCCACATTTTTTTAGGGCTCGATTATGGGGTGATCTGGCCAAAACAGCCCGAAAGCAAGAAGTTTGGGATGTGTGTCGTGTCGCTGCTAGGTTCTGTCTATTGTATGATGATAACAGATGGAAAAACGCAGCTCCCGTCAGAACAGAAAGGTAACAAACCACCTCAGCAATCATACTGTATAATGTCATCTGTTGCAGACTTGGAACAGGGTGACTTTGTTAAATATTATAAGTTTTTAATTTTGGCTAGTTATGTATATGCAATACAAGATAGAGGGATACCTGAGTTTCATATAACATATACATTGGAGATAATACCCACATAAACATGTGGACACAAAATTGTCAATAGTGGCTACCCAGTACATAGGTTTAACGTTTTGATTTATTTTTTCATGAATACCATGCACCAGTTATTATTATTATTATTATTATTATTATTATTATTATTACTATTATTATTATTATTATTATTATTATTATTATAGTTTAACATGTGCATTTTTCAGCTAGATGATAAAATTATGTCGTGTGAGAGGCCTGTGATGAATAATGAATAAAAAGAAGCTATATGTGGCTATTCTTTGTGACCCATGACCTAAAACATTGCCTATCTTTACAGAAATGTTTCAAATATTGAAATACCCTTGACCGTAAAGAAAAGTGATGTAACTTATGTCTCGTCTAAAAATGGAAGTTTTTTAAAAAATATTAGAAATAGCTTAAAGTCACTGTCAGTGGGTAAAGTTACCTAACAATACCTGTCGCACTACTGTAAAAGGCAACTTTTGTTTTGTAATAAGACGACTACTTTTCCCATCATCAATCAAATCAGTAAAGGTTGCTTTAACCCCCTTGCATAAATACTGCATCTCATTCATATATTCATATATATATATATATATATATATATATATATATATATATATATATATATATATATATATATATATATATATATATATATATATATATATATATATATATATATATATATATATATATTTATTTATTTAAATGGACAAGCAGTAAAGCAGTTAATAAACAAGAAAAAAGAATATGTTATTTCAAGTGTAGCTAATGTTTTAGTACATAAGGTTCCACAGGACCAAGAAATTGTGGTCATTGTTTGTGTCAAGTAGAAGCCTGCTTTACACAGTACATTAGGGTCCACAAGAACAAGAAATTGTTGCCACTAGTTGTGATAAGGAGTATGCTGCATGTAAATTAAATGGAAAATTTTTCAGGGTATTAAAAATATTGTTGTCTATGGATTGAGATATGTTGGCAGTTGATAGACCAGATTTGACCATATTTCTTTCTTTTTTGCCAGTGCCAAGCTGTCAGACAAGGCAAAAGCAGCAGACAGCACTCCAGGAGAATCGAGCAGTGCAGGTCAACTGCAAGATAAGCCAGGAACTGGAAGTAGACCCACAACGCCAGTCCAGACAGTTCAGTTGTATGACAAGGACCTTGTCCGTATGCTGGCAGAGGTCAACTTTATACAGGGAGAGGTAACATCCTAATATTCAGTTGGTAGTTGCTTTGCATTATTATGGTCTGGATTTAAAACCTTGGTTCTGGTTCATGCTTTGTATCTCTGTGGTTTGGGGTTTGATCCTGGGTTCTGAAAACTTTCATTGGTGCTGTAAAATCAGGATAATAGGCTCATACATAGAAATGAGCATCTACACAAAATATGCACACTCAAGTACTCTGGCATTGTTAAAGTAACCTATGCATCAACAAAAAAAAAGCACAAACAGGCCATCTGGTATTATTTTTTTAAGCTAAATAGGTGTTAATGTGTATGGTAAAGTAAATAATAAATTTTATAAAAATCACAACTTTCCTATTCTTATGCTGTGATCTTCCTGATAGTGTAATTAGCACAAAGATGTGTTTGTCATTCTCAGATTCTGTTTGCCCCATTATGATTCTGTCTTATTTAATAAAAACACTTATCATTAATAAATTATATTTCTAAATGCATGCATTTCAATTGGATGAATAGGGATAAATATTGAAACTTTAGTATTAATTACACTGAAGAAAAAAAATCAATGAACACATAAAAATTATGTGTACATTCATGCTTGTGATGCAAACTGTATATGGTTACCTGTGGTTCTCTGGGATTAAATAAGTTATGTAGTTTTTTATGGGTTTTTTGGTGGTTACCTGTCTAAGGTAGGTGTTATATTACCTGTCAAAGGTAGGTGGTATATTCTACATTCTTGGGAGTATCCTGTCAATGGTAGATGGTATGTTCTGGGTTCTTTGGCATAACTCTTCTGAGGTAGGTGGTATATTTTGGGTTCTTTAAGTTTATCTGTCCAAAGTTGGGGATATCTTCTTGGTTCTTTGGGCTTATTTATCTTTGAAAGTGGTATTGTCTGGGTTCTTTGGGGTATCCTGTCCCAGGTATGTGGCTGGGGGTACCTAACTATAGTATGTGATATACTCTGGGTTCTGTGAGATTACCTGTCCAAGGTAGGCTGTATCTTCTAGGTACTCTGGTTTCCCACCTAAAAGGTGTCAATAAACAGGTCCTCAAAAACATTCTGTACCAGATGTAAGAACCTTTTGTATAATTTGCATAAAATTAAGTTAACTTATTTAGTTTAAGCATTGATTTAGGATTCGCTTTTGTAAAGGTGTTACTGACAGCAGCAATGTTAACATTCTTTGTTAAAGGTTTTACAAGTCAGATATATATTGGATTTGGAATACTTCTTGGCTCAGACGCACATGAGACATTGGGTTAGTTATGGATACAATATGGCATTGATGCATGTGAAATATTGGTTAAATTAGTGATACATCATGGCATTGATGCAGGTGAGATATTGGTTATGTTAGTGATACATCATGGATATTGGATGGGTTAATGATAAAATGTGGCATGGATGCATTTGAGACATTAGGTCAGTTGTGGATACAATGCAGCATACATGTTGGCAAGACATCAGGTGACTTTCTGATACATCATGACATGGATGCGGATGAGTTATGGGGTGAGTTAGGATAGATACATCATGGCATATACAGATGAAACATTGGTCGGGTTTGTGACATATCATGACATGGATACAGGTATAACATTAGATGGGTTAAGGATACATTATGAATGACATGGATACAGGTGTTTCATGGGGTGTTTTAAGGGATATGTCATGGCATGGATACAGATGTTATGTGGGATTGGGTTGGGTATACATCATGACATTAATGCAGGTGAAACATTGTGTGGGTTGGGTATACATCATGACATTAATGCAGGTGAAACATTGTGTGGGTTGGGTATACATCATGACATTAATGCAGGTGAAACATTGTGTGGGTTGGGTATACATCATGACATTAATGCAGGTGAAACATTGTGTGGGTTGGGTATACATCATGACATTAATGCAGGTGAAACATTGGGTGGGTTGGGTATACATCATGACATTAATGCAGGTGAAACATTGTGTGGGTTGGGTATACATCATGACATTAATGCAGGTGAAACATTGTGTGGGTTGGGTATACATCATGACATTAATGCAGGTGAAACATTGTGTGGGTTGGGTATACATCATGACATTAATGCAGGTGAAACATTGTGTGGGTTGGGTATACATCATGACATTAATGCAGGTGAAACATTGGGTGGGTTGGATCATGACATTAATGCAGGTGAAACATTGGGTGGGTTAGGAAATGTTATAGCAAAGATATATTTGAGAGATTGGGTTTTGTGGAACAAATCTACTGAATCTATATAAATTATTAGGAATGCTACATTGTTATATATGAATCATATGATAAAACTGATCAATGAAGGAAAGTTGGATGGAAGAATTGAAAAGTAGTAGCTCTGTATCTGTTTTTAAGCAGCCAGCTGCTTCCTGCAATCATAGCAATTTATTTTCTGCTGTTCAGTCCACTGTTCATCTTCTTCGCTCTGAGGGGGTGCAACTGAATGACATGCCAATCCCACCAGTGGACAGAAGTAAACATCCGAAAGGTTATGTTGCCAAGAAACCCGAGGAGGACCCTGACTGGATAGAATACTGGTGAGTTAATAATACTGGTTTTAATCACTCTGAAGATAAACCTTGACAGCCTAGTTTGATGTGCTGTACAGAGATTTACTTTTATTGATCATTTTACTTAAAAGGACCACAAGGGAGAATCGTTTTAAATGAGTTATCCTCCACAAATAAAGAATAGCTGCTATTATTATTATTATTTTGTAAGGGAATAGATGTCAGAATTATACAAAAGTGCCTCCTTGCCCTAGTTAGCATACAACACTCGCTTCTAAAACAATGAAATTGTATTTGTCAGCTTTTACAAGACAGTCTACTGCTTACTGGAAATGACAAATATGTCTATTTATTGAGATAGGTGATATTTGGTAAGATAGAGAGAAAGAGAGAGAGTGTTGCCATTGTTTATGGACCTCGTCAAAGCATGAGGTGATAAAGCACTAAACACTAAATCAGTTTTGATTTTTATTGAAAGACTTGTTACGATATTGAGTTGCTACTATTTGAAAATCATGGTGTAAGACTTATTATAATATCTAGTTGGTGCAGATGAAGACTTGTTATGATATTGAGTTGCTACTGTTTGAAAATCATGGTGTAAGACTTATTATAATATCTAGTTGGTGCAGATGAAGACTTGTTATGATATTGAGTTGCTACTATTTGAAAATCATGGTGTAAGACTTATTATAATATCTAGTTGGTGCAGATGAAGACTTGTTATGATATTCAGTTGCTGCTATTTGAAAATCATGGTGTAAGACTTATTATAATATCTAGTTGGTGCAGATGAAGACTTGTTACGATATTGAGTTGCTACTGTTTGAAAATCATGGTGTAAGACTTATTATAATATCTAGTTGGTGCAGATGAAGACTTGTTATGATATTGAGTTGCTACTATTTGAAAATCATGGTGTAAGACTTATTATAATATCTAGTTGGTGCAGATGAAGACTTATTATGATATTGAGTTGCTACTGTTTGAAAATCATGGTGTAAGACTTATTATAATATCTAGTTGGTGCAGATGAAGACTTGTTATGATATTGAGTTGCTACTATTTGAAAATCATGGTGTAAGACTTATTATAATATCTAGTTGGTGCAGATGAAGACTTGTTATGATATTGAGTTGCTGCTATTTGAAAATCATGGTGTAAGACTTATTATAATATCTAGTTGGTGCAGATGAAGACTTGTTACGATATTGAGTTGCTACTGTTTGAAAATCATGGTGTAAGACTTATTATAATATCTAGTTGGTGCAGATGAAGACTTGTTATGATATTGAGTTGCTACTATTTGAAAATCATGGTGTAAGACTTATTATAATATCTAGTTGGTGCAGATGAAGACTTGTTATGATATTGAGTTGCTGCTATTTGAAAATCATGGTGTAAGACTTATTATAATATCTAGTTGGTGCAGATGAAGACTTGTTACGATATTGAGTTGCTACTGTTTGAAAATCATGGTGTAAGACTTATTATAATATCTAGTTGGTGCAGATGAAGACTTGTTATGATATTGAGTTGCTACTGTTTGAAAATCATGGTGTAAGACTTATTATAATATCTAGTTGGTGCAGATGAAGACTTGTTACGATATTGAGTTGCTACTATTTGAAAATCATGGTGTAAGACTTATTATAATATCTAGTTGGTGCAGATGAAGACTTGTTATGATATTGAGTTGCTACTGTTTGAAAATCATGGTGTAAGACTTATTATAATATCTAGTTGGTGCAGATGAAGACTTGTTATGATATTGAGTTGCTACTATTTGAAAATCATGGTGTAAGACTTATTATAATATCTAGTTGGTGCAGATGAAGACTTGTTATGATATTGAGTTGCTGCTATTTGAAAATCATGGTGTAAGACTTATTATAATATCTAGTTGGTGCAGATGAAGACTTGTTACGATATTGAGTTGCTACTGTTTGAAAATCATGGTGTAAGACTTATTATAATATCTAGTTGGTGCAGATGAAGACTTGTTATGATATTGAGTTGCTACTGTTTGAAAATCATGGTGTAAGACTTATTATAATATCTAGTTGGTGCAGATGAAGACTTGTTACGATATTGAGTTGCTACTATTTGAAAATCATGGTGTAAGACTTATTATAATATCTAGTTGGTGCAGATGAAGACTTGTTATGATATTGAGTTGCTACTGTTTGAAAATCATGGTGTAAGACTTATTATAATATCTAGTTGGTGCAGATGAAGACTTGTTACGATATTGAGTTGCTACTGTTTGAAAATCATGGTGTAAGACTTATTATAATATCTAGTTGGTGCAGATGAAGACTTGTTATGATATTGAGTTGCTACTGTTTGAAAATCATGGTGTAAGACTTATTATAATATCTAGTTGGTGCAGATGAAGACTTGTTACGATATTGAGTTGCTACTATTTGAAAATCATGGTGTAAGACTTATTATAATATCTAGTTGGTGCAGATGAAGACTTGTTATAATATTGAGTTGCTACTGTTTGAAAATCATGGTGTAAGACTTATTATAATATCTAGTTGGTGCAGATGAAGACTTGTTACGATATTGAGTTGCTACTATTTGAAAATCATGGTGTAAGACTTATTATAATATCTAGTTGGTGCAGATGAAGACTTGTTATGATATTGAGTTGCTACTGTTTGAAACTCATGGTGTAAGACTTATTATAATATCTAGTTGGTGCAGATGAAGACTTGTTACGATATTGAGTTGCTACTATTTGAAAATCATGGTGTAAGACTTGTTATAATATCTAGTTGGTGCAGATGAAGACTTGTTACGATATTGAGTTGCTACTATTTGAAAATCATGGTGTAAGACTTATTATAATATCTAGTTGGTGCAGATGAAGACTTGTTACGATATTGAGTTGCTACTATTTGAAAATCATGGTGTAAGACTTATTATAATATCTAGTTGGTGCAGATGAAGACTTGTTACGATATTGAGTTGCTACTATTTGAAAATCATGGTGTAAGACTTATTATAATATCTAGTTGGTGCAGATGAAGACTTGTTACGATATTGAGTTGCTACTATTTGAAAATCATGGTGTAAGACTTATTATAATATCTAGTTGGTGCAGATGAAGACTTGTTACGATATTGAGTTGCTACTATTTGAAAATCATGGTGTAAGACTTATTATAATATCTAGTTGGTGCAGATGAAGACTTGTTACGATATTGAGTTGCTACTATTTGAAAATCATGGTGTAAGACTTATTATAATATCTAGTTGGTGCAGATGAAGACTTGTTATGATATTGAGTTGCTGCTATTTGAAAATCATGGTGTAAGACTTATTATAATATCTAGTTGGTGCAGATGAAGACTTGTTACGATATTGAGTTGCTACTGTTTCAAAATCATGGTGTAAGACTTATTATAATATCTAGTTGGTGCAGATGAAGACTTGTTATGATATTGAGTTGCTACTATTTGAAAATCATGGTGTAAGACTTATTATAATATCTAGTTGGTGCAGATGAAGACTTGTTATGATATTGAGTTGCTGCTATTTGAAAATCATGGTGTAAGACTTATTATAATATCTAGTTGGTGCAGATGAAGACTTGTTACGATATTGAGTTGCTACTGTTTGAAAATCATGGTGTAAGACTTATTATAATATCTAGTTGGTGCAGATGAAGACTTGTTATGATATTGAGTTGCTACTGTTTGAAAATCATGGTGTAAGACTTATTATAATATCTAGTTGGTGCAGATGAAGACTTGTTACGATATTGAGTTGCTACTATTTGAAAATCATGGTGTAAGACTTATTATAATATCTAGTTGGTGCAGATGAAGACTTGTTATGATATTGAGTTGCTACTGTTTGAAAATCATGGTGTAAGACTTATTATAATATCTAGTTGGTGCAGATGAAGACTTGTTATGATATTGAGTTGCTACTATTTGAAAATCATGGTGTAAGACTTATTATAATATCTAGTTGGTGCAGATGAAGACTTGTTATGATATTGAGTTGCTGCTATTTGAAAATCATGGTGTAAGACTTATTATAATATCTAGTTGGTGCAGATGAAGACTTGTTACGATATTGAGTTGCTACTGTTTGAAAATCATGGTGTAAGACTTATTATAATATCTAGTTGGTGCAGATGAAGACTTGTTACGATATTGAGTTGCTACTATTTGAAAATCATGGTGTAAGACTTATTATAATATCTAGTTGGTGCAGATGAAGACTTGTTACGATATTGAGTTGCTACTATTTGAAAATCATGGTGTAAGACTTATTATAATATCTAGTTGGTGCAGATGAAGACTTGTTACGATATTGAGTTGCTACTATTTGAAAATCATGGTGTAAGACTTATTATAATATCTAGTTGGTGCAGATGAAGACTTGTTACGATATTGAGTTGCTACTGTTTGAAAATCATGGTGTAAGACTTATTATAATATCTAGTTGGTGCAGATGAAGACTTGTTACGATATTGAGTTGCTACTGTTTGAAAATCATGGTGTAAGACTTATTATAATATCTAGTTGGTGCAGATGAAGACTTGTTATGATATTGAGTTGCTACTGTTTGAAAATCATGATGTAAGACTTATTATAATATCTAGTTGGTGCAGATGAAGACTTGTTATGATATTGAGTTGCTACTGTTTGAAAATCATGATGTAAGACTTATTATAATATCTAGTTGGTGCAGATGAAGACTTGTTACGATATTGAGTTGCTACTATTTGAAAATCATGGTGTAAGACTTATTATAATATCTAGTTGGTGCAGATGAAGACTTGTTACGATATTGAGTTGCTACTATTTGAAAATCATGGTGTAAGACTTATTATAATATCTAGTTGGTGCAGATGAAGACTTGTTACGATATTGAGTTGCTACTGTTTGAAAATCATGGTGTAAGACTTATTATAATATCTAGTTGGTGCAGATGAAGACTTGTTACGATATTGAGTTGCTACTGTTTGAAAATCATGGTGTAAGACTTATTATAATATCTAGTTGGTGCAGATGAAGACTTGTTATGATATTGAGTTGCTACTATTTGAAAATCATGGTGTAAGACTTATTATAATATCTAGTTGGTGCAGATGAAGACTTGTTATGATATTGAGTTGCTACTGTTTGAAAATCATGATGTAAGACTTATTATAATATCTAGTTGGTGCAGATGAAGACTTGTTATGATATTGAGTTGCTACTGTTTGAAAATCATGATGTAAGACTTATTATAATATCTAGTTGGTGCAGATGAAGACTTGTTACGATATTGAGTTGCTACTATTTGAAAATCATGGTGTAAGACTTATTATAATATCTAGTTGGTGCAGATGAAGACTTGTTACGATATTGAGTTGCTGCTATTTGAAAATCATGGTGTAAGACTTATTATAATATCTAGTTGGTGCAGATGAAGACTTGTTATGATATTGAGTTGCTGCTATTTGAAAATCATGGTGTAAGACTTATTATAATATCTAGTTGGTGCAGATGAAGACTTGTTATGATTTTGAGTTGCTACTATTTGAAAATCATGGTGTAAGACTTATTATAATATCTAGTTGGTGCAGATGAAGACTTGTTACGATATTGAGTTGCTACTGTTTGAAAATCATGGTGTAAGACTTATTATAATATCTAGTTGGTGCAGATGAAGACTTGTTACGATATTGAGTTGCTACTGTTTGAAAATCATGGTGTAAGACTTATTATAATATCTAGTTGGTGCAGATGAAGACTTGTTATGATATTGAGTTGCTACTATTTGAAAATCATGGTGTAAGACTTATTATAATATCTAGTTGGTGCAGATGAAGACTTGTTATGATATTGAGTTGCTACTGTTTGAAAATCATGATGTAAGACTTATTATAATATCTAGTTGGTGCAGATGAAGACTTGTTATGATATTGAGTTGCTACTGTTTGAAAATCATGATGTAAGACTTATTATAATATCTAGTTGGTGCAGATGAAGACTTGTTACGATATTGAGTTGCTACTATTTGAAAATCATGGTGTAAGACTTATTATAATATCTAGTTGGTGCAGATGAAGACTTGTTACGATATTGAGTTGCTACTATTTGAAAATCATGGTGTAAGACTTATTATAATATCTAGTTGGTGCAGATGAAGACTTGTTATGATATTGAGTTGCTGCTATTTGAAAATCATGGTGTAAGACTTATTATAATATCTAGTTGGTGCAGATGAAGACTTGTTATGATATTGAGTTGCTACTATTTGAAAATCATGGTGTAAGACTTATTATAATATCTAGTTGGTGCAGATGAAGACTTGTTATGATTTTGAGTTGGTACTATTTGAAAATCATGGTGTAAGACTTATTATAATATCTAGTTGGTGCAGATGAAGACTTGTTATGATATTGAGTTGGTACTATTTGAAAATCATGATGTACGACTTATTTTAATATCTAGTTGGCGCAGATGAAGACTTGTTATGATATTGAGTTGGTACTATTTGAAAATCATGGTGTACGACTTATTATAATATGTAGTTGATGCAGATGAAGACTTGTTATGATATTGAGTTGGTTCTATTTGAAAATCATGGTGTAAGACTTATTATAATATCTAGTTGGTGCAGATGAAGACTTGTTATGATATTGAGTTGCTACTGTTTGAAAATCATGGTGTAAGACTTATTATAATATCTAGTTGGTGCAGATGAAGACTTGTTATGATATTGAGTTGCTACTGTTTGAAAATCATGATGTAAGACATACTATATAATCTAGTTGGTGCAGATGAAGTCTTGTTATGATTTTGAGTTGGTACTATTTGAAAATCATGGTGTAAGACTTATTATAATATCTAGTTGGTGCAGATGAAGACTTGTTATGATATTGAGTTGCTGCTATTTGAAAATCATGGTGTAAGACTTATTATAATATCTAGTTGGTGCAGATGAAGACTTGTTATGATATTGAGTTGCTACTATTTGAAAATCATGGTGTAAGACTTATTATAATATCTAGTTGGTGCAGATGAAGACTTGTTACGATATTGAGTTGCTACTGTTTGAAGATCATGGTGTAAGACTTATTATAATATCTAGTTGGTGCAGATGAAGACTTGTTATGATATTGAGTTGCTACTGTTTGAAAATCATGATGTAAGACATACTATATAATCTAGTTGGTGCAGATGAAGACTTGTTATGATTTTGAGTTGGTACTATTTGAAAATCATGGTGTAAGACTTATTATAATATCTAGTTGGTGCAGATGAAGACTTGTTATGATATTGAGTTGCTGCTATTTGAAAATCATGGTGTAAGACTTATTATAATATCTAGTTGGTGCAGATGAAGACTTGTTATGATATTGAGTTGCTACTATTTGAAAATCATGGTGTAAGACTTATTATAATATCTAGTTGGTGCAGATGAAGACTTGTTATGATTTTGAGTTGGTACTATTTGAAAATCATGGTGTAAGACTTATTATAATATCTAGTTGGTGCAGATGAAGACTTGTTATGATATTGAGTTGGTACTATTTGAAAATCATGATGTACGACTTATTTTAATATCTAGTTGGCGCAGATGAAGACTTGTTATGATATTGAGTTGGTACTATTTGAAAATCATGGTGTACGACTTATTATAATATGTAGTTGATGCAGATGAAGACTTGTTATGATATTGAGTTGGTTCTATTTGAAAATCATGGTGTAAGACTTATTATAATATCTAGTTGGTGCAGATGAAGACTTGTTATGATATTGAGTTGCTACTATTTGAAAATCATGGTGTAAGACTTATTATAATATCTAGTTGGGCAGGCGCAGATGAAGACTTGTTACGATATTGAGTTGCTACTGTTTGAAAATCATGGTGTAAGACTTATTATAATATCTAGTTGGTGCAGATGAAGACTTGTTATGATATTGAGTTGCTACTGTTTGAAAATCATGATGTAAGACATACTATATAATCTAGTTGGTGCAGATGAAGTCTTGTTATGATTTTGAGTTGGTACTATTTGAAAATCATGGTGTAAGACTTATTATAATATCTAGTTGGTGCAGATGAAGACTTGTTATGATATTGAGTTGCTGCTATTTGAAAATCATGGTGTAAGACTTATTATAATATCTAGTTGGTGCAGATGAAGACTTGTTATGATATTGAGTTGCTGCTATTTGAAAATCATGGTGTAAGACTTATTATAATATCTAGTTGGTGCAGATGAAGACTTGTTATGATATTGAGTTGCTACTGTTTGAAAATCATGGTGTAAGACTTATTATAATATCTAGTTGGTGCAGATGAAGACTTGTTATGATATTGAGTTGCTGCTATTTGAAAATCATGGTGTAAGACTTATTATAATATCTAGTTGGTGCAGATGAAGACTTGTTATGATATTGAGTTGCTACTATTTGAAAATCATGGTGTAAGACTTATTATAATATCTAGTTGGTGCAGATGAAGACTTGTTACGATATTGAGTTGCTACTGTTTGAAGATCATGGTGTAAGACTTATTATAATATCTAGTTGGTGCAGATGAAGACTTGTTATGATATTGAGTTGCTACTGTTTGAAAATCATGATGTAAGACATACTATATAATCTAGTTGGTGCAGATGAAGACTTGTTATGATTTTGAGTTGGTACTATTTGAAAATCATGGTGTAAGACTTATTATAATATCTAGTTGGTGCAGATGAAGACTTGTTATGATATTGAGTTGCTGCTATTTGAAAATCATGGTGTAAGACTTATTATAATATCTAGTTGGTGCAGATGAAGACTTGTTATGATATTGAGTTGCTACTATTTGAAAATCATGGTGTAAGACTTATTATAATATCTAGTTGGTGCAGATGAAGACTTGTTATGATTTTGAGTTGGTACTATTTGAAAATCATGGTGTAAGACTTATTATAATATCTAGTTGGTGCAGATGAAGACTTGTTATGATATTGAGTTGGTACTATTTGAAAATCATGATGTACGACTTATTTTAATATCTAGTTGGCGCAGATGAAGACTTGTTATGATATTGAGTTGGTACTATTTGAAAATCATGGTGTACGACTTATTATAATATCTAGTTGGTGCAGATGAAGACTTGTTATGATATTGAGTTGGTACTATTTGAAAATCATGATGTACGACTTATTTTAATATCTAGTTGGTGCAGATGAAGACTTGTTATGATATTGAGTTGGTACTATTTGAAAATCATGATGTACGACTTATTTTAATATCTAGTTGGCGCAGATGAAGACTTGTTATGATATTGAGTTGGTACTATTTGAAAATCATGGTGTACGACTTATTATAATATCTAGTTGATGCAGATGAAGACTTGTTACGATTTTTAATTAATTCTAAATGACAATAGTGTTGATGGTTTATTGTTCTGGAGGTTGCAGCTACATTGGGGAATTTTTAGGTGGAGCAACGAAGCAACATTTAGGCTACATAGTTAATAGTTGCTTTTCACTACACCCAATTTGAATTCAGAAACTGACTTATAACCTTTGCAGCTCTCTACACATATCAAGCTAGCAGACTTCTCAAGAGACATCTTGATATATTTCTCTTACTGACTTGAGTATTTTTTATGCATAGATATGTGTTACCTATGTTAAACCTTTGATAATGAGTTGTACAGAAGTTGATTTATTAAGAAATAAATGATTATAACATATCTGATCAAGCTCACTTTCAACCTCTGCAGCATAATATAAAATGTTCATTAAATATATTGTAAGTACTGTAAATAACCCTTTAATTAATTTACATAAACACATATGCCTGTTGTTTGCTATATTAGCCAGATTTTGACCAGTTAAACCATGTTACGAATGTCCATTAAAGTCAACTGGTGAGTATGCTGTAAAGATTATTCTTGTATGTTTTAGACTGCAGATAAAGTTAAATCACACAAACTGTCCCTGCTAATACTGATCAAGACTTGTTATTATATTAATTAATATTAATTAGTTTTAAATTAAAATGGGATTTATCAAGACTTGTTATGGCAGTAGTTTTAAATTAAAATGGCACTTATCAAGACTTGTTTTGACAGTTAGTTTTAAATTAAAATGGCACTTATCAAGACTTGTTTTGACAGTAGTTAGTTTTAAATTAAAATGGGATTTATCAAGACTTGTTATGGCAGTAGTTTTAAATTAAAATGGCACTTATCAAGACTTGTTATGGCAGTAGTTTTAAATTAAAATGGCACTTATGAAGACTTGTTATGGCAGTAGTTTTAAATTAAAATGGCACTTATCAAGACTTGTTATGACAGTAGTTTTAAATTAAAATGGCACTTATCAAGACTTGTTTTGACAGTAGTTAGTTTTAAATTAAAATGGGATTTATCAAGACTTGTTATGACAGTAGTTTTAAATTAAAATGGCACTTATCAAGACTTGTTATGGCAGTAGTTTTAAATTAAAATGGCACTTATCAAGACTTGTTATGGCAGTAGTTTTAAATTAAAATGGCACTTATCAAGACTTGTTATGGCAGTAGTTTTAAATTAAAATGGCACTTATCAAGACTTGTTATGACAGTAGTTTTAAATTAAAATGGCACTTATCAAGACTTGTTATGGCAGTAGTTAGTTTTCAATTAAAATGGCACTTATCAAGACTTGTTATGACAGTAGTTTTAAATTAAAATGGCACTTATCAAGACTTGTTTTGACAGTAGTTAGTTTTAAATTAAAATGGCACTTATCAAGACTTGTTATGGTAGTAGTTTTAAATTAAAATGGCACTTATCAAGACTTGTTATGGCAGTAGTTTTAAATTAAAATGGCACTTATCAAGACTTGTTATGACAGTAGTTTTAAATTAAAATGGCACTTATCAAGACTTGTTATGGCAGTAGTTAGTTTTCAATTAAAATGGCACTTATCAAGACTTGTTATGACAGTAGTTTTAAATTAAAATGGCACTTATCAAGACTTGTTTTGACAGTAGTTAGTTTTAAATTAAAATGGCACTTATCAAGACTTGTTATGGTAGTAGTTTTAAATTAAAATGGCACTTATCAAGACTTGTTATGGCAGTAGTTTTAAATTAAAATGGCACTTATCAAGACATGTTTTGACAGTAGTTTTAAATTAAAATGGCACTTATCAAGACTTGTTATGGCAGTAGTTTTAAATTAAAATGGCACTTATCAAGACTTGTTATGACAGTAGTTTTAAATTAAAATGGCACTTATCAAGACTTGTTATGGCAGTAGTTAGTTTTCAATTAAAATGGCACTTATCAAGACTTGTTATGACAGTAGTTTTAAATTAAAATGGCACTTATCAAGACTTGTTTTGACAGTAGTTAGTTTTAAATTAAAATGGCACTTATCAAGACTTGTTATGGTAGTAGTTTTAAATTAAAATGGCACTTATCAAGACTTGTTATGGTAGTAGTTTTAAATTAAAATGGCACTTATCAAGACATGTTTTGACAGTAGTTAGTTTTAAATTAAAATGGCACTTATCAAGACTTGTTTTGACAGTAGTTAGTTTTAAATTACAATGGCACTTATCAAGACTTGTTATGACAGTAGTTAGTTTTAAATAAAAGTGGTGCAAATTCGACTTACAGCATAATGGCTTTTTAAATCTTGAAAATATTCTTAAATTTATGGCCACATAGATCTAGGATTTGCACTAAAACATTTGTCTATGTATTAATGCTGAAATACAAATGATGTCAATTTAACAACATGCATCTGCTCAGAATATTTATTTAAAAAATCTCATTACAGCTGTAACAATTATTCATACAGTAGGACTATCACACATCCTCCATTAGAATGTTTCAGAACTCATATTTCTGGGTGATGTTATATCAATGGATGGCATGGGGTCAGATCCATAGTCAAGGCAATGCATCCAGTCAGATCCACAGAAGGTCAAGGAAATGCATGGAGTCAGATCCATGGAAGGTCAATGCAATGCATGGAGTCAGATCCACAGAAGGTCAAGGCAATGCATGGAGTCAAATCCATGGAAGGTCATGGCAATGTATGGAGTCAGATCCATGGAAGGTCAAAGCAATGTGTGGAGTCTGATCCACAGAAGGTCAAGGCAATGCATGGAGTCAGATCCATGAAAGGACAATGCAATGCATGGAGTCTGATCCACAGAAGGTCAAGGCAATGCATGGAGTCAGATCCATGAAAGGACAATGCAATGCATGGAGTCAGATCCATGGAAGGTGAAAGCAGTGCGTGAAGTCAGATCCACAGAAGGTCAAGGCAATGCATGGAGTCAGATCCATGGAAGGTCAAAGCAATTACCCAATGTCACAATGATATATTCAAAACTGTCTCTAAATGAAATCACAATCATCTAAAGATGTCATTTAGTCCAAATGTATTATAAAAGCACTTTGTAATTCCAATTAAAAACTTAGAATAAATCCTCTCAGATTTTAACAGAACATGACTAAAAGACTCTTTATACTACAGATGTCAAGATAGGAATAATAATAAGACCAGGATGAGGGTCAAAAGTTCATTTCCAAAACTTTCTAAGTTATAAGCAAGATCAGGTTATTACTAAATCTTCAATAAAGAACATGGCAAACATCAGGTGGACCAGGAGTTCTGAAGGGAAAACCAATGTACTGAACTCAAATTCAAGCGAATATGTTTACCTACAAGTAATAATTATCTTAAAATATAATCTACAATCATATACAAAAATAAATTATGCATTATTTTGTTTTCAAAAAATGACATGTCATTTAATACATGTAGCACATGGAAACTCAAGTAGTTATCACATTTAAGATAAGACATTAAAGGAGTTATTGCATGTATACATCATGTCACATGTGAACTCTACTTTTCCAGTATGAGATAATACAATTAGGTCTTTGACAGAATATCTTTTCACATTGGAACTAATTTACCCTTTATAATATCAGACAAGGAGGTCTTGCATAGATACATAATGTCACATGGAAACTCAGTTTTCCTGTATGAGATCAAACCAAGAAAATCTTTCACAGACACATCATGTCACATGGGAATGCAGTTAATTATCCCATAAGAGATTAGACAAGGAAATCTTGCATAGATACATCATGTCACATGGGAATGCAGTTAATTATCCCATAAGATATTAGACAAGGAGGTCTTGCATAGACACATCGTGTCACATGGGAATGCAGTTAATTATCCCATAAGAGATTAGACAAGGAGGATTGCATAGATACATCATGTCACATGGGAATGCAGTTAATTATCCCATAAGAGATTAGACAAGGAGGATTGCATAGATACATCATGTCACATGGGAATGCAGTTAATTATCCCATAAGAGATTAGACAAGGAGGTCTTGCATAGATACTTCATGTCACATGGGAATGCAGTTAATTATCCCATAAGAGATTAGACAAGGAGGTCTTGCATAGATACATCATGTCAAGATTTATCATTTATTGCATTTACTTTTTTTTTGTTTTAATCACTTTTTTTGTAAATGATTCATTTTTCTTTCTACCTCCAGTGACTGGATTCATTCTCTGACAGATTTTGCAATTAACAGCTTCCTGCGAGGTTTGAATTTGGGGGTGGAACTAGAGGAGGCATGGCTTGTTTGCTGTGCTTCTGCCTACATATGGAATTACAACAACCATGTCTTTACACAGAATCGACACCGTGAAATCCTGGACACCCTATCAGCTGTGTTTGACGGGCTTAAGATTGTGGGACATGCTAAGTAAGGCCAATTGAAATAGCCTAAATATGAATTAAACATGTAACAAAAATGAAGTTTAACTGGTAGAACTGACATGTATAAGTATTGCTATTTAATAGAGGTAGATGCTTGAACTGTCACCTCATCAGGACTATTTCGATTGTTCCTTGTTAAGTGGATTTAATGTTCTTTATAGAGACAGGGATTTTCTGTTCACCAGAGAAAGAATGTTTGATAGATGGGGAGCATATCAAACTAGACCTTTCTTAACTCTAATGATAGCAGTTAAAATAAAACATAACAAAAAACAACAAAGCATACAAGATAACCCTTTCCTGTCAACATTTTAATTTTAGTGCTACACCATACAAACCATTCTTTTGTTTCTTATAGAGAGACAATGATGCTCATCAACATCTGCAACTCCATGGCCTATGCCCTGATGAAACCATGGATCCCAGCCCCACACAAGGAGAGCATTGAGAGCAGCTCCCCAGCACCCTCTCGACCTGAATCACTCTCAGGCAAGAAGGGGAAGGCTGCTCCTCCCACCCAGAAGGTTAAAACTACAGCTGTATCTATTTCCCCAGAAGCCATGCCTGATCTGAAAAAGGCTGTAGAGGTAACCATCATTTAGGGTTGGAAAGTTGATACAGAAATTTCAGACTTATAAATTTTTACAGTAGAAATAACCTCAGTTGATTTTCTCTTTGAAACAAAGGAATTGAACATTAAGAAATCCATACAGCTAACCTGCTGACTTTTATGATTTTGCCGTAAGTTTTAAGAAAATTACCCTTAAAAATGAACTTATGACATGCTAGCAAAAACTACTGAAAAATGATCATTTATGAAAAGTCTTCATAATTGGTTCATCTGTGTTTTATTTGATCTGGCTTTTATCTTAGAATTAATGAATTTAGTTAGGGAACCAGACTAACTTTACAGCAGCACCCCAGATGCTTTAAAGTGCTTCTATTTGTTCATGCAATGCACCTTTATGATCAAACTGTTGATATAAATGGCCTCCAGAAAGCAATGCATGTTTATGACGAAATTGAAAATAAGCTTCTAGAAAAGTGTTAATAATCAACACAGAAGAATACAAAGGAGACATGCCAATTTGAGTATGTCTCATGGCAGGAGATATGATTGCCATTGTCATGTGAAATGGAAAAGAATTTCTAAGAATTATGTTAAGTTGAGAGATAGCAACAAGCCATTGAGTGGCATAGGGTTTGAACTAGAGTTTGTGCAACTGTACTAGTGGTATATAAAGTCTATGCATACCTTACAACCTTTTCAGTTGAACATAATGTTTATCGTCGATGTGTCAAACTTTTAATTACATTTTCCAGCTTTACAATAGCAGTTATTTATATTTTGTTACACCTTACTGAAAACTGGTTAATCTTACGGAAAAAATCAACTGCCTTACTGAGGCGGCCTTGTCAGAGTTGGAAGGTCTGCAGAACAGTGTACAACAAGCAAAATGTACTTTTTGACACACAATAAATATTGCAAACTTAGTCTTTGTAAATTATGTTATGAACTTGAAGTAAGAAATATTAGCTTTAAAGTATATCCGAGAATATGCTTATATTAACAAATTGTATGCTAAATATTTGTTCTTGTTTCATGAAGGTACCTACCATCCTATTTCAGTGGATCCCTTTTTCATGTTGCTTAAGAGAACAGATGTATTCTTTAATACTTTCTTGCAAGAATAGAAAGGAAAACTGTACAAAGTACTTGCAAAGCAAAATCAAATGCAAACAGAAGTCATAAAATACTTTTTTTAAGAGCAAACTAAATATTTGTAATTACCGGCACAAGTTAGCATTTTCTTGTTGCCATTGGTATATAATTGCAAAATTATTATTGGTAAAACTGTTATGTATTACAGGTATGTGAGTATGTGATTGAGGTGACCAATGGAAGTAACCCCGAGGATGTTGTTCCCATTGCTGTTCGGATGCCAATTCTACAAACTTGGGTCCATGTCAAACAGATGGCACAACAGCAGATCAGCAAGTCATTGGGAGCTGAGGATGAGGTCTTATTCATAGCTGTTAACGATCTTTAGTTTTTTTTTCTTTGTTTGTTCTCATTGCAAAGCATGATGGTAATGGCCTTAAGCTGTTTCTTCTCATTGCAAAGCATGGTGTCAAAATCACAGCATGGTAATGGCCTTAAGCTGTTTCTTCTCATTGCAAAGCATGGTGTCAAAATCACAGCATGGTAATGGCATTAAGCTGTTTCTTCTCATTGCAAAGCATGGTGTCAAAATCACAGCATGGTAATGGCATTAAGCTGTTTCTTCTCATTGCAAAGCATGGTGTCAAAATCACAGCATGGTAATGGCATTAAGCTGTTTCTTCTCATTGCAAAGCATTGTGTCATAATCACAGCATGGTAATGGCATTAAGCTGTTTCTTCTCATTGCAAAGCATGGTGTCAAAATCACAGCATGGTAATGGCATTAAGCTGTTTCTTCTCATTGCAAAGCATGGTGTCATAATCACAGCATGGTAATGGTATTAAGCTGTTTCTTCTCATTGCAAAGCATGGTGTCAAAATCACAGCATGGTAATGGCATTAAGCTGTTTCTTCTCATTGCAAAGCATGGTGTCATAATCACAGCATGGTAATGGCATTAAGCTGTTTCTTCTCATTGCAAAGCATGGTGTCATAATCACAGCATGGTAATGGCATTAAGCTGTTTCTTCTCATTGCAAAGCATGGTGTCATAATCACAGCATGGTAATGGCATTAAGCTGTTTCTTCTCATTGCAAAGCATGGTGTCATAATCACAGCATGGTAATGGCATTAAGCTGTTTCTTCTCATTGCAAAGCATGGTGTCATAATCACAGCATGGTAATGGCATTAAGCTGTTTCTTCTCATTGCAAAGCATGGTGTCAAAATCACAGCATGGTAATGGCATTAAGCTGTTTCTTCTCATTGCAAAGCATGGTGTCATAATCACAGCATGGTAATTGCATTAAGCTGTTTCTTCTCATTGCAAAGCATGGTGTCATAATCACAGCATGGTAATGGCATTAAGCTGTTTCTTCTCATTGCAAAGCATGGTGTCATAATCACAGCATGGTAATGGCATTAAGCTGTTTCTTCTCATTGCAAAGCATGGTGTCATAATCACAGCATGGCAATGGCATTAAGCTGTTTCTTCTCATTGCAAAGCATGGTGTCAAAATCACAGCATGGTAATGGCATTAAGCTGTTTCTTCTCATTGCAAAGCATGGTGTCAAAATCACAGCATGGTAATGGCATTAAGCTGTTTCTTCTCATTGCAAAGCATGAGGTCATAGTCACAGCATAGTAATGGTCTTAAACTGTTTCTTCTCCATGCAAAGCATAATCAGAATAATGGTGGTATTTGTCTAGCTGCAGTAGAATATTAAAGACAGGTAGGGGATATAATAGATGGATTAACACAGCAGTATTATTTTTATCTGGCCATGGTAGTGAATAAATAGTCAATTCAATATACTAAGACAAGTGAAAATGCTAAAACATTTATAAATGTAAATCCTTTAAAACTTTGAACTCACATAATTAGGGTGAAAATATTTAATTTTCTTTATAAATTTGAACTTCTGGTATTTAACAAAGTTGGAATTTATAAAAAATACAAACATTTGTCCCAGTGTTCAGAATTTTGTTGTTGTCAGGACTGTAAGCTGGTCAATTTATAAAAAAAATATGAAATTGTATAGCATAGGTGTCATTTGTTCTCACCAGAATATAGTCTAGGTTGATGAGTTAATGTGTTTAATCTAGTCAATAAACATTGATTATACAAGTTGATGTGAATAGGATGACTGTCTGGTTTATAAGCATTGATGATTCATGTTGATGAGAATGGAATGTATAGTCTGGTTGATACACTATGTCCAAGTTAATGAGAATGGAATGTATACTCTGGTTGATACACTATGTCCAAGTTGATGAGAATGGAATGTATAGTCTGGTTGATACACTATGTCCAAGTTAATGAGAATGGGATGTATAGCCTGGTTGATACACTATGGCCAAGTTGATGAGAATGGAATGTATAGTCTGGTTGATACACTATGTCCAAGTTAATGAGAATGGGATGTATAGTCTGGTTGATACACTATGTCCAAGTTGATGAGAATGGAATGTATAGTCTGGTTGATACACTATGTTCAAGTTAATGAGAATGGAATGTATAGTCTGGTTGATACACTATGTCCAAGTTGATGAGAATGGAATGTATAGTCTGGTTGATACACTATGTCCAAGTTGATGAGAATGGAAAGTATAGTCTGGTTGATACACTATGTCCAAGTTGATGAGAATGGAATGTATAGTCTGGTTGATACACTATGTCCAAGTTAATGAGAATGGGATGTATAGTCTGGTTGATACACTATGTCCAAGTTCATGAGAATGGAATGTATAGTCTGGCTGGTACACTGTGCCCAAGTTAATGAGAATGGGATGTATAGTCTGGTTGATACACTATGTCCAAGTTGATGAGAATGGAATGTATAGTCTGGTTGATACACTATGTCCAAGTTGATGAGAATGGAATGTATAGTCTGGTTGATACACTATGTATAAGTTAATGAGAATGGGATGTATAGTCTGGTTGATACACTATGTCCAAGTTGATGCGAATGGAATGTATAGTCTGGTTGATACACTATGTCCAAGTTCATGAGAATGGAATGTATAGTCTGGTTGATACACTATGCCCAAGTTAATGAGAATGGAATGTATAGTCTGGTTGATACACTATGTCCAAGTTAATGAGAATGGGATGTATAGTCTGGTTGATACACTATGTCCAAGTTGATGCGAATGGAATGTATAGTCTGGTTGATACACTATGTCCAAGTTCATGAGGATGGAATGTATAGTCTGGTTGATACACTATGTCCAAGTTGATGAGAATGGGATGTATAGTCTGGTTGATACACAATGGCCAAGTTGATGAGAATGGAATGTATAGTCTGGTTGATACACTATGTCCAAGTTAATGAGAATGGGATGTATAGTCTGGTTGATACACTATGTCCAAGTTAATGCGAATGGAATGTATAGTCTGGTTGATACACTATGTCCAAGTTCATGAGAATGGGATGTATAGTCTGGTTGATACACTATGTCCAAGTTGATGCGAATGGAATGTATAGTCTGGTTGATACACTATGTCCAAGTTGATGAGAATGGAATGTATAGTCTGGTTGATACACTATGCCCAAGTTAATGAGAATGGAATGTATAGTCTGGTTGATACACTATGTCCAAGTTAATGAGAATGGGATGTATAGTCTGGTTGATACACTATGTCCAAGTTGATGAGAATGGAATGTATAGTCTGGTTGATACACTATGTCCAAGTTAATGAGAATGGGATGTATAGTCTGGTTGATACACTATGTCCAAGTTGATGAGAATGGAATGTATAGTCTGGTTGGTACACTGTGCCCAAGTTAATGAGAATGGAATGTATAGTCTGGTTGATACACTATGTCCAAGTTCATGAGAATGGAATGTATAGTCTGGTTGATACACTATGTCCAAGTTAATGAGAATGGAATGTATAGTCTGGTTGATACACTATGTCCAAGTTGATGAGAATGGAATGTATAGTCTGGTTGATACACTATGTCCAAGTTAATGAGAATGGGATGTATAGTCTGGTTGATACACTATGTCCAAGTTCATGAGAATGGAATGTATAGTCTGGTTGGTACACTGTGCCCAAGTTAATGAGAATGGAATGTATAGTCTGGTTGATACACTATGTCCAAGTTGATGAGAATGGAATGTATAGTCTGGTTGATACACTATGTCCAAGTTGATGAGAATGGAATGTATAGTCTGGTTGATACACTATGTCCAAGTTAATGAGAATGGGATGTATAGTCTGGTTGATACACTATGTCCAAGTTGATGAGAATGGAATGTATAGTCTGGTTGATACACTATGTCCAAGTTCATGAGAATGGAATGTATAGTCTGGTTGATACACTATGCCCAAGTTAATGAGAATGGAATGTATAGTCTGGTTGATACACTATGTCCAAGTTAATGAGAATGGGATGTATAGTCTGGTTGATACACTATGTCCAAGTTGATGCAAATGGAATGTATAGTCTGGTTGATACACTATGTCCAAGTTCATGAGAATGGAATGTATAGTCTGGTTGATACACTATGTCCAAGTTGATGAGAATGGGATGTATAGTCTGGTTGATACACTATGTCCAAGTTAATGAGAATGGGATGTATAGTCTGGTTGATACACTATGTCCAAGTTGATGAGAATGGAATGTATAGTCTGGTTGATACACTATGTCCAAGTTGATGAGAATGGGATGTATAGCCTGGTTGATACACTATGCCCAAGTTAATGAGAATGGAATGTATAGTCTGGTTTATACACTATGTCCAAGTTGATGAGAATGGGATGTATAGCCTGGTTGATACACTATGCCCAAGTTAATGAGAATGGAATGTATAGTCTGGTTGATACACTATGTCCAAGTTAATGAGAATGGGATGTATAGTCTGGTTGATACACTATGTCCAAGTTGATGCGAATGGAATGTATAGTCTGGTTGATACACTATGTCCAAGTTCATGAGAATGGAATGTATAGTCTGGTTGATACACTATGTCCAAGTTGATGAGAATGGGATGTATAGTCTGGTTGATACACTATGTCCAAGTTGATGAGAATGGGATGTATAGCCTGGTTGATACACTATGCCCAAGTTAATGAGAATGGAATGTATAGTCTGGTTTATACACTATGTCCAAGTTGATGAGAATGGGATGTATAGCCTGGTTGATACACTATGCCCAAGTTAATGAGAATGGAATGTATAGTCTGGTTGATACACTATGTCCAAGTTGATGAGAATGGAATGTATAGTCTGGTTGATACACTATGTCCAAGTTCATGAGAATGGGATGTATTGCCTTGTTGATACACTATGCCCAAGTTGATGAGAATGGGATGTATTGCCTTGTTGATACACTATGCCCAAGTTAATGAGAATGGGATGTATAGCCTGGTTGATACACTATGCCCAAGTTAATGAGAATGGGATGTATAGCCTGGTTGATACACTATGCCCAAGTTAATGAGAATGGGATGTATAGTCTGGTTGATACACTATGCCCAAGTTAATGAGAATGGGATGTATTGCCTTGTTGATACACTATGCCCAAGTTCATGAGAATGGGATGTATTGCCTTGCTGATGATAAGTTGACTGCCCATAAAACTGACAGTGTACAAATGAAAAGAAAACTTCAAGCTTACTCAGGTTTAAATATAATTAAGCACTTGGGCGTGTGAGGAATTTTTGTTATCATTTTTATGTCTATCTAATACAGCTGGTTGTCGATTGTAAAACAGCTGGTAGCAGGGATCAACCAGTCTGATTATAGTAACCATACGCCTTTAGTTTGGAATGGTGCTTTTTTAATGTCGAGTGCAATTAATTGATCCTAGTTATGAAACATTTGTGGACAAATTATTAATTGGAATGGGAATGTTATTTACTAATTTCATTTAATTTACAAAAGACAAAAATGACACTGGTTCCCTATATATTTTATAGTATCATGATAATTTTAAAAGCATAGGAATTTCAATATTAATGTGATTTGAATATCACAACTTGACAGTACCATATGGTATAACTTACTGTTTGTAAACGACACTTTTTATTATTTTTTTTTGGTACAGTTTATCTTCCTAAAGCTTAAGTATCTTTCCTTTTCATTTATGGGATTGGACTTTTATTTGTTCAATAGAGCCAGGATTTTTGAGACTTTAAAAAAAACAACTATACATCCATCCATTTATTCATCCCTAGCTCTTATTCATCGATCATCCATCCAACCCAACATCACTACTTGCCTACCTGAATATCTAATGTATCTAATGTAATAAGCAGCAATGGCACATGAAAATGTCATCTTGGAAAGGGTGGGTGGGGTAAAAACACAAACAGATCCTTTGTTTTTTCAGTTGCACTCCCTCCAAAGTTCAACTGTGTTAAAATATGCACATGAACAATTACACAAAACAATTTCTTTAAACTTAATTATGGAAAAACACATTTTTTTAGTAATCAGATTGTGAAGGATTTTACCATAGGTATCCGATCGGTCACTTTTTAACATGATTGTCTCAAAACCAAACTTTGTGCACACTTTTACAGGTTAAACTACATGGTTTTAAATTCCAATCTTTTAGATTCTGTCTTAAACTTGTGTAGGTCATCAAAATAGGGCTGTTCACAAGCAGTCAGTTTACGTGTTAAAATTTGTAAATCTTCATTATAGGGTTGTTCACATGCAATGAGATTATGTGTTAAACATTTGTAAATCATCAAAATAGGGCTGTTCACAAGCAATCAGAGTCAATATTAAATGTTTGAAAGGCATCAAAATAGGGCTTTTCACAAGAAATCAGATTTCGTGAAAAAAGCGTGTGTAAATCATCAATGTAATATACTTTCATGTGTCTGCCTTGGTAAGAATATCTCAGATATACATTGTTGATTTTTTAAATTCTTCAATTTTCCAATGCTGAATGACATTAGATTTTTCTTTTCATTCCACTGCCTTGTCATCTTCAAACCATTCTTAGTTAATAATTTTTATCCTACCTGTGACTCATAAGCAAGACATAGGAATGAGTTTCCAGATAAGGTTTTGCATTTAGTTTAGTTTTTCTCTCACTGTTAGGTATATGTACAGCCTCAAGTCTGATGCTCACCAGGAGTAAAATGTAGGATATTTTGCCAGGTTTATGGATTATATTTATGGATTATACCTGGATGAAGCAAATGAGACCTAGTATTCTTTTGAAATCTTTTTTTTTATGGAAATATGTTTTAAAATACTCAGGAAGGTGATTTATTACTTTGCATTATATGGGAACAATATTTTTATTAAAATACTTAATATAGGGAAGGTATTTTTTTTTTTTATTAAAGGTGTTTTAAAAACATGATATTTATTATTCATGGCATTTATTATCGGAATAATAAATATGGAAGGGTATTACTAAGCACATTTATATTTATGTCTCAAAATACTTAATATTAAGTGGGTATTTATTATTAGATGACTCCATGTGCAGATCTAGATATAGGTAGTAGTTTTGTAATGAGACTCGATATGGAAAGGGAATTTATTATTATTCAGAACTATATTTAGATCTGTTTCCTGATCCTATTTTTCCATATTTTTTTTAACATCTTTTTTCCTTGCAATGCTCTTATCTCTATTTTGGTTTTGTTAGTATTTATTGCAGATTATTACGACAGTTTAATAAACGTTTAGTTTCACTCATAGCAACACTGTTTATCTCATTTTATAGTTGTCATTTTTTTATGACATAAATGGGGAGGATGTATTGAAACTTGTTGAAAATGAAACATTTTTTCTGACAATCCAGTGTTGTCATGGTTACAGTTTACATTGTGTTTATGAGATTTGTCTGCACTCAGTCCTATTGATTTGTTTGACACATAATTACAAGAATATTTACCTGTATAGAGAATGTGGTATTTATGCATGTACCTTTTACTACAGGCTTATGCTGAAGGGCAAAAATTGATGACAAGAGCCATTGTTGCTGTGGAGATGCTGAGTGTAAACAAAAATGGAATCATGGAATTCAAGGAGATGCCACCAATAACAGATGTAAGTAATTTATAAAAGCATGGAGACTTTCATGTAGAACTTACATTATTATGCAGTAATCAGAATTAGTCAGCTTCATGTGAAATTATGTACTTGGAACTTGTACATTACAATAAATTAAGCAAATGCTTGACAGAGTTACTTCCCCTCTAGGTTGTACTCTTCTTATGCTAAAGAGAAATAAAATAATGTTCTTCAATAAAAACCAGAATAATAAATTTATCATTTTTGTTGCAGTTTGAATCAGCATAAATTCCTGATTGGGTACACTGATATTGATACATTTCTAATTTTGATAAGGAGACTGTTGTTCCAGTTAATTTAACCATCTTAATTGAAAACCTAAAGGCTGCTCGAGGTCAACAATTTCCCAAGATACATTATATTTGTGTAAGGTATCATTGCAATGCCATCATCCATTGGCATTAGTGAGTTTGGACTTTTGTTTGATAAGTAAGTTCATACGTGAGATTTAATTTCTTAGAGGTTTTTTTGTTTTGTTAAATCCATTTAGCATTTTTTTAATTATTGATACCCAGATTTGGAATCTCTAAATCTAGTATTTAAGTGCCATATTTTTCTTCATATTCTGGATCTGTATATGTCAGTAATTATTCCACATGGTAGTAAATTGAACTCCAATGAGACAAGTTGTGCACTTATCAAACTTCGTTTCCTGTTGATCCTGACAAATTCTGTTCTTTAATGCATGCAGTTTAAGTAATTTGGACTGGTGTAATTTTAACATAAGTAAACCTACATAGTGGAAAGAAAGCAGCTGTTCTTGACTTTGGATTTTTCCTATGTTTGCAGGTAGCCAACCTGGTTGAGGAATGTATTTGGACAGACAAGTTTGTGGAACTCCAGCTGTGGACGCGTCTTACAGCCCTGGCCTATGACCAGAAAATGCACAACTTGGTTTTACAATGTAGCAAGAAGGCACTACGCTTTGCTCAAACTGGGACTCAACCAAAACACAGACAGATGGATGCGTAAGGGAACTTTCAAAATAAAGAATTTCTGAAAAGAAAAATCTTTTGTTGTTGTTGTCATCTTACGAGCGGGATGTCACAGTTGCCCCTGAGTAGGCCTGAAAGGATGAATTTATAATTAATTAATTAATTAATTAATAAAGGATCATTTAATTATCTGATTAAGGATCATTTAATAATCTGTCTTTCAGTTGTTGCATGATTTTGATTACATCTACAGCTAATCCCCCAAACTTTCACAATAGTTGCATTCCCAAGAATGGTTGCGTTACTCTGAATTGTATAACTCAAATTTTTGGTTTCATTGTCTTGAATTTTGGTTGCAAAATACTTAATTTAATTTAATACCATTCATATTATTAGTTATTGAATCTAAAAGATTGTTGTTTTAGACAAATAATTTCTTTTTTCATTGTTAGATATATAAAAAATTTAAATTCATATGAAATTATGTTAATGAGAAATTTGGATAATTTGAAATTGTGTTAAGTCAATAGATACATATACATGCCAGATTTCAATCCATTTATCATAGACTGCAACATTTTTATTTTGAGGTGAGAAATTTCATTAAGTTTGAAACTGAGAATTCCAAAATGGTGGTGTGATTTTCATGTTGTGTGACATTATCTGCATACCATTACTGCATGTTATCATTATAACCTTGACCTTTCTTTTCAGCCATAGGTACATGGTGGAGCAGGAGATGATGAGTTATGCCAGTGGAATTCAGGGTCAGAGTCTGGTTGATAACATGAGTGGGAAAAATTCTGTGCGGAGAGAAGCTCTCGAAGCCTTCCTCAACAGTGCCATGTGGGTTAAATTTGAAGTGGTCTGCATATATATATATATATATATATATATATATATATATATTGTTTTGTTTTTTATGGTTTGATGCCATTTTTCAGCATAATATAGGCTATACATGGTGGCATGGCCAGTATTAATGGTGGAGAAAGAACCACCGACCCCTGAGAAGCTACTGGCAAGCTTTCTCACTTACCCCCATTTTTCGAATCTTAGACCTTAGACTCGAACATATATATATATATATATATATATATATATATATATATATATATATATATATATATATAAATATATATTTATATATATTTATATATATTCATATATATAGTCTGAAGCCATGTAGTCCCATAATAATTATATAAACATCTCTAAACTTTTACAGATAACTTGCCTGCCTGAAGCCAGGCGTTCCCAAACTAATGAGAAAAACTTTTATACCTGACAGATAACTTGCGTTTCTAAATACACTCAGTTCCATACAAATGAGAAAGACATCTCTATTCCTGACAGATAATTTGCCTATCTGTATCATGATATTTTTATCCAGGTGCCTCTAGAACTGAATAATGCAGTGATTCTTTGAATTCATTTTTTTTTTGGCTCATGGTTTTATTGGATCGGTGAAAAATGATTTTGTACTAATTTCCAACAAGACAGAATTCATAGTTTAAAAATGGAACAACTCAGCGGAGTCTTGATGATCATATATATATTCATTCAGTGTAAGAAGATCTCTACTTTTGTGCCTATAAATGTTTTATTACAAAATATACCACATGCTATATCTAAGTAGGAATGATCATTAACTTTTATGTATAAATGAAGATCATGCTGAACATCAATTTAAAACATAGTTATTAGAGAAAATGTATAATCACAGCTAAATCCTCCTACTTTCATACTGTAGTTTAGTGTGTATTTGTAGATGTGCTTACTTGGAAATAGTTATTTTCATGAGAGAAACATTTGCAAAGATTTTTTTTTGGTGGAGATTACTTGCATTTAAGTAAATTGTTACCTTCTTCAAATAAAGACATTATTATTATTATTTGTATTATTATTATTATTATTATTATTATTATTATTATTATTATTATTATTATTATTATTATTTGGAAGGAACTTAATGGTCATTAAATGTTTGAAAGAGAATTCCCACAGATGGACGATTTTTGTGTATGTCTTTAAATTTATGCATTATACTGGTCATGCAGTCCACAGGGATATAATATATGACAATAACCAGTAAATTCACAGTAAATGTAGTCAGGTTGGAAATTGAATAAAAATAATAATAATAATGAGTACTTTGTACTTTCTCCTTTGAATACGTTCCCCAATCACATTACTTTAGGGATATTAGCCTGCTACCTCGCGAATCCAGCCCTACCAAAAGACGAAAATTCGTCTTTCCTGTCTATGTCATATAGACAAAGGGCAATAACTCTTGCCCCTTACCTCCCCTTGCTACCCGCTAGGTGTCGCTTCTTTAGTATTTTAGCTTCGCTGTACGCGAAAACACGTACAATTAGACCTCCAATGAATCCAAGCCATCTTAGTGTAAATTCTGACCATCCGAAGTTAAATTTGGAATTACTGTGTTGGATAATCATTCCTCTACAGGTCGTATACATTATTTTACAATATTTTCCAATTTGAGTGACTTTGTCACCTTTTCTAGACTTCGGACCAGGTTGCAACGTGGTCAAGCACGCTTATGGCGGTACTAGCATGTAATACATGTAGCACTCAATAATTTCGCTTATTCCGTATGTAACGTTTACGATATTAGGGATTTAATAACATGCTGCATTGATAATTTGTGCTTTATTTACCTGCTTTGTCGTTTCAGTAGACTTCAAAAAAGTCTTTGAACGACCAAGTTGCGACTATTTAATGGCGGACTTCGTGTTGTAGTCACAAGTTCACGCGACACTTAATCATTTCGCTTCCTCCGTTAGTTACGGTTATGGAATAGCGACTTAATAGCGTGCTGAATTGTTAATTTGTGCTTTGTTTATCTTTTTTTTTTTTCGTTTCAGTAGACTTAGTCTCTGAACGACCAGTTGCGACTATTTAATTGCGGAATTCGTGTTGTAGTCACGAGTCCACGCGACACTAAATCATTTCGCTTCCTCCGTTAGTTACGGTTATGGTAATAGCGACTTAATAGCGTGTTGAATTGCTAATTGTGCTTTGTTTATCACCTTTTTCGTTTCAGTAGACTTCGTCTTGAACGAACCATTGCAACACGCTCACGGCGATAACTAGTGTTGTCATTAAGAGTTAACATGGCACGGAATAATTTGACTACTCCGTTAGTAACGGTTATAGTATTATCGAATTAATAATATGCTGAATTTTTTAATTTGTGCTTTGTTCTCTTCTTTTGTCGTTCAGTAGCAAAGTCGACAACGAAGGCATGAATGGCAAAATGGGTGTTGGCAATGTGGAAATGGAGGAAATTATGTTGATATGGTTTAGGCTGCCCAGTGGATGTAAATTTCACTGCAGGTCCGTGCATGGCTTTCGGGCCTGTAAGTCCGGACGCATGGAGTCTATGCTGGATCAATTGGATACATTTTAATATGCACTTTCGCCGGCCGTCCAGCCGTCCATCCAGCCGACACCGTCAGTTCAGCCGGCACTTCAGCAGGCACCAACCGGCATTAGCCGTCCATCCGGCACCGTCCATTCAGCCCAAATGGCACCGGACGGCCAGCCGACCTTTCAGCTTGCATCAACAGGCACCGGCCGTTCAGCCCAAATGGCACCAGCCGGCCAGCCGACCTTCCAGCCTGCGTCAACAGGCACCGGCCGTCCACCCGGCAACGACCGTTCAGCCCAAATGGCACCGGTCGTCCAGCCGACCTTCCAGCCGGCATCAACCGGCACCGGCCGTCCATCCGGCAACGACCGTTCAGCCCAAATGGCACCGGTCGTCCAGCCGACCTTCCAGCCGGCATCAACCTGCACCGGCCGTCCATCCGGCAACGACCGTTCAGCCCAAATGGCACCGGTCGTCCAGCCGACCTTCCAGCCGGCATCAACCGGCACCGGCCGACCATCCGGCAACGACCGTTAAGCCCAAATGGCACCGGTCTTCCAGCCGGCATCAACCTGCACCGGCTGTACATCGGATTTACGGAGATTATAGTGATGTACCTGTCAGTCAATCTACACTACTGGTTACATATCACTACCATGAGAGAAATGTTATAGATGAATCTCCATCCAATCAGACCATTCGAGAGGCAGGTGCCGGTCATAGCCGGACCTTCGCCGACATTCCGGCCGACCATATACCAGACAAATCAGTCGGTATTGCCGGTGTACACCTCCCGTCACGTCAAATACGTGATGGTGTGATTTTAAAACCAGGGAGAATTAGTGACATTATCAGAGGTGACGGAATTGAGTTATCTATGCCACTTGGTATGCGCTACCCAGATATGACAGCTTTACCAGAACAGGACTTTCAGGCCGACCATTCGCCAGTTCAATCAGCCGGCAGTGCCGGCCGTCCATATGTTCACGGCTTCTCCACAAGGGAGATTTAGTGAAAGTGTCAATTATGACAGAATTGCGTCATCTAGGTCACCTGGTATGCTGTACAGATATGCAAGCTGTACCAGAACCAACATTCCCTCTGAGCGAATGGTAGATGGGCGCGCAGTGCTGGCCGCACTACATAAGCATTATGTAATTATTATTACCTTACAGCCGGCACCAACCGGCACCGGGCGTTGATCCGGCAATGACCGTTCAGCCCAAATGGCACCGGTCGTCCAGCCAAGCTTCCAGCCGACACTTGCCGGCACTGACCGTCCATCTGGCTCTGGCCGTCCAGCCCAACAGGCACCGGTCGTCCAACCGTATGGAGATTTTAGTCATATACCAGTCCGTCCGACTGTACTGCTGTACCAGCACAGGGACTTTTATCATACCGCAATCCGCACAAATCGGATTGACGAAGATTCTAGTGATGTTTCCGTCTGTCAATCCGTACTACCGGTTACATATCACTACCATGACACAGATGTTGGCGATGAATCTCTCGATCCAACCCGACCATTCGAGCGGTCGGTGCCGGTCATAGCCGGCCCGTCGCAGTCATTCAGGCCAAACATATGCCAATCAATTCATTCGGCATTGCCGGCCGTCCATAGGCTAACAGCTCATCCACAAGGGAGAGTGAATGCCTTTATCAGATGTCGGAATCGAGTCATCTATGCCACCTGGCATGCATTACCCCGATATGGATGCTTTACCAGAGCAAGATTATGCACATAGTGAGTGCGATGAATCGCAGGCAAATCAGCTGTATGCAGATCCAACTATGGAACGGACTGAGTTCAGCTTCAAAGCCGCAGTGGAGGAAATTTATAGGGTGTTGGTCCCTTCAGAATGCCCTCCACCTCCTGCTGCCATTACCGACTATAAGGTTAGAGCGTCGGTCGATCTGGATGAGGGGGAAGAGACTCTATCCTTCCGCCTCCTTCCCCAGTCGACAAAAATTAAGGAAATTAATGACCGTCTGTCGACACGTATAGGGGATCCAGGAAATGCTCAGGCGTTCTTTTCTGAAAGTCAAGTACCAGCGTCGTTTTCAGGTCGATGGTACAAAACTCACTCCGATGCGTTCAGTACTGAGGTCCCGGCTCTGGATAAAAATATGGCAGCAGTCCATATGTCTGCTCCATTGTCTTATAAAGTGGACAAAACTGTGTTCAATGCCAAGTCCAAGCTGGTTCGAAATGTAGTCGCTACGTCTTCACTGTTAGACCTAGCCTCCCTAGCCATTTTCAGGATCGCTGAAAAATCTGGCAATGAACATGCTTGGGAATCGAGGGCCTGGTTAGCTAGGGTTCTTAACAGGGCAGCTCACCATTCCATGGCCAATGCGCTGACTGCTTCTGCCAACCTAGGCCTGATACGTCGTGACGCATGTCTGAAGGGCACGTCGCTTAAACCCCATCATAAGCTGGCTAGATATGACCGACGCACATTTCACGTCCCTATCCCACGAGTAGCGGACATTTCTCCGTTGTGCTTGTCAGGACTCGGTTTATCAGTTCCATGTCATACCTTTTGGCCTCAATTTTAAGCCCTTGGGTTAGTACCAAGGTTATGGATTACGTCGTCACCCTGTTCCGCTCGACTTCATCTATTGCGTCGGCAGTATATTTGGACGACATCCTCCAGAAACATATGTCAAGTTCTACTCTGCTCAAAGGCAGAAACGATCTTATATCACTTTACATCATATAGGCTTTCTCGTGAACTGGATAAAGTCTGATCTCTGTCCAATCCGGTTTTTTGGTCCATCTGGGTGTGGAGTTTCTCCCGATCTGAATCTGGTAAGGCTTCCTCGAGTTTGCGATCATCCAGATATTTGCACTCGTAGAGTCCGTTTCCGACAGGATGCGCATTTTAGCGAGAGAGTTGCAGATCCTCGGATTATTCAATGCGGCAGCAGACTTGATCCCGCTCAGCCGTCCTTTTATGCGCCCTTTACAAAGGACGTTGCTAGCGTAATTGCGCCCTTTTCAAGTCCCTTCGATCCCAGAAAACAGTCATGCTCACGCCAGAGATACGATCATTCTTGAGTCAATGGCACAACCCCTGTGGGCTGTCCACAGGGATTACTCTGGAGATACCCCAAGCGGGGATAACGGTATGTTCCGCCACTAGTACCTACGGTTGGGGTGCCCACCTGTTGCCGGACTTCGATACTGTCAGCGGCACGTGGGTGCCAGGGGCGAGCCCTTTCCACATCAACCTTTCAGAAATAATGGCTGTCATCAACGCCTTTCATTTCGGGCAGGATCAACTCTTATTACAAACTGCCCTCATTATGTCAGACAACTTTGTGGTGGTGCCTTGCCTTAAAAACATGGGGACACCAATCACCAGACCTGTGCAATCTGAGCTGGCAGTTTCTACATTGGTTTGACAATCTCCACCTCAATGTACAATTCCGGCACATTCTTGGCAGACTCAATGTCTTGGCTGACACTCTATCTAGTCATTCACACAGAATGGTCACTCCATCAATCGGACTTTCTTCCAATTGACACACTTTGGGGACGTCCGATGATTGATCTTTTGCAACAAGGTGAAATCGCAAGTTGTCCACCTTTCATCTCACAGGTTCCAGACCCAGAAGCTTGAGTCGTGGATGCTCGATCAATCAGCTGGGAAGGGTTGTGGTCATTCTCCTACCCTCCCACGGTCTTGGTACTGAAATTAATCCAGAAGTTAAGGGGTCAGAACTGTCAGATGGTTCTGATTGCCCCTCTCAGATGGAACAACTCCTGGGTCTCCGATCTACTCAATCTAGGCGATAGATCTACCCAGGAAGATTACAGTCAGCACAAGTATTCGCAAGCAACCGCGGCCAGGGGTGTTCCACCCCTGTCCGGACCGTCTTTATGTTCAAGCTTGGCTCTTGTCCAGACAGCCTTGCAAGACAAACAATTTAAATCTTTGATTGCGGAGAGAATCTCGAGAGCAAGAAGGCCCTCTACTCTGAAGGTTTACGAGGGCAAGTGGCATGTTTTCAGGGACTGGTACCATATCATTCACATTGTTCCTCTGAGTGTCACAATCCCTGAACTGGCCAACTTTTCTCTGGCTTTTCGAGGAGAAACAGCTGGCTCCAGTTATTATCAAATGCTACCGCTCCATGATATCAGACACATTCCGCCATTCTGGTACAAGTGCTATCAGCCATGACAAAGATTTGTCAGATCTTTTAGACACTTTTAAAATTCAATCGACTTATATCCCTCACCCTGTTTCCAAATGGAATCTGTCCTGGGTTTTAACATGACTCAATTCAGACAGTATTGAGTCTTTAACCCACGATTAGTTAAAGCTACTATCATACAAATTGGGTTTCTTGATAGTCTTAGCTTCAGCATGCAGGGTGAGCGAGTTACATGTCCTTTCTAGTGACCCGAACTCTCTTCCGTTCCGATCAGAGGGTTTGATGGTCCTCTTGACGCAGCCAGGCTTCGTAGTCCAAAATAGATTACCATACATTGGCAATCAACGAGGCGTCATTAGCTCGCTTTCTTTATAGATAAGTCAGGATTAACAGCCATGTAAGATCCTGTTTGTGCACTCTAGCACCATTT
The DNA here is from genome assembly GCA_030141615.1 of Unio pictorum. NCBI lineage: Eukaryota > Metazoa > Mollusca > Bivalvia > Unionida > Unionidae > Unio > Unio pictorum. The sequence continues at coordinate 5,995,872 of JARLTB010000027.1, read as the reverse complement.
CAATGCATAGAGGTGAGTCAGGTCACATACAAGCACCTCTTTCTTCTGGTGATAGCTGGGACATGAGATATCACCATTCAAGCCCTTGCTTCATGGCTGAAGTGGGTTATACGCTCGGCGTACTCTGAGGATTCGCAAATCAGTCACATTATAGAAGCTATTGGCTGACATGCAGAGTCAACCTTCTACAGTTTTATCTTCAAGTTTGTACTCGCAGAGGCAAACATTGATTCTTGTAGGTCCGGTGTTGGGCAGCCCAGACACCCACCAGACCCATGTGCAACAATCAGCACAGCCTATTAGCTTCGCTGGATTCGCCAGATAAATTTTCGTAGGTAAGAAGATTTCAATAACTATCTTCTTAACCGTATAAAGGGGTCACATATCACGTGACCCTGGGCTGTGTTGCTGATTGAAAATTAGGAGACCGGGTTATCATTCACATGGGGAATCCAACCATCATTCCCTAGAGTATACCCGGGGTGGAGGTCGGATGCTCCGCATTCCCTCCTCCTATTACTTATTCTCCTAAAGTAATGTGATTGGGGAACGTATTCAAAGGAGAAAGCAAATTTTGTAGTAAATTATGTTTCTCCGAGAATACTTACCCAATCACATTACTAAGAAACCCTCCCAACCACCCCGCCATGCGAGCATCCTTGTGTTTTATATACCGCTCAGCTTAAAAAACTAAAGAAGCGACACCTAGCGGGTAGCAAGGGGAGGTAAGGGGCAAGAGTTATTGCCCTTTGTCTATATGACATAGACAGGAAAGACGAATTTTCGTCTTTTGGTAGGGCTGGATTCGCGAGGTAGCAGGCTAATATCCCTAAAGTAATGTGATTGGGTAAGTATTCTCGGAGAAACATAATTTACTACAAAATTTGCTTTCTGTACTTTCGTATAGCACCTAATCTTTAGAAGCTCTAAGCTCTTTACATTAATAATGATATGACTACAGAAAAACAAAAAACAAAAACCATGAAATTGGAAAACATAATAGATGCTGAAAATATTCAAGGTACAAAACATTATTAGGTTTTTAAGTTTTTTCCATGCAGTCGAGAAAGGTGAGTTTTAAGAGCACTCTTGAAAGTGATCACTGTGTCTTTGTGTCTAATTTCAATGGGCAATTCATTCCACATTGCTGAGCCCTGGTATGCATAAAGAAAACGTCTATATGACTTCATTTTCATAATAGAATTGATTCATTGTTAGCCATCTCTCTCTCTCTCTCTCTCTCTCTCTCTCTCTCTCTCTCTCTCTCTCTCTCTCTCTCTCTCTCTCTCTCTCTCTCCAATACAAATCTTGCAAAAATGTTAGCATAGGTGATGCAATTTCCAAATTGCCCATAATCTGGAAAAGCTTACATTGATACCATTAATATTCATGACACTGGAAAATACTATAGTGAAAAAGACCAAAGCAAGGTATTGATCTGACCTCGTCTTATACTCTGAATCAACTTATATATGGACAAAGGATGGAAAATTGTAAGCATTTGTTAATTTGACTTAAACTCTGCATTAACTTATAATCTGGGAAATATGGTACAGATAAAATTTGATGACTGTGTGATGTATTTGATAAAACTTTAAACTTTTTTTAAAAAAAGTTAATGCACTGATTATTACCATAATTCTTTAGTCCTAGTAAGGTAAAACATCTGAATGACTTTATACATTTTTACCTCATAACTAGCTCACTATGATCTATATTTTAAATTAAGTATCGTTAGTTTTGTTTTGTTAACAGCTGACGTATGCCTTACATTCTGTATGCATTTCCAACAAAAAACCATATAGACAAGAAAATTTAAATAATATTTTATTATTTTCTTCAGATTTGCACGAAATGCTGAAAACTATGAGATGGTAATGACTGCTGCTCGCCACTACTGGAATGCATGTCTCCCACTTGTCAGTCAGCCATTAGAACGTGAATTGCTACGGGAGCCAATCAGAGCAATCCTGCAGAGTATTACTGCTACTGCTGAGAAAGTAAAGAAAAAGGTGGTAATTGTAGTACATGGCTGTAGTGGACAAATAATAGTTTATTATGTAATGTTATCGTGCTATATAAATGCATTCCTACCCAAGAAAATGTAAAAAGTAGACTGTGCTTGTTTATATCATTCATACAAAACATTTAACATTGTAAAGATAAGATTCAGTCTATTGTTTACAGTAACTGTGGCCCATACAACTACCACACCTTATCAATGTGAGCACAATCTCCTCATGGGTGTGGCTCTTGCACTTCTGGATTCACTTGGTTTTTAAATCACAGTAATGAAATGTCTTTCTTTTATTTTTTTCTGCGTGTATTACATCACTTGTTATCTCACTGACAGTTGTACTGTCCTCATGCTGTGGGAAAGCAGTTCATTCCTCATAGTAGCAATCACCCCATTCTTCTTTTGAAGGTACATGTGGTACAGAATGGATGTTTATGTATTTCTCTTTCCAGTTAGAGAGTCTACTGACATTAATGTGATTGGAGAATGTATCAATTTTTTTTAGTAAATTATGATTCTCATGAACTACTAGCCCAGTATTACTATTAAACCTTCTCACACCTCTCTGCAAATGTGAGCATCTTTGTTGATGCATCACTCAGTTTATAAAGGTTAACATCTGGAGTATGGATAGCCACCACACAGTGGTAAGGGGATATAATGGGTAAGAGTTGTTCCTCTTGTCTATAGGGTATATAGATGCTAAAGATTACCTTTGTATGTATTTAATGTATTTCATTACGTGAAAATAATAATAATAATAATATGAATAATAATAATAATTATTACTTTATTTACAAAGAAGCTCATTTGGTCATCTGACCAATCTTCCTTGAGGTCTTCAACAATAATCAGGTTAGTAAAATTTGAGAATCATAATTTGCTAAAATATTTTTGTATATGTTAGAGTAGTATACATTTCTGTTTTCTTAAGGATGTACAAATGTGCAGATTACCTCAAAATTTATTGCATCCACCATTGAAAGTGAGTAAATATGTGACAAACATGCACAGTTGATTTGCCGCTATTCATTTACAATGTGTAACCATTTTTATTATTGTCTAGCTCAATCTGATCAGGTGAGCACTTGATCTGAAGATCACATTCTATCATCTAGTGCCCATTAAGTGACATTTTGTAAATACATGATTTGAAGATCAGCTTTTATTATCCAGTGTTCATTAAATGACATTTTGTCATGTAAATACATGATTTGAAGATCAGCTTTTATTATCCAGTACTCATTAAGTGACATTTTGGCATGTAAATACATGATTTGAAGATCAGCTTTTATTATCCAGTGCTCATTAAGTGACATTTTGGCATGTAAATACATGATTTGAAGATCAGCTTTTATTATCCAGTGCTCATTAAGTGACATTTTGGCATGTAAATACATGATTTGAAGATCAGATTTTATTATCCAGTGTTCATTAAATGACATTTTGTCATGTAAGCACTTGATTTGAAGTTCAACCTCCATCATCCAATTCTTACTAAGTGGTGTTTTGTCATGTAAGCATTTGATTTGATGATCGACCACCCAAATATAGCCCCTACTAAGTGACATTTTGTCATCTAAACTCTTGGTTTGAATGTCAAACACCCAGATATAACCATTACTAAGCGATATTTTGTCATCTAAACTTTTGATTTGAAGATCAAACACCCAGATATAACCATTACTAAGTGACATTTTGTCATGTAAGCACTTGATTTTATATCATTTTCATGATCTAATGCTTAGTGACATCTTTGTCATGTAAGCACTTGATTTTGTGATCAATTTCATGATCTAGTGCTTCATGACATTTTGTCATGTAAGCACTTGATTTGTGATCAGTTTCTTGATCTAGTGCTTAGTGACATTTTTGTTGCATTCTGTTGCATGTGACACAGTTATATTATTGAAACATGATTGCTGTTGCTGTATTCATATGGTTTTGAGGCACAAGGCATAGTGCTCTTGTTGTAACACTTGAGCACTGATAGGTGCCAACATGTAAATTTGTTGCATATGACATGATGTTGTGACACATATTCACTGCTAACGTGTCAGTATGCCATTCTGATGCATATGAAGTAATTCCATTGTCATAGTACATAATCATTTGCACTGTGTTTAATATGTAACTCTAAAGCTTATAAAGTAATTCCATTCTCATAGTACATAATTATTGCCACTGTGTCAATATGCAATTCTGACGTATATGAAGTAATTCCATTCTCATAGTACATAATTATTGCCACTGTGTCAATATGCAATTCTGACGTATATGAAGTAATTCCATTCTCATAGTACATAATTATTGCCACTGTGTCAATATGCAATTCTGACGTATATGAAGTAATTCCATTCTCATAGTACATAATATTTGCCACTGTGTCAATATGCAATTCTGACGTATATGAAGTAATTCCATTCTCATAGTACATAATTATTGCCACTGTGTCAATATGCAATTCTGACGTATATGAAGTAATTCCATTCTCATAGTACATAATTATTGCCACTGTGTCAATATGCAATTCTGACGTATATGAAGTAATTCCATTCTCATAGTACATAATTATTGCCACTGTGTCAATATGCAATTCTGACGTATATGAAGTAATTCCATTCTCATAGTACATTATTATTGCCACTGTGTCAATATGCAGTTCTGATGTATATGAAGTAAAACATTGTAATAATCGCCACTGCAGTGTCAGTAATTAAGATAACAAGTGTTGTTTTATCTAAATTCATCAATTGTTATTTATCATGCATACTAATGTTGACTAGAACTCTATAGGGTATATTCATACATATACTCTTTTCATATAAAAATTCCCCCCACCCCCCAACTAAAAATTGAAAATCCCGTACAAAAATGCCAGGGCAGAAATTCCTCTACCTTGTGAAAATCATGGAGAAATTATTATTTTATATACTTTATGAAAATCATGGAAAAAACATTTTTTTTAGTCCCAAAAGGCACAATTTGAAATTCATCTTAATTCCAGATATATTATTTAATTTGTGACTGTTCTCTGTTTTTTTATATATAAAAAGTTTGAGATTTCATTGTTTGTGGGATTTTTTTGGTCCTGCAGGAGAAGAGTGAGACAGAGGCAGAGGGTAAATCAGATGCTGGGTCTGCAATGGGGGCAGAAGTGACAGAGGATGAAAAGCCCATTACCTCCACAATTGGTGCTCCAGAGGATGATCTTACTCTAAGAGCTGCTTTGTATGGAGTCCTCTTCCAATCCTATGCTGATAAGGTAATTCCATCTGGGGCATATTAGTAGTTCTTGTCAACAAAATTGTATTCAGTCTTACAGCCTACTCGTAAATATTCTGTTCAAAGAGCTGAGATAGCTCTAGTAATTTTGAATAATGTTTTCGGATATATTTGTATATGCTCACAACTTGCAAACCTCTTGAGGAAAGAATATATACCATGGCATGACTTGTAGATGAACAGTGTGTTACAGACATACAGGTATCACTTGTTATAATATTCCATGTCAGCTATATGACTACTGTATATTCTAGGCAATAGGACAGTAAGGATGTACCCAATAGGACAGTAAGGATGTACCCAATAGGACAGTAAGGATGTACCCAATAGGACAGTAAGGATGTACCCAATAGGACAGTAAGGATGTACCCAATAGGACAGTAAGGATGTACCCAATAGGACAGTAAGGATGTACCCAATAGGACAGTAAGGATGTACCCAATAGGACAGTAAGGATGTACCCAATAGGACAGTAAGGATGTACCCAATAGGACAGTAAGGATGTACCCTATAGGACAGTAAGGATGTACCCAATAGGACAGTAAGGATGTACCCAATAGGACAGTAAGGATGTACCCAATAGGACAGTAAGGATGTACCCAATAGGACAGTAAGGATGTACCCAATAGGACAGTAAGGATGTACCCAATAGGACAGTAAGGATGTACCCAATAGGACAGTAAGGATGTACCCAATAGGACAGTAAGGATGTACCCAATAGGACAGTAAGGATGTACCCTAGTGAGTTATTTTATACACAGAATCACAAAAAAGATTAGGATCTGTAATATTTGTAGCCATGCAATACTTTGTCTTCATCAGCCAGCAACAAGTATGAAGTGAATTAAGTAACAATGCTCAAGCTACAGTTGTATAATTTAATGAGAATCATGGCAGTACGCTTATTTATGTGAGAATTGTGGCTGAAATGTCACCTTTAATAGCATCATGATGTCATATTGTAAAAATTAGTTACCACTTTGTGGTATTACACTTAGCAGCATGATGAAGTATGCCAAGTCCTTAAAGCTGTATTCATTTTACATGAAATTTGTTCAATTTGTTGAATAATACAGTATGACACTAGTTGAGAGCAGTTTGTGCCATGGTATTATTCAACTCATTGTATAAATTTCATATGAAATAATTTTTTTTATAAGATCCTCAATATAAGAGACTGTTAAGAGTATGTATTAATATTAATATTATAGAGAAGAACATATCCAAGGTCATGGTTTGACTTTCAGCCGGAGTAGTTTTCTATGTAAGAGGGTTGTAGTTCTCTGTACTGACTGTAATAGACTATTGTAGTATGTTTAATGACAGCCTTGTAACATTTTTATTGATGAACTTGGGATTTTGGGTTAGTTTTGATTGTAACATTCATGTGTGAAATAGTCCCTAGCATGCTTGTATGTGTTAGTGATTTGCTGAGATATTGCTTTTGCTGTTAATGCAGCTATGTTTACATGTGTTAATGACACTGTTTCAGATTAGCTCTTTAAATATTTACAAAATGTGCCTTCACTTCTTAAGACAAATAAAATATATCATAATGTGATACAACAAGATATCTTAGTCTAGTACAAAATGGCTGAAATTAAATATGGGAAAAGATTTCCATGTTGGAAGTATTTCACAATTGTTGATTCCTGCAGCAAACAGAAAGCTTAGCAAAACATGTGGTTCACAGAGATTCCACTTGAGTTCAACCCACTGCTTGTCATAAGAGGGTAGCAACTGACTAAAATGATGAGAAATTAGTTAGGCCTAAATATTATTTTCGCATATGTGTTAATGCTAAGTGACTCCCCCAAAAATATTCTGTTGATGAATATTGTAAGAAAAAGTTAAGAAAATGTGTGTAATTCTTTATTTGAAAATTTAAATGACTGAATTTGCATGTCTGCACTATATATGTGGTGTAATATTGTGGATGGGTTTAACATTTTAACTTCAAACCTACATGTAAAACTGATGTTTAAAGAAATATATATATATATATATATATATATATATATATATATATATATATATATATATATATATATATATATATATATATATCTGGAAATATTTAACTCGGAGGGTTAGATATTTATGGGTAAGTTTGATTCATACTTTACTCTGGATAATGTTTGTGTTATTGATGGAAGCATCTGAGCATTATAGCAATGAGTCAGTCCATTTTCCATAATACAGTTCATCTTGGTGAATTGTTTTGGTACATGTATCAGTCCTTATTTAAGAATATGTTTCATCCTGGTGAATTGTTCTGATACATGTAGCATTCCATATTCCATAATACATTTCATCTTGGTGAATTGTTTTGATACATGTAGCATTCCATATTCCATAATATATTTCATCTTGGTGAATTGTTTTGATACATGTAGCATTCCATATTCCATAATATATTTCATCTTGGTGAATTGTTTTGATACATGTTGCATTCCATATTTTGTAATATATTTCATCTTGGTGAATTGTTTTGATACATGTAGCATTCCATATTCCATGATACATTTCATCTTGGTGAATTGTTTTGATACATGTATCGTTCCATATTCCATGATACATTTTATCTTTGTGAAGAGTTTTGATACATGTATCAGTCATTTGGTCAAAATCATGAAGACTTTACTTTTCCTTTCAATATTGGGTTCTTTCAGGGTTCTTCCTCCACAAAATATAATGGCCATTAGATAAATCCTAAAATGTACATCTCATCTTGGGGGAACTTTCTGGATTCATGCATCAGTCATTGTTTTGTCAGAGTTCAAGTTACAACTTAGGTTAACAGCCAATTAGTCTAACCAGCTAATCTGAAATATTGGAAAAAATACTTATTTTTAGATTTAATTAGACTACTTTTCTCTTCTTTTTCTTTAATGAAAATTATTTTTGTTTGCTTAAAATTACTGGTTCTGGCATGCAGGTGGAAATCTTATTTAATTGGATTTATTTGGAATTTTAATTGTCGTGTAAACATTTAATTTGTTTTGTCCAAATGTGATAATCTTATTTACTGTTACTATATCTCTTGCAAGACAAAATGTTTAAATTTGTTGTTTGCATTATGGAAAAAAGAAAAAAATTATATCTTTCCATATGTGAGGAAGAGGAGGATATATTAGTATATAAGTCTTAGTATTCCTTAAAGTGGATACAATATATTAAGTATATAAGTCACAGTATTCCTTAAAGTGGATATGATATATTAAGTATATAAGACACAGTATTCCTTAAAGTGGATATGATATATTAATTATATAAGACCTAGTATTCCTTAAAGTGGATACAATATATTAAGTATATAAGACACAGTATTCCTTAAAGTGGATACAATATATTAAGTATATAAGACCTAGTATTCCTGAAAGTGGATACAATATATTAAGTATATAAGACACATTATTCCTAGTGGATACAATATATTAAGTATATAAGATACAGTATTCCTTAAAGTGGATGCAATATATTAAGTATATAAGACACATTATTCCTAGTGGATACAATATATTAAGTATATAAGATACAGTATTCCTTAAAGTGGATACAATATATTAAGTATATAAGACATAGTATTCCTTAAAGTGGATACAATATATTAATTATATAAGACACAATATTCCTTAAGGTGGATACAATATATTAAGTATAATATATTAAGTATATGAGGCATAGTATTCCTTAAATTGGATACAATATATTAAGTATACAAGATCTAATATTCCTTAAAGTGGATATGACATATTAAGTATATAAGACCCAGTATTCCTTAAAGTGGATACAGTATATTAAGTATATAAGACACAGAATTCCTTAAGGTGGATACAATATATTAAGTATATAAGACACAGTATTCCTTAAAGTGGATACAGTATATTAAGTATATAAGACACAGTATTCCTTAAGGTGGATACAATATATTAAGTATATAAGACACAGTATTTCTTAAAGTGGATACAATATATTAAGTATATAAGACATACTATTCCTTAAATTGGATACAATATATTAAGTATACAAGATCAAATATTCCTTAAAGTGGATATGACATATTAAGTGTATAAGACCCAGTATTCCTTAATGTGGATACAATATGTAAAGTATGATTTATTATTCTCTTTTGGTGGATAGGATATATTTTAGTATATAAGACTTAGTATTCCAATATTCCAATATGTGGATAAGATATATTTATTATTGAAAACCTAGTATTCTCTTTTTGTGGATAGAATAGTATATAAAACCAAGTATTTTTTGTTGTTGTTAGGGTGAGTGGGAGCAAGGACTACAAGCAATGGACCAGGCCATAGCAGATATGCCACGAACCAAACACAGACTGTAAGTATAAGTATTAATAAATAATATTAATCATACAGCTTTCTTGAGCATAATATTTTTTTGATAAATTTAGTGAGAATAATACATATTTAAAAATGTACTTGAAGTAGATAGCACTATATTCATGTGTATTTTACTTTGCCAGTGTGTAAATTAGATTTTATTTCATGAATATATTAAATTCACAGTATATGTAAATATATTGTTGCTGAAATGTTTTGATTTTACATTATTTAAACACCCTTCATTGTGTCACCATGTAATAGAACAGATAAACAAGAAGTGTTATAGGTAGATGTTTCTCCTTTGAGTATGTTCCACAATTACATTACATTAGGAGTATTAGCCTGCTAACTCATGAATCTAGCCCTGCTAAAAAACAAATATCATCTATTCTTGTGTATCTAATGTAGACAAATAACAGTAACTCTTGCCCATAACCTCCCCTTGCCATCAACAGTAGTCACTAGTTTTTAGCTTCACTGCTGTACTGATAACATCGTATCCTCTAACAATCCAAGCCATTTGTATGTTCTTATTGAATCATCCAATGTTCATTTTGAATTTATTGTGTGGACTGATCATTCTGCTGCAGGTTGTATAATTTTGTTTTTAAGTTTTCAGCTAATTTGAGTGATTTTGTCACTTTTGTCCTTGTAAGACCACATTACATCATGCTGTCACAGACCTCGGCAAGGTCATTAGAAGTTAGCATGACTTTGACTTTTATTTTACTAGCTCTGCTCTTAACAGAGTTGTTTTAAATGAGCTATTTACATGCTGCATTGCTAATTTGTGCTTTGATTTCCCTTCTATATCTCATTTCAGAAGAAAGGTCAACTAAATACTTGAATGCATAAGTTTAAAACAAAGTCTACAAGTTTTGAATACAACCATAACTTATTTGATCACTTTGTTAATATTGAGGAATATATTTATATTAGTGAGTTTGTAACATGATGAATTATTAAATTATGCTTTGCTTTCTCTTTCTGTGACATTTCAACAGAATGCCATATAAGTGCTATGATGCAACTAAGCTCATTTAAGTCTATCATGTCTCTTGTTTTGAATATACTTAGTGTAGATCATCTGCGGCATACAGCATGTATAATACGTGGTCAAAGGAAGTCTCATCTACAGAATAAGCTAGTTGGTCAAGTTATGGTTTGCTAATCTGTGCTTTTGTTTTCTCATCTTGTATCCATCTCATCATTTTCTCAGGGGAAATGGCTGCTAAATGCAAGATTTGCATTTTCAAAGCAATAGTCCAAATGGCATTGAAAATCAGTCCAACCAGTTATGTTTTAGATCTTAATGACACATCCATCCATCTAACCATACTGTTGGTGACATACCCTTACTGTCATGGAGATTTCACTGAGAATCTGTCCAGCCAGGGCATTGAAGAGGCTGTCTTCTATATTGCCAGCTTCTAGGCCAACCATTCACTAAGCAAACCAGCTAGCTGTCCAAGCAGTGTCAGACTTCCATAAGTGAGAGCTAGTGATGTTTCCATAGGGATGGAATTGAGTCTTCAATTCCACCAGGATTGTCTTCTCTGGAGCTCCAAGTAGACCCATATTTGGCCATGAGATGCAGTGAGTGTGATGAAACTCCTTCAGATCAATCATCATTCATATCATTACTCAGATCCATCCATGGCATAGATCAAATTTTAGCTTTCAACCTGCCATCAAAAATTTGTATTGGGTGTTGGCTACTTCAGAATGCCCTCCAAACCCTACCACAACTATAATATTAGAGAATCAGTAGATCTTGACAAGATGTGATAGATGCTGTCCTTCAGGTTCCTCTACAATAAGCTAGACTTAAGGTGACAGATGCCTTTATAACTGCTGTCCTGGCACTTGACAAAAATATAGCAGCCATTGAAATTTCCACTCATCTGTTTTCTAAGATGAACAAAAGGTGCTATATGTCATATAAGAGCTATTGAATTTGGCCTCATTGGCACTTCTCAGACTCAATGGAGACACCTTGCAATAACCACTCTTCTGAGTCGCTGGTCAGGGTTGCTAGGGTAATTGACCAGGGCAGCACACATCATACCATCTCATTCTGGATGACTCTGTTTTGGTTATAATTGCTTTTGTGGAAGATTAGAAGATGTTAGGAGGCAGGTAGCTCAGGAACTGCCCTTACCATCACCACTCAACCAACACAGGCATTTGGAGCCACTCAGCCCTCAACAGTGTGAAGGGATATTAGGCAGTCTCTTGGCAGGGGATCACTCATAATAAAACAAATAACATGTGGTGGACCTTGTTAAGAAGCCAACAATCCCTGGCGTTTTATTCAAGGCTGTTTCTTATTTAGAAAGCCAACATCTAGATACATCATCAACTTAATGCACCTCAACCAATTCATTTGCTACCTCCCAAATTCAAGTATGAGATCGTGAGTTTGATCCACCTCTGTATACACACCATGTAGTTTACAATTTATCCAATTCACTTACCATAACAGTTTTTCAGTTCAAAGTTCTCCCATTTGGCCTCAGTATCATCCATTGTTTTTTAACCAAGATTATAGATTCACTCTGTTCCATTTGATGTCATCTACAAAGTCAGCAGCATACCTGGACGATATCTTTCACAAATACATGGTAAATTCTACCTAACCCCAATGCAGGAGTTATCTGTCATTGTTAACCAACAGGAATCTGGTGTGACTGCCTCGAGTTTGCAGAATCAGAACCATCAAACTCATCGAGTCCATTTCCAACAGGACTTGAGATTTCATAGTTTTTACATCTTTTTTTTCTGTTTATTCAATGTGTCAGCAGACATGATCCTGCTATGTTGTCTTTTTATTCACCCCTTACAATGACATGATATCATGGGGATGGGAGAATTTTATTAGTGGTAGAATTGAATTTTCAATAAACCCTTAAGCAGTAACTCGGTGCATCAAATCATCTACCTACACCTTATAGGAATTTGAACTGACCTCAATAGATAAGGTTGGTTTACTTTGTTTTTGTTGGGTTCATCACGATTTTTCAGCCCATCATAGGCTATTCAATCATGGTGGCAATTATATCTGGATAAAAAATCATGATCACATCCAAGATGCATCAGTGGAATGATGACCCAGGCTGGCTGACCATGGGAATCCTACTGGAGAAGCCACAAGCAGAAATACTGATATGTGCTGTACTGTGCATATGGTTGGGGTGCACACCTGTTGCCGAACTTCACTACAGTCAGTGGCATTTGGGAACCATGGGGAATGGCCTATTCACATCAAAATCATAGAAATGACAGCTGTCATCAATACTTTTCACTTCTGAAAAGATCAGCTCTCAGGAAAAATGGTAATTTTGTCCATCAACATTTTTGTGGTGACCTATGTCCTCAAACAAGAAAGTGCCAAATCACCTAATCTGTATGTTCTGATTTGGCAGTTTCTATGTCCCTGTACAAGTCAGACACATTCCCAGCAAGGTTCAGTGTCTTGGCTGCCACTCTATCCCTGATTGGTCAAATCCTTCACATGGAAATGTCTCACCATCAATCAGTCTTCACTTGGATTTGCACACTTTGAGGGCACCCAATGATTGACCTTTTGTGACCAGGTGGATTCACCAGTTACCCACTTCTGTCTCTCTAGTCCCAGGCCCAGAAGCTTGGGCTGAGGATGCACTGTCAGTAAGTCGGGAGGGGTTATTGGCGTTTGCCTACACTTCCATGGTCCTGATACCAAAACTTACCTGAAGTTACTTCTTCATTGGGCCAAGTCCTGGATCACTGATCTACTCGATCAAACGATCAATCTGCCCAGGAAGATTCTGGCCAACCCAAATCTTCTCAATAAACCACAGTCATGGTTTTTGCATTCCTGCCTAGATAGTCTTCTTCTCCATGCTTGGCTGTTATTCGGACAGCCTTGCGAGACAAACAGTTTCAACCTTCAATTGTGGAGAGAATCTCAAGAGCAAGAAGGCCCTCCAAGGCTTAAAAGGGAAAGTTCTATGTTTTTAAGAACATTGTTTCTCTGATTGTATCAATCCCTCAACTGGCCAACTTTTTTCTCTGGCTTTTTTAGGAGAAACAGTTGTCCCCATCTTTAGTGAAGGCTACTGCTCCATAATATTAGATACATTCCACCATTAAGGCAAACATAATATTGGGCATAATAATGACCTTTCAGAGCTTTTATCCCACTTTGGTCTCATTCAACCAAAATCTCTCATTGTTTCCAAGTGTTACCAATCCTAGTGTTTTACATGGCTCGATTTGATTCAGTTCCAGCCTCTACCCCACACTTGACTAAAGTTACTATCATACAAGACATATTTCTTGATAGGTTTAGCTTCCACATTTAGGGTAATCAAGCTGTATGACCTTTCTGTCAACCCAAACTCTCTTCAGTTAAGATCAGATGGGTTGGTGGTTCTTTTGATACAACCAGGCTTTGTAGCCAAGAAAAGGTTACTGTCCGTTGGTAACCAATCAGTAATCAATCACTGGCCCTCTTTCTGTCCGTTGGTAACCAAACAGTAATCAATCACTGGCCCTCTTGCTGTCCATTGGTAACCAAACAGTAATCAATCACTGGCCCTCTTACTGTTTGTTGGTAACCAAACAGTAATCAATCACTGGCCCTCTTCCACAGTATGGATGAGAAGGGCAGCCATGTAAGATACTGTTTGCAATCACACATTTTCTGCTTTAAACAGCTAAACAAATTATCACTGTTTTGTTGAAGAGAAAGCAGCCTGTTCTAGGAATGTGTTGATTTTTGGAAAATCTATCCTACATCAAAATACTGTGGTTTTATTTTTTCAGATTAATTTTTAAGCACAGAGTGATGACAAAAGCTAAACTCGGCAGAAGTGTTGCTATGGATATACAGAAATTTAAGGTAAGAAACCATTATAAGGTGAATAAATTATGGTGAATCAAACATCAAACTTTTATCTGCATGAAATATTTATTCATTTTTGTCTGGTAGGCATATTTGTGGCATGTTAATGCATGTTTTTATTAAATCACATTTGCATTAATATGTTTGAGAACATCTTCACTTGATCAGGACCTAAGTATGTTTAACATTTGATTACTTTTGCTTAATACATAAAAATATTATAATAAAGTTAAAAATAGTATACATAATGGAATTTTTATGGAAATTCATCACTGTCTTGAAGACTATCATCTTCCATATATATGAATCAGTGAACACAAGTAAGTCTCATTGAATGTGAGCTTATTTGTAGATGTACTCTATATACATATTACACAAGTCTCATTGAATGTGAGCTTCTTTGTAGACTAGTCAATACACATATAACACAATTAAGTCTCTTTGAAAGTGAGCTTCTTTGTAGACTAGTCAATACACATATAACACAATTAAGTCTCTTTGAAAGTGAGCTTCTTTGTGGAGTCAATTACATATAACACAAGTAAGTCTCATTGAATGTGAGCTTCTTTGTAGACTAGTCAATACACATATAACACAAGTAAGTCTCATTGAATGTGAGCTTCTTTGTAGACTAGTCAATACACATATAACACAATTAAGTCTCTTTGAAAGTGAGCTTCTTTGTAGACTAGTCAATACACATATAACACAATTAAGTCTCATTGAATGTGAGCTTCTTTGTAGACATAGTCAATACACATATAACACAATTAAGTCTCTTTGAAAGTGAGCTTCTTTGTAGACTAGTCAATACACATATAACACAATTAAGTCTCTTTGAAAGTGAGCTTCTTTGTGGAGTCAATTACATATAACACAAGTAAGTCAAATTGAATGTGAGCTTCTTTGTAGACATAGTCAATACACATATAACACAATTAAGTCTCTTTGAAAGTGAGCTTCTTTGTAGACTAGTCAATACACATATAACACAATTAAGTCTCTTTGAAAGTGAGCTTCTTTGTAGACTAGTCAATACACATATAACACAATTAAGTCTCTTTGAAAGTGAGCTTCTTTGTGGAGTCAATTACATATAACACAAGTAAGTCAAATTGAATGTGAGCTTCTTTGTAGAGATAGTCTATATACATATAACACAATTAAGTCTAATTGAATATGAGCTTCTTTGTAGATATAATAATAATAATAATAATAATAATAATAATAATAATAATAATGAGGACTTTGTATAGCACCTAATCTTTAGAGGCTCTAAGTGCTTTACAACATCTATAATGATATGACTACACTACCGAAAAACAAATAACAAAAACCATGAAATTGGAAAACATAAAAACATGCTGAAAACATAATAAAATATAGTCTATATACATATAACACAAGTCTCATTGAATGTGAGCTTCTTTGTAGATGTACTCTATATACATATAACACAAGTCTCATTGAATGTGAGCTTCTTTGTAGATGTACTCTATATACATATAACACAAGCCTCATTGAATGTGAGTTTCTTTGTAGATGTACTCTATATACATATAACACAAGTCTCATTGAATGTGAGCTTCTTTGTAGATGTACTCTATATACATATAACACAAGCCTCATTGAATGTGAGTTTCTTTGTAGATGTACTCTATATACATATAACACAAGCCTCATTGAATGTGAGTTTCTTTGTAGATGTACTCTATATACATATAACACAAGTCTCATTGAATGTGAGTTTCTTTGTAGATGTACTCTATATACATATAACACAAGTCTCATTGAATGTGAGTTTCTTTGTAGATGTAGTCTATATACATATAACACAAGTGAGTCAGTCTCATTGAAAGAGAGCATTAACCATTTTTGATGTTTAATTCTTTTTTAATAAATGAATTCCATATATAAGGTTAAAATTAAAGACGGGGAATATTAAAGTCAAGAAAACATTATCTACACTGTTTCTGTCTAGTGACTTAACTCATTTGAGTTAAACATAATTTTTTGTTATTCATTTGATTGTTTACATTGTATTTCAGGATAGCTCAAAATAGAAATAGTATATTACATAAAGAATATTAAAATGTCAAATACTGTAATTCATGGCTGGAGGTATTTATTCTGTTTTACTTTTTATTAGTCTGAAAATTACTATACAGACTGAAAATTCTTCAGTAAAAAAGTTACCATAAATTTTAATTGAAATATATAGTTGTAAAACATTTTCAACTTTTGCAGTTTGGATTTGACATGTTTATGGAATTTTGTAGTAAATGCATTCTTATACATACATTAACTGGTAAAAAAGTTTAGATTAGTTTCTATCATCTAAAACTTCTTTGACTTATTTTTTAAAATATTTTTTGCAAGTATTTTTTGTGTGCCTTAACAGTAGTTTAGATTATATAATTTTCCAGATGTCTCTATTCTTACTTCTTCTTTCTGCTGGAAGTTTATTTAGTTAACCATTTTCTCTTCTTATTTGTGTTATGTTTATCTACCTGATTTCCTAACAGGATGAACTTCATCAAATGTCAAAACGATGTACTGGTGTCAGATTTAAGGTTTGAATCCAAATTAGTATGTGTTTTGTGTGTTGACATAGTTCTAGGCTATCTTTAGTTAGCATCCTGCTGATTGATTAGCACTGGTTACAGCTGGCTATCTTTAGTTAGCATCCTGCTGGTTGATTAGCACTGGTTACAGCTGGCTATCTTTAGTTAGCATCCTGCTGATTGATTAGCACTGGTTACAGCTGGCTATCTTTAGTTAGCATCCTGCTGGTTGATTAGCACTGGTTACAGCTGGCTATCTTAAGTTAGCATTTTGCTGGTTGGTTAGCACTATGTTTTATTAGCACACTGCATCGGACACTAACTATAGTCTTTGCCAAAGCAGAAGGAAGCTTAAAATCTTATGCTGAAGGAATATGAAGAAATTGATATTTTCTAAGAGAAAATTTCCACATTAAATAATATTTGGTTAAGAAGCATTTATATATAAAAAAGTGTATATGAAAAGTAATTGTACAGGTATCATACAGTTGTTGTGTAGTAAACATAAGTGTTTATGAAAGGTACGTGTACATAGACCATACATTATTTATGTAGCAAAAATTAGTGTTTATGTAAAGTAAGTGTACAGGTATCATGCAGTATTTGTATAACACAAATATATATGTAAACATTTTTTTAAAGTAAATATACAGGTATCATACAGTAAATGTATAAGACAAATTGGTGCATATATCTATATGAAAGAATATAAGAAACTTGATACTTAAACTTTTCTTTTTTGATGCTAGTTTTGTCCTAATTATCAAAACATTTTTAATGTATCAAAATAATTTTTTCTGGCAATGAGTATACATGAAAATATGTGCATATCACTTTCACTAATTGGGCTGGGAATGAATGCACAAACATATAAGTGCTATGAGTGCAGATAACAGTGACTGCACATAACTTTCACTAATTTGACTGGAATGATGCAGTAAAACATAACTGCATATAACTTTCACTATTTTGACTGGAATGATGCCGTAAAAAATAACTGCATATAACTTTCACTATTTTGATTGGAATGGTACATGTGAAAATGGCATATAACCTTCATAAATTTGACTGGAATGATGCAGTAAAAAATAAGTATTTACAACCTCAGGGCTGTTGCATTTATACATACATGGTACCCAGGGAAGGCAGTTTTAAAAAATATATGCAAGGGTACTTTGAATTCACATAGTTCATATTAAAATAATAAGAAAATCCTAAATTGAATCAATTTGTCCATACCCCATATTAAAAGTGCCTTCACTGGAACCCAGGTATGTTTTCAAAGAGTAACCATAACTAATTGGACTGGTATTGATACACATAAAAATGGCATATACCCTTAACTAATTTTACTGTAATGATGCATATAAAAATAACTTAACATAACCTTAACTAACCTGACTGGCAAAAAGTGCACATTTATACACAACAAAACACAGATCCAGTTAAGTTTTTATTGATAATTATACTGTTTGCCTTGGAGGACTATCTGCTGCTACTTATGAAGCTTTTTTGGTTCATTCTGTCAGTGAGTGATTCAGCAGCTACTGAATGGCACAACATGGTTGTACAGAGGTCACAGATGGTCTATGAAACTCCCTGACAGAATGTTATGGATAACCCTTGAGTAAAGTTCCTTCAGCGGAAACTGAAGGAGCCCAGCGAAGACTGGGCTGTCCAATGTAGGTTGGGATGACACCAGCAACACATTAAAATAAATGTAATGAGAGTACAAAAATAAGTGCAATGAATGCATATAGAACTAAATATATGTGGATATCAGCATCCTTTACTTTGCAAAAAATGATATTTGTTGTCAGTACTTAGTTCTTTGAGCAATGAAGTGTCCTATAGCTTCTAAAGATGGATACCTGTATGGTCTTCACATTCATGATTTGTAGCAACCTCAAAAATCCACAGAAATAGTTCACAGTAGATAGCACTCAACAGTACTAGATCGACAGTAATTAAAAAAGATGCCATTTTAAAAAAAATGCATTTTTTTTGTTAGAAAAAAAGATTGAATTATATAACTACTTCTATACAGATATTAATTCATTTAAAACAGAAAACTATTAGCTTCAGTTGTGTTACCCATTATTGTAAATCTTATAATAACACACAATACATAGGTTAAATAGGGCCTTTATTGTACATATAAAATAATCTTTGGCATAATGAGGGCAAGTCCTGTTACAGCACACTGCACCAGCCCAGCTGTGAATTTTTGTGTTGCATAGGAATGCCTCAGGAAGAGAGACTCATGGGAGTTTGTAGGGTTGTAAAGTGTGTCTGACACATGGATGCAGAGCAGTAAGGGGCTGATACGAGGTATATAGGGACCCTGATAACCGAAACACAATGAGTGTGATAGTAAGAATGCCATGGCAACAAACTTCAGCCAATACTCCATACATGCACCATAGGAAGTGGGTATGAAGTATATATGGGCATTATAGTTGAGTACCTTTAAGTACTGAAACAAATTGAAGTTCCAAATTGTGAACGCATAAAACTTGGCAAAGGCCCAAACGGAGTGAATGGAGTGCTGTGACTATGGAACAGTGCGAATGTAATAAAGGCCCCCAATTTAAAGTAAATGTAAGGATATATATGGATAATAACGATTGAAAATGTATGAAATAGGTTTGGAACTGCATGATAAGCTTGATGTGCATAAACATAGAAATTTTAGAATTATGTACGAGATAGCCAATTAGGATTTGCATGTCCATTAATAGATAAATACAGTAAAGAAACAAATAGTACATTGATTGACACAGGCGAGAACTAACAAAGTGAAGCACATGCTGGGATATTGGCCTTTGTGCAAAGCTAATTCTCTCTGGTGCACCTGAATATATCTACAATATATATTAGAGGACCATTGACCAAAGGTTTGGATAAGATGGTCTGGATACTATTGACCGAAACTCGATAAGTCTGATCCTGAGGATTGCATAATAGTTGAGTACATTTTAGTACCGACACAAATTCGATTTCAAAAGTAAAGTTGTAAATGCATGAAACTTGCCAATGGTCCAGACGAAATGAAGCAAGCCATGTGACTGTGAAAGAGTGAGACTGTAACGAAAGCAGGCTTGGAGAGGGGAATCATGTATGACATTAAAGGCAATAAATAGTACCTTTGGAGTGTTGTAATACATGAACTCAGCAAACCATTGTCACTGATCTGAATCTGATATAGACCTAAGAGCCCTTTTTTTAATTGTTTTATTTTATTTTAAAATTTTTTTTTTTTTTAAAAGATTGGTAGTCTTGCAACTGTGTGTGCTAAAGTTCATGAAGCAATTGCAGACATTTGGAATAAGAAAGGAATTGGTTGGATTAGGGATATTGTTCAGTGTGTATGCATAGCCAATTGCCAAAATGTGGGCCCCAAGTGGCCGAGTGGTCTAAAGCGCTGTCCGTTACTGATCACTGCCATTGCACCTCTGTCTACATGGGTTCGACTCTTGGATTCGGCCATTGTGGGTATGCGAGAAAGCTTGCCAGTAGTTTCTTTTGGGTCGGTGGTTTTTCCAGGGTTTTCCAGGTTCTTCCACCACCATTAATACTGGCCACCAAGTATAGCCTATCTTGTGCTGAAAAATGGCATTAAACCATAGAAACTAAAAACAAACATTGCCAAAACTTTGGTATATACGGTAGATAGTGCATATTGCTTTGCAAATAAATACAAAATGAAAAACTACCAAGTTTTTACTTGAAACGAGGAAGGTGCTGTGGAATTTTAACATTGTTAGTTTCTATCGAACATGGAATATTACTCCATCTGTTAATATTAGTAATTCTGGGATTTCTTCTGCATAGGCTGGGTCGGAAATCTAATACTTCGTCACTTCCAGGCATTTTCAATGTGTAGTTATGACTGCCAAGGTAAAAACAGGCACCATTACTCTAGGTGACCTCGCAATATGGTTGAAAGTAGGGTGCTAGGCCAGTGACATTATCCTGGAAGTGTCTTGAATTTGTTAGTGAAGATTCAGACATACTGTCTCTATGAATGGCATGAATTTTGCTGCATATCCATTGGTTGTTTTCACAAAATTGGCTGAAGTGAGCTCAAATGCCAAACAAGTCTGAGATTATGTTGTGACCATCATAGAAGGAATGGAAGTTGTCTTCCTATAGCACTATATTGTTGTCAAAGATGGGATCATCACAGAACAACGATTCTGCATGTTTAATAAATAGCGTGTCTGGTGAATCCATGCTAATCTTGTGCCAATTTTCATAGATTCCATCAAGGAATGAAAACTTTAGGCTAACATAGCCACCGTATTTTGTAGCACCACCAGCGTGTGACTGTCAAACCATTATGCTCAGTCTACGTTGAAGGTACTTCTTGTTGCACACGGCCGAATTTGTACTGAGAATTCCAAGTTCTATACAAATGTTGCTACTACAGGGCCAAGAAATAAATAAATGCTTTGTCCAGAAAGTCTTTTCACCCATTTTTTTTCATTTGTCTAACTGATGGCACCCGGATTAAGTTCTGTATTTAGAATGTAGTTCAAATGATTAGCAGATCATTTAGATCCATGAGAAGCCATTTTGGGTTGATTAAATATACAATCCCCAAAAGAAGGAAAGTAGCATGAAATAACTGTAAACAGAAGAAAATTTTATCTTCTTTCCCCAGATAATTTTAAGTTAAATGTAGCATCAGCACTGAAAAGCACACATCTCTACAGGTATCCCAGATTTTGTATGACTGACTCGAACAATTGACATAATGTTTAATCATGTGTGCCAACTAAGTCATCTGATTGGTTCAGCATGACAGCATATCTAAACTTAGTTACTAGCTTATTAACATATACTGGCTGCAATGTCATCATGTCTGGCAGAGCAACCATAGTAGACAAAGAGGGGCCCAATATGGGGTCAGAGAAGAATGCACCGTTATGTTACACAAGCTATATTTAATGAATTAAATTACAATTTAACTTATATGCACCTCGAGTAGTACAAGATGCAATTTTGTATTTATGAGAAAGGGAGACCATAGAATATAATTTTTGTAGTGCTTGCCACTTTTCATGGAAAACAAATGCAATCTTCAGATATTTTTTAAAATTTTTAAATTCAAATTATAATGCAGATTCCAATTTCATTTCAAATTGAATGCCTATTTTTATTATTTGAAGCTTCTTAAAAGTCATGCATAATGATAATGTACATAATCGTATTAGCACATACAACTAATTCAGTTGGCAGACACCATAACAGAAATATTTAGCCATCACTGCACTATACAAAAATACTAGTATTATATTATTACACTGGTAGACTAGTGTAATAGTAACACATTATACACTATACAAGTGTACTGGCATCATGTTATTACATTATTAGTGTATCATGTTACTACACAGTTTCAGTGTACTTGTAACATGCTATATTTGATGTTTTTCTTTTAATGTTACTATAATTGCTTTTCTTTTTTGTGAGTTTTACAGGATACCATTGTATGAGCTTGGTGTTTGGGGGTCCACAGAGTGCCATAATGTTATGTAACATATTATAGAGAAATCCTGCTATAGCACACTGTTTTAGGACTCCAGGGTGCCATTGCTGTGTAGCATATCACAGGGAAATTCAGTTATAGCATATATGGGCTTCACAGAAAGCAATTGTTGTGTAGCATATCACAGGGAAAGTCAGCTGTAGCATATATGGGCTTCATAGAGTACCATTATTGTGTAGCATATTACAGGGAAATTGAATTATAGCATATATGGGCTTCATAGTGTGCCATTGTTGTGTAGCATATCACAGGGAAATTGAATTATAGCATATATGGGCTTCATAGTGTGCCATTGTTGTGTAGCATATCACAGGGAAATTGAATTATAGCATATATGGGCTTCATAGAAAGCCGTTGTTGTGTAGCATATCACAGGGAAATTCAATTATAGCATATATGGGCTTCATAGTGTGCCATTGTTGTGTAGCATATTACAGGGAAATTCAATTATAGCATATATGGGCTTCATAGTGTGCCATTGTTGTGTAGCATATCACAGGGAAATTGAATTATAGCATATATGGGCTTCATAGAAAGCCGTTGTTGTGTAGCATATCACAGGGAAATTCAATTATAGCATATATGGGCTTCATAGTGTGCCATTGTTGTGTAGCATATCACAGGGAAATTCAGTTATAGCATATATGGGCTTCATAGTGTGCCATTGTTGTGTAGCATATTACAGGGAAATTCAATTATAGCATATATGGGCTTCATAGAAAGCCATTGTTGTGTAGCATATCACAGGGAAATTCAGTTATAGCATATATGGGCTTCATAGTGTGCCATTGTTGTGTAGCATATCACAGGGAAACTCAGCTATAGCATATATGGGCTTCATAGAAAGCCGTTGTTGTGTAGCATATCACAGGGAAATTCAGTTATAGCATATATGGGCTTCATAGTGTGCCATTGTTGTGTAGCATATTACAGGGAAATTCAATTATAGCATATATGGGCTTCATAGAAAGCCATTGTTGTGTAGCATATCACAGGGAAATTCAGTTATAGCATATATGGGCTTCATAGTGTGCCATTGTTGTGTAGCATATCACAGGGAAACTCAGCTATAGCATATATGGGCTTCATAGAAAGCCGTTGTTGTGTAGCATATCACAGGGAAATTCAGTTATAGCATATATGGGGTTCATAGAAAGATATTGTTATCATAAAGCACATCACTGGGAGCCCAATTATAATATGTTTGAAGTCTATAGAGTGTCAATGTGTTATGTAGTATATTGTGCAATATTTAAACAAATAAGTTAAATAACGAAAAAGAAATGATGTGTGTTTATCTGCAAAGCTCAACAAACCAATGGCGGTGGGGGCTGATAGTGCATAGCCCCAGCCATCATATATCTTTGAAATTAAATTCAGAATTTAAATTGATGAATATCAAAAAAACAGAATGATTACATGCTTTATATATTGTGTGTAAATTGGTGATAGTGGGTTAATTTACCTGTACTAAATATTAGTAGATAACTGTTCATTTTGAAGCTTTAATTATAATTTGAATTATCATTACAGTAATTATTTACTGTATTACAGTCTCACTGTAATTTTGGCAAACATTTTTCATTAATACTGTTTTATAAATGATAGATTATACACAGTTTCCAGTACAGATCATCTATGTACATTTCATTTGATTCTGATTATTCAACATTTAATACAAAAAATTGTGTTTAATTGTTTTACATGCAGTTTTTCTTATTGTACCAAACAGCATGACTTTGAGGTATGTTACCTGATATAGTTTGGAGTGGGCCACCTTTTTTTAAACTAGAATTAGCTACTTGTTTAATTCCCACCTGTAGAGCTTATTTTTATGATATATGTTGGCTTTTATCACTGTTATGGTTTTTTTTGTTTTAGCCATTGATGTCACTTTCTGGTGACAGTAGCAGCTCCTTAATCTGGCATCACTATACTAATTAAGTCCCTGAAATCCATAATCAGGCATCACTACATTAATTAAGTCCCTGATATCCATAATCAGGCATCACTACACTAATTAAGTCCCTGATATCCATAATCAGGCATCACTACACTAATTAAGTCCCTGATATCCATAATCAGGCATCACTACACTGATTAAATTCCTTATTTCACTAATCAGGAATTGAATTATGTATACTGATGATGTCCCTTTCATTCATAATGTAGGCATCACTATATACAGATTAAGTTCCTCATTGGACTAATCAGGCATCACTACAAAATGTCCTCATATGGTTCTTCATGTTTCTATTAAAATCCAATGCCTTTGTTATAATTTCAGATGTATGTTGACTATTTTACTTATGTAAGGTACTACCTTTGGCATAACATAACTTAATATCATTATAGGTTCTGTAACTGAATTTTCTAGAAAAGTAGTTGCATTGAAAGAAATAACTCTATTTATATTTGCATTTTTCATCCTGATCAAAAGCCCATTGGCTGATCCCAGTAAACATTTTATTTTCAGTTTAGGCTTTAGCACCATTTTGAATTGAATACGAGTAAATTTCTTAAGTGTGTTGTGAATCTCCATAAAAAAAATCAGACAAAAAGTTACTCATTTCTTAGGGACTATAATAGGATTTATTAGAAGTTGATTGGATAGGTTAGTGTAGTGATACCCAGTAACAGAAGCTGATTGAATCAAATAATGTTGTGATACCCAGCAATTGAAGCAGATTGAATCAATTAATGTAGTGATACCCAGCAATTCAAGCTGATTGGATCAATTAATATAGTGATACCCAGCAATAGTTGCTGATTGGATTAATTAATATAGTGATACCCAGCAATAGAAGCTGATTGGATCAATTAGTGTAGTGATACCCAGCAATAGAAGCTGATTGGATCAATTAATGTAGTGATACCCAGGAATTGAAGCTGATTGGATCAATTAGTGTTACTTGGCACAATAAGATCTGTGTTGAAATGTTTACAGATTCATACACTATACATGTACATCACAGAGCAGTTCAATGCAAGACATAGTGTTTCATGCACACCACATTATTTTATAAATCAGAAAAAGAGGCAGCACTGACAAAGAATGGACAACTACATTTTCAGGATATGAGGTCTACAAATGTCACATTTGAATTCTTTCAGGAGAACACAAATTTTAATGCAATTTTTGATTATCCATAATTTTCCAGGCAACTGTACCAAGCTAGCAGTTTCTTTGAGTTCTATGTCACATGACAAATCATAAAGTACAGTGCAATAATAATGTTATCATCCATGGATGATATTTGTCACAATGTTTTTGTTACTGTTTTGGAATTGTCTACTGCACATCAAAAGGTAGAAAATAAGTTTTACACAAGGAACTCGTGACACTGCTCAGTTTTTATTGTTTACTGTCAATCATCCTAAATTATCTTATATTGTCTTTTTATCCAATTTACACATGATTTAGATTCCTGCTGATTTAAGACCATCATATATTATCTTCACCATTTGGTTTTTTGTCCTTTTATCACTGATTACCATTTTTCATACTCAAATCATTTATTATAGAAGCTTTCTGTGGCATTGTATAGCTTTACTGTTTCAGTGTGTTGTAAAACCACAATGAATTAATCAATCAATTTTTGAATTGCACAGATTTATTACACATTTGTGATTTATTACCAAAACAAATGCAAAGTGCCTTTCTCATGGATGGTAGGATATCTGCTTAATCTTAATTTTGCATCTTTCATAAACCAAATACCAATATTCATTGTTCTTATTTAATGTCGGTTGGATAGTTTACCTAAAAACTGTGTTTAAAGTGTTACCCTTATTGAAGAGTTGAAGGAAGTACTAACTCCACCTGACAAGTGTGGAGAAGTGATGTATCAGTGAAAAACAGTGATTCATAAGAGGTTTTAAAATGAAAAATGGTCTTATGGAAACTTAAGAAAATAAAAGGACCAGTACAGTCAGTATGGTCATTAACAGTTTTTAAAAAATGAATGATAATGGCCGTTCAGAAGAATTATAAAAATAGACTGGTATTTAATGTATTTGTGCAGTCTTCTCATTGTAAGGATATATTTTCTAAGTTTTATGTTCATATTACAAAGATGAAATATGTTGCATCAGATACAAGAATTTATTACAAATTATCAATGGTAGCTAAATGAGAATTAATTTCAGTTGACTGAGATCATTGTAATTTTAACCCAGTTTGAATGTAATGCCTTAGCTGAAATAATCCTTAGTCATTTTACACTTGATATTTCCTGCTTTTCTTTTTTCCTTCATTAAATAATAAAACAAAAGTCGTAATGGGAAAAAAAAAGTGTTCTCAGTTATAATTTCTTTATTCGATGACAAGGGCTTGCTTATGTGTTAGTCTCTCCCCCTTACATCATCTCAAAGTGAAACTGAATTTGATTCAGTAATTTATGATACCCCATTGTTATACTCAGTTTAATTATTCTATCTAAATATTTTGTTCATTTCTTCCTTAAGAAATTAAGGAAAAGAAACAAGGTAACACAGTCAGTAATTTTAGAAGGTCTAACCCCTCTCTAATTTTATTGGTAAATTAAGTGAATTTGGAGCTGTGCCAGAGTATAAGATTATTAATTTACAATTATGTTCTACAAAAAACACCAAAATTTGGCTTTTTAAGATTGTTTCTTTTTCCAAAATATGACCTTTAAGCTCATTCTGCATACCAACATGGTAGCACTTGTTAATGTCCTTGCTCTCTTCAGACAAATAATGGATACACTGTTTACATTAAGAAAGTGATACCATCAACTGACTCTTTATATCTGTTTCTAGTCATATGACGAATAGAAAGTGACATTTCTTTAGACCACAATCTTGTATCCTCAGACTCTGCAGCTTCTTTTTGTGATTTTTGTTTTGGTTTTCTATTCAGGTTGCAATTGTTGAGGTTTTAAGCACTTAACAGATGTTTTCCAAAATATGAAAGTTTCATAGAAGTGTAACCTAATTGACAATCAGTGTCACTCAGGTACTTGAAAGCATCTGGATCATTTGAGTTAAATTATAACTTAACTTCATTTGGGTACATTTTTCCATGAATTTTACTCAGAAATATAGATACCGGTACTTTGAGAAACCATCCATTGTCAAATGTATTCCATGGTTTCATTTCTAGCATTTATTTCATGCAGTTCTTACTCAAAATATTCTGTTGATGAATAAAACAAACTCAAAATACACCCCATGCACAGAACTGAGTTTGTATGTTATTCATTTGGATCTTTTTCATATATTTAGTTCTTGGGCCATGTACCGAGTCAGTGGACTAATTGTTAGAGCGTCCGCCTCGGAAGCAAAAGGTCATGGGTTCGATCCCTGGCCAAGTCATACCAATGACTTAAAAAAATGGTACAAACAGTCGCTTGACGCTCAGCATTAAGAGATTAGTGTTAGGACTGGTAAGCCTGGTGTCCGGATAATGTGACTGTTTGGGACATCATGCTACATGTCTGCAGCATGATGCCCTAGTGCTAGACATAACTATAAGCTGCCTCACTGCAGACATCGTAGTGACATGACTGAAAAATTGTTAAAGCTACATTAAAAATTCTAATCAAACAAACAAAAAAATCTAAGGCCATGGTTAATTTCATTGTTTAGTCTCACCTACATAGGCATGGGGAGATATGATAGTCACCTTTTCAGCATTGGTTGCATCAGTACGTGTATGCTCAAAAGTTTCCGGTCTTGGTCTTGTTGATCTTAATGGCACTTCAAATAAATTGGCTATATATCACAACAAGGATATGGAAGCAAGGTAATTTTCCTATGAATATAAAGATGCATATGATCCAAACAGACATTGGTGGGTATGACCCAGACTGATCATGGTGAATATGACCTGAGCTGGCCTGGCAGACTGGCCTTGGTGGGTATGACCCAGATTAACCTTAGTAGGTATGACCCAGACTGACCTTGATGGATATGACCCAAACTAGCCTGGGTGAATAAGACCCAGATGGCCTGGGTAATACCAATATTGGTGGGTATGACCCAGACTGGCCTTGGTGGGTATTACCCAGACTGGTCTTGGTGGGTATTACCCAGACTGTTATTGGTGGGTATTACCCAGACTAATATTGATGGGTATTACCCAGACTGGTCATGGTGGGTATTATCCAGACTAGTATTGGTGGGTATTACCCAGACTGGTCTTGGTGGGTATCACCCATACTGACCTTGGCAAATATGACCAAGACTGGCCTTGGTGGAAATGACCCAGACTGGCCATGGTGGGTATGACCCAGACTGGCCTTAGTGAAACTCCCTGAAGCTTTTGAAGTTTACATATCTTATATATCAGTGGCTGCATTCAAACTGAAACTTTATGATAATGTTACAAAAGACCAACATATTGCCTACATTGATTATATTTAACTGAAATACTTTCATACTATTTCATATATCTTCGGATTATATGATGATATGAAAGAATGTTTATGCCTGAGTCTACTTTTCCATTGTTTTTCACAATGGACATTCTCCATAAACATATCTGCATCCCTAGGGTGCCCACATTAGGTGTTCTTCAGACAAATCTATATCAGTATCCCCAGTGGGGCCCATAGTAGGTCTTCTTAAATAAATCTATGTCTGCATTCTCATTGGGGTCTGCATTCCCTGAATGTGGTCTGTGATGGCATATATATATTTTTGTCACCCAAAAGACTTTTCATTATGTAACTGTTAATTCATATCACATGGCATGTATAGTTAGATGGTACTGATAGGGGGAAAAAACAGGTTTTGACAGCAAAACATGTCAGAATATTGTAAAAGACTTTGACTTGTTGGAATAGCACAACATTGACTACTATAATAACATAGTATTGAAAGATCTACTGAAGACATGGCACATTGGTACAGTGCTGATACTCTTGACTTGTATGCCATGACATGACAGTTGTGACATTATATTGATAGAAACACTGGAGGCATGTCAAGGTGACACATTACTAATAATAACACCATGTTAAGAAATCAGGATTAGCATGTAGCAACACTGACTCACCAGGTCTACAAAACAACACTCAATGACCATGTTGACAAGGCATGTCATACATTTATCATTGACAGTGACAGTAGAAAATGCAGATAGCAAGTATTGACACTAAAAAGGACATGTTCAGGTAAAAAATCTTTAACAGGGACATTAACAGCTAATGATCTCAACATTTGTTATATTCTTCTTTAGTACCATATATACCTGTAAGATGAGTCCAACCACAAACTTCACAGAACCAGATCTGCCATTGCTTAATGCGCCAACATATCTGGGTTTGTGCATTATGTTAGAGGAGTAATCAGTAGAACAAACAATATAAACCCTGATCTGCAGGTCATTATGCTATGGCAGATCTGGAGCTTTTTGTTTGTAGTTGGACTTGACTTACTAAATAAGGTAGTTTGGAATGGTGATGGGAATTATGGGATGGGATGTTTTATTAGCATTATACACATTCTTAATGCTTGATCTGCAACATTACCATGACGTCAGGTGGAGGAAAAGTTGCATATCTGTTTGTAGTGCTGATTTTGTACCACAGAATCAAAAGATGGAATGGAAAGAAAAGAAAAGAATAATATATATATATATATATATATATATATATATATATATATATATATATATATATATATATATATATATATATATATATATATATATATACACACACACTATGAGAGTATGAGTTGCAATTACATACATATTGTTGGCTTTGTACCTTAAATTAGTTCTATTTACTTTTTTCGGGCTCTCTTAATTCTCTCTTGCTTTCTCATTATTTTTTGCAACACATTGCAGATATTTATAATTCCATGCTCAGTGTTTGTAGCATTGATCTTAAAAGTAGTTAAATATGTGTACTTTAGCATGTTTCAAGTGACAAAGTATAATATAGAAAATTAATGTATTTCATTGAAAGCCGATTTCACTGTGTACAATACACATTTTTTTTCACTTCTTTACATAAAATTGTCAACAATACTTTATAATGGACAGTCTTGATGTTGCAGTAGATACTTAAATTGTATGGCTCTAAATTCAAAGAAATACTGGAAATAGAAAATGTTAAAATGTTTAGTTAGTAGTTGACATGAGATATAGAAAAACTTTACATACCGATTCCTTTAATTTTTTGTTATCTTTTTTGACTGCTTTGACTTTATGTACAATTATGTAATTATGCATAAAACAATTAATCAACACATTTGTACATTTTATTCTTATTGGACAACTGTGTGATCAATCAGGGACATTAGGGAGATTGTTGATTTTATTTAATAATTTAACCAATTTTGATATTTCACAAATTCAATTAATAACACTGACAATAAGCAACCATAATACTTCTCGAGGATCACAAACACACACACTATGATCTTATATTTATTTTTATTGATAAGAAAATTGATAGTACATTAACAGAACAAAAGACTTGCATACAAATTGTTTGTTATTTATTAAGTCAAATCCCAGCCATAATTTTTATTGAGTGTAATCAAGTCCCTGACATAATATTTATTTGAGTGTAAATCTCTGACATAATTTTTATTGAGTGTAATCAAGTCCCAGCCATAATTTTTATTGAGTGTAATCAAGTTCCTGCCATATTTCTTATTGAGTGTAATCAAGTCCCTGCCATAATATTTATTGAGTGTAAATCCCTGACATAATTTTTATTGAGTGTAATTGAGTCCCAGCCATAATTTTTATTGAGTGTAATCATGTCCCTGCCATATTTGTTATTGAGTGTAATCAATTCCCTGCCATATTTGTTATTGAGTGTAATAAAGTCCCTGCCATAATATTTATTGAGTGTAAATCCCTGACATCATTATTATTGAGTGTAATCGAGTCTCTGCCACAATTTTTATTGAGTGTAGTCAAGTACCTGTTGTAAATTTTAATGAGTGTAATCATGTCCCTATCATAATTTTTATTGAGTGTAATTCCCTGACATAATATTTATTGAGAAATGAAGTTCCTGCTGTAAATGTTTTTGAGTGTAAATCCCTACCATAATTTTTTGTGTAAATCCCTGACATAATTTTTTTGAGCATAATCAAGTCCCTACCTTAATTTATATTGAGTGTAAATCACCAATATAATTTGTATTGAGTGTAATCAAATCCCTACTGTACTTAGTATTGAGTGTAAATCTCTGACATAATTTTTATTGAGTGTAATAAAGTCCCTGCCATAATATTTTTTAAGTGTAAATCCCTGCCATAGTTTATACTGAGTGTAAATCCATGACATAATTCTCACTGAGTGTAATCAAGTCCTTACCATAATTGTTTTGAGTGTAAATCCCTGACATAATTTGTATTGAGTGTAATCAAGTCTCTGTCATAATTTGTATTGAGTGTAAATCCCTGATATAATTTGTATTGAGTGTAATCAAGTCTCTGCCATAATTTTTATTGAGTGTAAATCCCTGATATAATTTGTATTGAGTGTAAATCCCTAATATAATTTGTATTGAGTGTAATCAAATCCTTGCCATAATTTTTATTAAGATATTGATGACGAATTTTCTTGCATACTCTTTGTTCTAGGATGAGAGTGAGGATTATGTGGCTCACATGTGGCGCAGGGTGGCTCTAAGCTCCAAGGAAACAGTGGAGCAACTCCTTTCCTACCAGAATGCCATTGAAGCACTAAATGTAAGAAATATATATGCACCCACACCCACATTTGTAAAGAATATATCACTGATGCACACAGACATGGCGATAAATAAATGGGTTTATAGGATTTACAATGCATTCACATTTCATTAAAATGTATATAACTGTTTTAATGATTTTTGCATTTTGTAGCTTAAGTTTAAAATAATAATGTACTTTAAAACTACATAAATAAAAGGGAGAGGGCACAACATTATTCTATTTTATTACATGGTGAAAATCATTGAAGTTAGTCAGGAAACCACAAATGGTGTAGCAATGGTCTGAAGTTTAGTCATTTTATTATTAAAGCTACCGGTAATAAAAGACACTTCTAAAAAAAGATTTAATTTATTTTTAATACCTTAAACATCATGTTTTTGTCTTGAAAGTAATTATTATGTTCTATGTATTGTGATTTGTGATTATAAATATCTAATATAGCAAAGAGACTGGTTTGTTAAAGAAATGTCATGTGATAGTTGATCTGATGGAATAAAAAAGATGCATACAACTTCTTTGAGGAAATCATGTTAGCTCAGTTGACAGAGCATCAGGTTTGTAATCCATGGGTTACAGGATTCGACACCCACTCAGGCCAGCCTGGATCAGCAACTTCGGTGTTTCCTTGGAAAAGGCACTTGGCTCCCATTTCCTCAGCATGATATGGCCAATGATGCATTAGGACATGCTGGTTCAGATTTCATTGCTCACACAGTACTTGTTTATTTCTTTAATATCTAATTCTGCTATTTTAAAACAGGTGTAACCAATTAACTATTTTAAAACAGGTGTCACAAAATAAGTATCACTTGTTAGCTGTTTTAAAATAGGTGTCACAAATTATCTGTTTTAAAATAGGTGTCACCAATTAGTTATTTTAAAACATGTCACTAATTAAATATTTTTAAGGGGCCCTGAGTGACTGAGTGGTCTAAAGCGCTATCCATTATGGATCACTGCCATCTCACTGCATGCATTGGAGTCTCAAATTCAGCCAATGTGGGTATGTGAGAAAGCTTGCCAGTTAGCTTCTCATGGGTCGGTGGTTCTTTCTGGGGTTTTCCTGGCTTCTTCCTCCACCATTAATACTGTCCGCCATGTATAGCCTATATTGTGCTGAAAATGACGTTAAAACCCTACAACAACTACAACTACAACTATTTTAAATAGGTGTCACAAGTATAAAAAAATTAGAATCAAATACAGTCACAAAGTCAAATAATATTTGTCCTTTCTTGTAAGTCACAAATCACATGGTCTTTGAGTATGTATTTAATTTTTCATTAATATTTAAATAATCTCATGAAATTGTGCTTCAGATACTATGAATAAAAACTTGTTGATTTGGGTTGAATAATAATACCATTGAATTTTTTTGTGTGTAGAATGAAAACATATTTCTATGGCAGAGTCATTCCAGTGAGTGGTTGAAGGTAGAGCTTTTGATTGAATTTGGACAATGGCTGTATGTACGGGATTTTCCGCTGCAGGATGCAGTAGACCAACTGGAATGGGCAATTGATATCATGCTTAATATGCAGGCCGAGGAGGATGAGAAGAGGGAAGGTAGGAATATTCAAAGATGATGTTTTAAAAAATTATTGAAATGTTACACATTTATTCTATCATTCTTTCAATCGTATTGCATGGCATGAGAATTTAAAAAGAGTGAATTATCTTATGTTTTTAAGTCAGTTAATTGAAATAAATATTATATTATTTAATTAGAGAGTTAATTGAAATAATGATCATGCAGATAATATTGTGGTAAAAAATTACATACAACAAAAACAATCTATCCTCCAGATCAAAATCCCAGTTATGTAACATCTGTTTTCCAGGCAAAACTTCCATTGAATCTTGTGTAAAATTTCTCCACCAGACTAAGTCCTATTTAATTCTATGTCGTATCTGTCCTGCAGGCCAAAATCCCATTTAATTTTATGTTGAATCTGTCCTCCCATTGAATTCCGTGTCAAATTTGTCCTCCAGACCAAAATCCCATTTAATTTTATGTTGAATCTCTTCTGTTGACTATAATACCATTGAAGCTCATGTAGCATATATCCTCCAGGCCATACTTTCCTTGAATTTTATGTCAGATCTGTTTTTCTGGTCAATATCCCAATGAATTATATGTAAATTCTTTGCCAGGCTAAAAGCTTATGTAATAGCTTTACCCAGGCTAAAATCCCATTGAATTCTATGTAAAGTCTGTCCTCAAGGTAAAAATCCTATTGAATTCTATGTAAAGTCTGTCCTCAAGGTTAAAATCCCATTGAATTCTATGTAAAGTCTGTCCTCAAGGTAAAAATCCTATTGAATTCTATGTAAAGTCTGTCCTCAAGGTTAAAATCCCATTGAATTCTATGTAAAGTCTGTCCTCAAGGTTAAAATCCCATTGAATTCTATGTAAAGTCTGTCCTCAAGGTTAAAATCCCATTGAATTCTATGTAAAGTCTGTCCTCAAGGTTAAAATCCCATTGAATTCTATGTAAAGTCTGTCCTCAAGGCTAAAATCCCATTGAATTCTATGTAAAGTCTGTCCTCAAGGTTAAAATCCCATTGAATTCTATGTAAAGTCTGTCCTCAAGGTTAAAAACCCATTGAATTCTATGTAAAGTCTGTCCTCAAGGTTAAAATCCCATTGAATTCTATGTGAAGTCTGTCCTCAAGGTTAAAATCCCATTGAATTCTATGTAAAGTCTGTCCTCAAGGTTAAAATCCCATTGAATTCTATGTAAAGTCTGTCCTCAAGGTTAAAATCCCATTGAATTCTATGTAAAGTCTGTCCTCAAGGTTAAAATCCCATTGAATTCTATGTAAAGTCTGTCCTCAAGGCTAAAATCCCATTGAATTCTATGTGAAGTCTGTCCTCAAGGCTAAAATCCCATTGAATTCTATGTAAAGTCTGTCCTCAAGGTTAAAATCCCATTGAATTCTATGTAAAGTCTGTCCTCAAGGTTAAAATCCCATCGAATTCTATGTAAAGTCTGTCCTCAAGGTTAAAATCCCATTGAATTCTATGTAAAGTCTGTCCTCAAGGTTAAAATCCCATTGAATTCTATGTAAAGTCAGTCCTCAAGGTTAAAATCCCATTGAATTCTATGTAAAGTCTGTCCTCAAGGTTAAAATCCCATTGAATTCTATGTAAAGTCTGTCCTCAAGGTTAAAATCCCATTGAATTCTATGTAAAGTCTGTCCTCAAGGTTAAAATCCCATTGAATTCTATGTAAAGTCTGTCCTCAAGGCTAAAATCCCATTGAATTCTATGTAAAGTCTGTCCTCAAGGCTAAACCCCATTGAATTCTATGTAAAGTCTGTCCTCAAGGTTAAAATCCCATTGAATTCTATGTAAAGTCTGTCCTCAAGGTTAAAATCCCATTGAATTCTATGTAAAGTCTGTCCTCAAGGCTAAAATCCCATTGAATTCTATGTAAAGTCTGTCCTCAAGGCTAAACCCCATTGAATTCTATGTAAAGTCTGTCCTCAAGGTTAAAATCCCATTGAATTCTATGTAAAGTCTGTCCTCAAGGTTAAAATCCCATTGAATTCTATGTAAAGTCTGTCCTCAAGGTTAAAATCCCATTGAATTCTATGTAAAGTCTGTCCTCAAGGCTAAAATCCCATTGAATTCTATGTAAAGTTTGTCCTCAAGGCTAAAATCCCATTGAATTCTATGTAAAGTCTGTCCTCAAGGTTAAAATCCCATTAAATTCTATGTAAAGTCTGTCCTCAAGGTTAAAATCCCATTGAATTCTATGTAAAGTCTGTCCTCAAGGTTAAAATCCCATTGAATTCTATGTAAAGTCTGTCCTCAAGGTTAAAATCCCATTGAATTCTATGTAAAGTCTGTCTTCAAGGTTAAAATCCCATTGAATTCTATGTAAAATCTGTCCTCAGGGCTAAAATCCCATTGAATTTTATGTAAAGTCTGTCCTCAAGGTTAAAATCCCATTGAATTTTATGTAAAGTCTGTCCTCAAGGCTAAACCCCATTGAATTCTATGTAAAGTCTGTCCTCAAGGTTAAAATCCCATTGAATTCTATGTAAAGTCTGTCCTCAAGGTTAAAATCCCATTGAATTCTATGTAAAGTCTGTCCTCAAGGTTAAAATCCCATTGAATTCTATGTAAAGTCTGTCCTCAAAGTTAAAATCCCATTGAATTCTATGTGAAGTCTGTCCTCAAGGTTAAAATCCCATTGAATTCTATGTAAAGTCTGTCCTCAAGGTTAAAATCCCATTAAATTCTATGTAAAGTCTGTCCTCAAGGTTAAAATCCCATTAAATTCTATGTAAAGTCTGTCCTCAAGGTTAAAATTCCATTGAATTCTATGTAAAGTCTGTCCTCAAGGTTAAAATCCCATTGAATTCTATGTAAAGTCTGTCCTCAAGGTTAAAATCCCATTGAATTCTATGTAAAGTCTGTCCTCAAGGTTAAAATCCCATTGAATTATATGTAAAGTCTGTCCTCAAGGTTAAAATCCCATTAAATTCTATGTAAAGTCTGTCCTCAAGGTTAAAATCCCATTAAATTCTATGTAAAGTCTTTCCTCAAGGTTAAAATCCCATTGAATTCTATGTAAAGTCTGTCCTCAAGGTTAAAATCCCATTGAATTCTATGTAAAGTCTGTCCTCAAGGTTAAAATCCCATTGAATTCTATGTAAAGTCTGTCCTCAAGGCTAAAATCCCATTGAATTCTATGTAAAGTCTGTCCTCAAGGCTAAAATCCCATTGAATTCTATGTAAAGTCTGTCCTCAAGGCTAAAATCCCATTGAATTCTATGTAAAGTCTGTCCTCTAGGTTAAAATCCCATTGAATTTTATGTAAAGTCTGTCCTCAAGGCTAAACCCCATTGAATTCTATGTAAAGTCTGTCCTCAAGGTTAAAATCCCATTGAATTCTATGTAAAGTCTGTCCACCAGGCTAAACCCCATTGAATTCTAGGTAAGAACTGACTGCTAAAATCAATTTACAATGATTTCCAATGTGACTAAACTATTTTAGCAACACTTTTTTTTCTTCATATTGACATATTCATCTACATTATATACAGTATATGTACCACAGCAGTGTTAATTAACTGCAGTGTTTGGTAATTTTGAATTTTCTGAGTTACTGCATGTTTAGATTTGTTGTCACATATTCTTTTATTTGCATGTATGTTCTTTTATCAATAGATGGCTATATATATATGAAGTGCTGATAATCTTCCATATATGCATATTATAGCATGCATAATTTGCCATGCTATGGGAGTTACTACATTTCTATGTATGCATGTTAAAGCTTACATATTTTGCCATCTTATGGGTATTAACACTTTCTGTAATAAAAGCATTTTCATTTTAAAGCTATTTGATTCATTCAGATAAGATTTTTGTTTGATTGACTAATGTTAGATATAATTTCTTTGTTTATGCGAACAGCTGAGAAAGCTGCTGCCGCTGCTGCAGCTGAAGCTGCCAAAGCTGCTAAAGGTAGGACAGTCATGTGACCATAGTTATCCAATAATCCTTTAATCTGACCCTAGTTTATTATACACACCCACTTTTTGGATGTATCCACATACACAGTTTTTAGGTTCTTGTTATCTCTTTTTTGTATGATTTATGTGCCATAATAGATGAGAATAAATTGTCTCCCTTGACCTGCAGTTGTCTGCTCATCATAATTTAATTACTACATCTTACACCCATATTTCTCTGATGGTATAGTTAAGAGGCCTGCTGGGCGGGGTTATTTTTAAGAAGGGGAGGATTGACCTAGATTAAATAAGGCAATAAAAGCTGAAACTTTATGAGACAGATACAGAGTGTCTGATGCAGGCAGTATTAACTAGGAGGGAAAAGCAAGTATAAAGTGAGAGTGATGGTCAGAAATATAGATTGAGAGGGACAGGCAAATATAGAGTGAGTGGGACAGGAAAATATGGATTGAGAGAGATAAGCAAATATAGATTGAGAGGGACAGATAAATATAGAGTGAGAGGTACATGCAAATATAGATTGAGTGGGACAGGAAAATATAGAGTGAGAGAGATGGGCAGATGTTGAGTGAGACTGATAGAAAAATATAGAGTGAAAAGGTCCATCCATCACATCAACTTATGTTAGTATCATATTGTCTAGTACTTCAATTTATATACTACATATGGCAAATATCTAATGCTATTACCATATTGTCTAGTACTTCAATTTATATACTACATATGGCAAATATCTAATGCTAGTACCCTATTGTCTAGTACTTCAATTTATATACTACATATGGCAAATATCTAATGCTAGTACCCTATTGTCTAGTACTTCAATTTATATACATGTACTACATATGGCAAATATCTAATGCTAGTACCCTATTGTCTAGTACTTCAATTTATATACTACATATGGCAAATATCTAATGCTAGTACCCTATTGTCTAGTACTTCAATTTATATACATGTACTACATATGGCAAATATCTAATGCTAGTACCCTATTGTCTAGTACTTCAATTTATATACTACTTATGGTAAATATCTAAAGTATAAGTACTGTCAATATCCATAGTGGTTTAGCATGCTAATGTTTGGGATAGAACTGTCATTTTATGCACTATGCATTACTCCATGATAATCAAACGAAAGTATTTCCTTTCATGTAGAAAGTTCTAAATATGAAAATATACCTTCATGCAGGCTGCATGAGATATCTACCAAGTTCAATTGAAATACTTTGAACAGTTTAAGAGTTATACCAGTGAGATAAACAAACATGATCTAGGATTCCTCCAGTAAACTTATTATTCTTCTAAACTTACATTTTCCTAGCATTCAAATTTAATATCTTTGTGTATAAGTTTGTTATTCCCGACAGTAAGAAGTCTTTGAAATCTGAATGAAATGTAGATCTGACTTCAGGCCTAGGATACAGTAGTCTGACTGGATTAAATGTAAATCTGACTTGATCCCTAGGATGCAGTAATCTGACTGGATTAAATTTAAATCTGACTTGATGCCTAGTACTGTAAACTGTAATCTGACTGGATTAAATGTAAATCTGACTTGATGCCTAGGATGCAGTAATCTGACTGGATTAAATGTAAATCTGACTTGATGCCTAGGATACAGTAGTCTGACTGGATTAAATGTAGATCTGACTTGATGCCTAGGATACAGTAGTCTGACTGGATTAAATGTAAATCTGACTTGATGCCTAGTACTGTATACTGTAATCTGACTGGATTAAATGTAAATCTGATCTTAAGCCTAGAACCCAGTTGTAACCTGATTGGATTCAATATAAGTCTGACCTCAAGCCAACAATCCAATGGTCTGATTGGAATTTAATATAAGTCTGACCTCAAGCCAACAAACCAATGGTCTGATTGGAATTTAATATAAGTCTGACCTCAAGCCAACAATCCAATGGTCTGATTGGAATTTAATATAAGTCTGACCTCAAGCCAACAAACCAATGGTCTGATTGGAATTTAATATAAGTCTGACCTCAAGCCAACAAACCAATGGTCTGATTGGAATTTAATATAAGTCTGACCTCAGGCCAACAATCCAATGGTCTGATTGGAATTTAATATAAGTCTGACCTCAAGCCAACAAACCAATGGTCTGATTGGAATTTAATATAAGTCTGACCTCAAGCCAACAATCCAATGGTCTGATTGGAATTTAATATAAGTCTGACCTCAAGCCAACAATCCAATGGTCTGATTGGAATTTAATATAAGTCCTCAAGCCTAGACTCCAGTAGTCTGATTGGATTAAACGTGAGTCTGACCTCAAGCCAAGAATCTAGTAGTCTGATTGGATTAAACGTGAGTCTGACCTCAAGCCAAGAATCTAGTAGTCTGATTGGATTAAATGTGAGTCTGACCTCAAGCCAAGAATCTAGTAGTCTGACTGGATTCAATGTAAGTCTGGCCTTAAGCCTACAATCCAAAGATTGGATTACAGTGAGTCTGACTTAATAAGATATTTTAAGTCTAGAATTGATTCATAAGACTAGTTTATGAAATTTTGGCCAGATGACATGACAATAACATGCATGTGTTATCCATAGGGCTACATCAGGTTTGGAACTGAAATAAGTTT
Source organism: Unio pictorum (assembly GCA_030141615.1). NCBI lineage: Eukaryota > Metazoa > Mollusca > Bivalvia > Unionida > Unionidae > Unio > Unio pictorum. The sequence continues at coordinate 5,955,422 of JARLTB010000027.1, read as the reverse complement.
AATTTTTACAGTTGTGTAAGGCCTATGTTTTGTTATTGTTCAATTACTTTTTACTTATTGATCATTTATGGTTCTTGTATAAAGAAAAAAACGTATCAGTTTTGGGATCAAAAGTTCAAAGGTCAAGGTCACTGACCTAAAGAAGAAAAATGGTTTCAGCACAATACCTTAAGTCTTCATCATTCATGGCTACCAAAATTTGTTGATGGCGGGCACTTTTGGTAAAAAGCAAGAACTCTGTTGATTTGGGGGTCAAAGATTTGAAGGTCACTGTCACTGATTGAAAGAAGAAAATTGGTTTCTGTGCAAAATTTCAGTAATCTGCATAGTGTGAATATTGGATGAGTATATAATGTGTCATTTACAGACCACTGCATATTTTAGTTTCATTTCTTTTTGAAGATGGGATTGTATATTTTAGATTGAATATTTAGTTTGTATGCAAGGTATGGATTCTTTTCAAATCAAATAAGATGGCCACAATTTCAAGATGCCTTAATACAACAGCTAAAAGTATGTTTTGATTTTCACTGCCATGTACTTTTCTAAAGATAATTGTAGGACAAAAAACAAATTTTAATTAAATTGATGTTTAATAATAAAGGGCATAGATTGGTTTTATTATTGTAAGAAATTATATAAATTATGAATAGAGTTAATGTCTTGGATGGGTATATGGTAAGAAATTATATAAATTATGAATGGAGTTAATGTCTGGAATGGGTATATTGTAAGAAATTATATAAATTATGAATAGAGTTAATGTCTTGGATGGGTATATGGTAAGAAATTGTATAAATTATTAATGGAGTTAATGTCTGGAATGGGTAAAGCTACGTTAAAAATCCTAATCAAACAAACAAACAAGGAATGGGTAAGAAAGTAAACAGTTTTGGATTGAATTTATGTTTTTGTTGGGTATCAGAAAATAAAGTATGAATGGAATTATTGATGCCCAGTAGAATGGTTGGGTATATTGTAAGAAATAAAGTATGAATGGAATTTATTGTTTTGGTTGCATATTTGGTAAAAAAAAATATTAATGTTATTATTAATTTTCCTTTGGAATGGCTGGGTATATGGAATTAAAGTAAATAAAGTATGAATGGAACTATTGTTTTGGTGACATATTTGTTAAGAAAATATTAATTTAATTATTAGTGTGTCTGTAGAATGGTTGGGTATATTGTAAGAAATAAAGTATGAATGGAATTATTGTTCTTGCTGGTATATGGTAATAAGCTATGAATGGAATTATTGTTGTTAGGTATATGGGAAGAAAGTATAGAATTTAATTATTGATGTACCTGTAGAATGGTTGGATATACAGTAATTAAATAAATAAAGTATGACTTTAATTTGTATTGCTTGGGTATATGGTCAAAAAAATATGAATGGAATTATTAATTTTCTTGTAAGATGGTAGGTATGTGGTAAGAATATATGAATGGAATTATTACATTTCCTGTAAGATGGTTTGGTATGTAGTAAGAAAATATGAATGGGCTTATTGATGTGCATGTAGAATGCTAAGATATTTGGTAACAAAATATTAATGGAATTAGTGGTGTGTGGTGCCTGTAGAATGGTTAGGTATAGGTTAAAAAATAACAAAGTATATTATTTACTGGGTTTGATGAAATCACTAGAAATAAATTATATATTTGATTTTTGATGTGTAAACCATGCCTTCTTTACATATAAATTATACTCCATACTATTTTTCTTCTAACATGTGTGTTAAATATGTTTGATTTTCTCTTTCTTCCCTTTTTTCACCAAAGAGGGCTTTATGTAAAAAGTTGTCACATTACTTAGTGAGCTACCATTTTTAAGGGTGTTTAAGTTATGAACTATTTTGATAATGGTATTTCAGTTATCAAAAGTTTCTACAATATTAGTAGAGTTGTCAATGTTTTCTTTCCTGGTGCTTGAGTTATTAAGGTTATTTGAAATGGTATTTGAGTTATCAAAGCTTTCTATCCTGGTCTTTGAGTTATCAAAGTTTTCTATAATTGTGTTTGAGTTAGCAAAGTATTATATAAAGTCTTTGAGTTAGATAACTTTTCTATAATGGTGATTGAGTTAGCACTGTTTTCTGTAATGGTGTTTGAGTTAGCAAAGTTTTCTATAATGGTGTTTGAGTTAGGAAAGATTTCTATAATATGTTTGAGTTAGCAAAGTTTTCTATGTTTGAGTTAGATAAATTTTCTATAATGGTGATTGAGTTAGCACTGTTTTCTGTAATGATGTTTGAGTTAACAAAGTTTTCTATAATGGTGTTTGAGTTAGGAAAGATTTCTATAATATGTTTGTGTTAGCAAAGATTTCTATGTTTGAGTTATTGAGTTAGCAAAATTTTCTATAATGGTCTTTGAGTTAGCAAAGGTTAATTTAATGTTTTAATATCTGTATTTGCAAATTATGTATATTCAGCAAATGTATGAATATGACATTTTTTTTAAATAGTTATTGACCTAATATGTACAGCATTGCTCCAAAATATTTACAATTAATACTGATTTTGCTAATTTAATGTTTTGCTAAATTTGCAACAAATTTTGCACTCAAGAATATTTGTCAATTTACTGGCCACAGTTGATACATTCATAAGTGGATAGCATAGTATTAATTTTTTTTCTAGGTAAGAAGGACGTAAAGAAGGGTCCACCTGTCAAGGGACCCAAAGGGAAGAAGTCACCAACTCCAGAGATTCATGTAAAAAAAACACCAGATCCCACAGGGAAATCATCTGATACAAAGAGTGAAACTAGTGACACAGAGAGTGAGATGAACATGGAAGGCATTGTACCTATTGCTAAAGAGGCTATCATTGGTACATATATCGATTTGATCTTGCCCTTAGGCTAATGGTCAACACTTTTCATTTGTCATTTGATTTATTGCCTTTAGGCTAATTGTCAAAACTTTTTCATGTTTCCATTGATTTATTGCCCTTAGACTAATTGACAACATTTTTTCAGGTGTCAGTTGATTTATTGCCTTTCGGCTACTTGTGAACACTTTTTCATGTTTCCATTGATTTATTGCCTTTAGACTAATTATCTGTTCATGTCTAATTGTCAACACTTTTTCATGTGTCAGTTGATTTATTGTCCTTGTGCTAATTGTCAGTCCTTTTTCTTGTGTCAGTTGATTTGTTTTCTTTAGGCCAAGTCAGTCCTATTTCATGTGTCAGTTTATTTATTGCAGCTTTATATTACTGTTTCATGTCATTTTAATTTATTTAAATATTATATCATATTTAAATTCTTTGTCTTTGAAAATCCATTAACAAATTTAACATATTTTCACTGCTGTTCAAAATATAATTTAAAGGTAGTAAAATTAAGTAAAACAATGTCATGAATTGACATTTATACAAACTTTGACTGTTTCATATAGTTAAAATAATCCATGTGTCTCATGTGAATGTTCAGCTACACTGTCTCTGTACCTAGCTAAAGTTTCAAGCAAAAAGTACAAAAAAATATAGTTCATAGGAAGAGAAGATAGAGATGTTAGTGCAATTTAAACCGTTTCCTTGCAGAAGTTTTAACTTTGAAATATCCATTATTGATGAATCAAGTTTTTGCATGTAAACTTTTCTCACTAAATGACACAAGCAGTAGGAAAATGCATTGACACAATAATTTGAAGTATGATAGTGCATTGACACAGTAATCTGCATTAAAGAAATGCATTGACACATTAATTTGCATCAGGAAAATGTATTGACGTAGTAATCTGCATTAAAGAAATGCATTGACACATTAATTTGCATTAGGAAAATGTATTGACATAGTAATCTGCATTAAAGAAATGCATTGACACATTGATTTGCATCAGGAAAATTTATTGACATAGTAATCTGCATTAAAGAAATGCATTGACACATTAATTTGCATTAGGAAAATGTATTGACATAGTAATCTGCATTAAAGAAATGCATTGACACATTGATTTGCATCAGGAAAATGTATTGACATAGTAATCTGCATTAAAGAAATGAATTGACACATTAATTTGCATTAGGAAAATGTATTGACATAGTAATCTGCATTAAAGAAATGCATTGACACATTAATTTGCATTAGGAAAATGTATTGACATAGTAATCTGCATTAAAGAAATGCATTGACACATTAATTTGCATTAGGAAAATGTATTGACATAGTAATCTGCATTAAAGAAATGCATTGACACATTAATTTGTATTTGGAAAATGCACTGATACTGTAATTGGCATTAGAAAAATGTACTGACACAATAATTTACATTAAAGAAATGCATTTGACAGAATATTTTGCATTAGGAAAATGCATTGATAATTTAAGTAAAATTTACATTTTGGAAAATGCTTTGCCACAATGATTTGTAGCTAATATGAAACTATACATCATGCACTGACACAGTAATTTGCAGTAGGAAAATGCATCGACACAGTAATTTGCAGTAAGAAAATGCATTGACATAGTAACTTGCAGTAGGAAAATGCATTGACACAAAAATTTGCAGATGCAATGTTGTAAATTATACTTTGCAAATCAATTTTTTTGAGAATGTCAAATTTGATTTCGCAAATAAATGATTTGTCTAGTATATGATATCTTGTATATTATTCATTTTACTTAAAAAGATTTGTGAAAATTTCTTTGAAAATGTTGAGTATAATATAGAAATGGTATTTTTCTAGGTGTGTTGCCATTAAACCCAAGCATGATGATTCATGATGTTAAGAATGTGCGAATCTTGGATACATTACTTCGTGTCCATGTTCTCCTCGCAGAGATCTTAGGTCCCAGCTCTCAGTTCTACAAGGATTACCTACTCCTGGCTTATGCGTGTCTCGTCAGACTCTGGCAAGTGAGTGAACCAGTCAGTAATAAATACTATAATGTACATGACATGAAGGAACTTTCTGATACTTTACAGATCACTTGTATTTTAGATTTCCAGAAGAAAGTAAATCTTTATTTTAAACTATAACTTGTATGCCATTACGTAGAATATGTTTATCCAACGCAAATATGACCTCTTATTGTCAACATCTCTTCGTCAACATACACCATTTACATCTCCCATTGATTGGGAAGCATCATATTTTTACTGTTACCAACATCTTACCATTTTACTTTCAACTATTTGGTTTTCTATGTTGCTGGTTGATATAAAACCTCTTAGTATCTTAAACATGTATAACTACAACCTATTGTATGGTGCTAAGTAGCCTAAGTGTGCTGGAGCACCGTTAAAAATCAAACAAACAAACAAACAAACAAACATTGTTTTACCTGAAGAATCATGAAGATATATTTACTTTTTTTTGTGATGAAGTTGAAGCAGAGATATAAATAGAAGTGGGCATATAGATACTATTTTCTTGACAAGGTAGATGTTGTTGTTATGGGGTTTAATGACATTTTTCAGCACAAGATAGGCTATACATGGCGCCCGATATAAAAGGTGGTGGATGAACCTGGGAAAACACCAGAAAGAACCACTGACCCACAAGAAGCTACTGGCAAGCTCTCTCACATACTCAACTTGGCTGAGCCTGAGACTCGAACCCATGCAGACAGGTGATATGGCAGTGATCCGTAACAGTGAACTCTTTTGACCACTCAGCCATGTGTGGCCCTAACAAGGTATATAATATATACTATGCTACATAATCTATAAAGTTGTGCATTGAGAAGGTCATCTCTCAAAACAGGTTGTCTCACATAGCAGTGGTCTTTCAAGACAGGTTTATATGTTTATGATATTAATGGAGAGATAAAGACATTACATAGCTAATGATGTTAAAGTAGAGATACAGTTATTACTTTGTTTATGATAATGATGTTAAAGTAGAGATACAGTTATTACTTTGTTTATGATAATGATGTTAAAGTAGAGATATAGTTATTACTTTGTTTATGATAATGATGTTAAAGTAGAGATACAGTTATTACTTTGTTTATGATAATGATGTGTGCTATTGTTGTTACTTTGTTAGTGATATGTTTATGAGATAGTTATTACTTTGTTAGTGATATGTTTATGAGATAGTTATTACTTTGTTAGTGATATGTTTATGAGATAGTTATTACTTTGTTGAAGGTATTGATGAAAGATATAGTTGATGTGTATATATAGTTATTACTTTCTTAATGATGTTGATGTGGAGATATAGTTATTACTTTCTTGATGATGTTGATGTGTGTATATATATTACTTTGATGATGATGTTGATGACTGTATATATATATATATATATATATATATATATATAGTTATTACTTTCTTGATGATGTTGATATAATTATTACTTTGATGATGATGTTGATGCGTATATATAGTTATTACTTTTTTGATGATGTTGATGGGTAGATATAGTTATTAATTTTTTTGATGATGTTGATGGGTATATATAGTTATTAATTTTTTGATGATGTTGATGGGTATATATAGTTATTAATTTTTTGATGATGTTGATGTGGAAATATAGATATTACTTTCTTTTGACAATGTTATTATTCTTGTAAATATCAATGTTATGTTTTGGAACTTGGATCCATTACTCAGAACAGCTGCATGTACAGTGTTGAAGTTGATGGACTTTTCACCTTGCAAATTTGGATACAACACCTAATTTTTTTAATAAAAGTTAGGGTCATGCTAAATGCATACTTAGGGTTTGGGTTATAAAAAATGTGGCATCAGAATATTTAAGACAAAGCATTTTATGTAGATTTTGTTAGTTTCACCTTTTTTGATTCAGTGATGATTTGTTAAAAAATTGAATCGATATATTATTGTTATAAAAGTTACTCTCATAATTTATGCTCATACAAAATATTTAATTTCTGAAAACAACATAATCTATCTTCATCTTAATGTATGAACATAGACACATTTTTATGTTACTTACCAAATATGAAATAATTGGTTTGTCTGAATAACAGTTTTGCATGCTATAGCATTCAAAATCCCCACCACTCCAGCTCTTTGTACCTCTCTTCCAACTTAAAATAATTTTAAAAAATAACAACCTGAAGAATATTTTTAAAAATGCACAATATTATTCATTAATTTATTATTTCTAACCTTTCTGTCACAAGGGGGTCTTAACATATCACAAAACTGGAGTTTCTATTGTCTGCATTTATATGAATTTGTACCCAAAAATTACAATCTTTCAAAGTACTCACTGTGCATGTTTTCAATTTAAAAAGCCAGTTTTTAAAATTCAATTCTAATTCTTTAATTTTTTGAGAATTTTTAAACTAGAAATAAAAAATATTCTGGATATGTTTTATCTGCTTTTTTGTTTGTATGTGTTGTGCAAAGATCTTATCCCTTCACTGAAAATGGATTTTTTAGAAACTGGAAAATTACCTTAAGAAATATTGCTTACATTGAAATATTATTATTGTTTGAAATGCAAAGATGGCTGTATTAATGAATGAAACAACCAAGTTTTGTACATTTTATTATATCCTTAAGACTTTTCTCTAAATTAAATTGATTGGGGGGTTACAATTGCCAGGAGGAATGGTGGTGAAAACCAGAGCTAAATATAGCATCTTACTTGCCCAGGAAAACTGGAATTTTTAGATGTTTTTTTTATCATTCCCAGAGGGACATTTTTTATATAATGCCCATCCATGTGTGCATCCATCCATATTTCCTTCTATTGAAGTCTTTTTTACCAGGATTCCACAAAACCACTCTATGTTGACAAATCCAATGATTTTTTCAGCATATTTTGTATCTTTATAAAGGTTACCTGTGTCCATGTATATGTTACCTGATGAGATTTTTAAGCCATTACAGTTAAATTTTCACATTTTTTAACTCATTTCTGGAATTATAGTAATTAGATTACTAGTTTTTAACAAAAATTCTTTAGCACAATTAAGCAAAACCCAAACTTTTTGTTATGACTTTAAAACATCTTCAGCATAGACATTTGTTATCACTCTTTAGCCAAATCCTCTCGAGATCGACAAATGGTATTTCTGTTCATTTGTGGATATAACCTGATGTTTATGCCATTATATTAATTTTTCACATTTTTTGTACATCTTGAAAGCTTTATGTTTTTGGTCTGTATGTGAGGGTAGGGAAGATGTTTGTTTAAATACATTTTGGAAACACAAATCTTGTCTTGCGCAAGGTTGAAATTTAATTACTTTACTAAGTATCATCTCCTGGTGAGTGTGAATATTGTAGAGTTTATGATACATTACCAACAAGTCAATTTTCTTCAGACTACAGTCCAACAATCTGGTCCTACCATGAAGGAAATAGCTAAGAACCCCCCACCACCTGCTGAGGTGCCAGGAGCCACAGGTGCAAAGGGATCAGCCAAGAAGAAGCCGGGGGGTAAGGAGAAAGAGCCAGTCCCAGTTAAAGAAAAACCTAAAAGAAAAGGTCCACTGGATATTCTCCCATCCACAACTGAAGACTGGGCTGTGTATGATATTCCTGATGAAGTAAGACAATTCCTACATGTCATTTTAGTAGCAAGATTTTTAATTCTTTAAACTTTGCCCATTGTAGAAGATAAAAGCAATTAAAATGTAAGTAATGACAATTTCAGCATTAGACAGGTCCTTTGACAATTCTTGGAACAGTTTTTAAAAACATTGTTAATGAAACTTTTAGCAATTTTAGGTCCATGTAAGTTTTCATTTTATTTTACTATATATTACATTTTTAATACAAACAGTGTAAATGAAGTTTGGAAAATCTCACGTGTATGGAAATATTTTAGTGTAAGCTAATGAAGATTTAGCCTATCTACTTTGTATATGGCACCACCATACTGCAGTGATAAATGATTGATATGAAAACTTGGGAAGGACCTTGAATAGTTCATAACATCATTAGGTTGGTTTGTGTTTACTGCTGTTCTATATACGCTACAGCTAAGTGTGACTGGATTTAATCTAGTGTTATGTTTCCTCTTAATGCAACTGGTACCTCATTATGCAAACAATGATTCAAGTTATCAAATCCTTTTGAAGCAAATGAAAGTGAAAAGATGAATATATGATTTCTAGAGGTATCACATGAAAACAGTGTTAAATAGACCTTACATGAGATTTTATTAAAATGGAAAATTTCTTGTACGAGTTTAAAGTGACCTTATGTAAATTTTATAGGACATGAAAATTTCACAAACCAAAAAGAATTTGTTTATGCACAACAAAAACTAGATTGAGTTAACTTTTTTTAAAAAACAAAGTTTTGCCCTGGGTTAGTGTCTGCTGTCTGAATGTTTTGTTCCCTTAGGCTGTTGCTGAATGGGCTTTAAAACAGGGTTATATAAAATTTAGGTCACAGCTGAACTGTGAAGTTCCCTGACAAAATGAGATGGATAACTCTTGAGTAGAAGAGGCCAGCAAAGACTAGTATGTCCAATGAAATTATGTGGACTTCATTCAGTTGGAATAGTTAGAAAAAGCAATTTAGAACTGATTTAGATTGTTGGGTTAATAAAACTGAATGGAATGAAGTGAATGTTGATGTAGAAGAGACGTAATGTAGATGTTGTCCCTGCAGAAGCAAAGGAATTTGTTTTGTATAAAAATTTCATGAACCCAAGTGTGTACAATTAATTTTTTTTATGAGTTTTTATTTGACATGAAAATTTCATTGACCCGAGTGTGAAATATCCATCATCAAGTGAATACAATAAGTCTTTATGCTTTATGAAAGGTGCTTAATTGATTGTGACCATATATAACTATGTATTCTGTGTTTTTGAGTAATATTACTTCTTTGGTTTGAAAACACTGGTAAAATGCAAGTCAGTTTTTAAATGGTAATACCCTCATATGAGTCTCTTATCCTTATTGTTCTAGATTCCAAAGAGAAACTTTATAATGATGATACCCTCATGTGAATTTCTTATCTTTTTTTGGTCTGCTTTCATACAAAATCCTCATAATGACTGTACACTCATGTAAATCTATCATTCTTTTTGTTCTGTTTTTCATACACAAACATCACATGCACATATAGTTAATGAATATGTAAAACTATCAATAGTAGGGATCCATTAGAAAACTTAACATTTGTATGTTTCAGGTCATGGAAGCTTTCAAACACGAGATGATGAAAAGTACAGGAATTAACCCTAATACTGTTGTCAAACCCGTAAGTAACTGTAACCAATCAAGTACAAGAATTAACACTAATACTGTTGTCAAACCTGTAAGGATCTGTTACTGGTCAAGCACAGGAATTAATGATAAATACTGTTTTCAAAACTGTGTCTGTAACAGGTCAAGTACAGGAATTAACACTAATACTGTTGTCAAACCTGTATATCTGTAACCAAAAGTACAAGAATTAACACTAATACTGTTGTCAAACCCTTAAGTATCTGTTATTGGTCAAGCACAGGAATTAATGCTAATACTGTTGTCAAACCCTTAAGTATCTGTTATTGGTCAAGCACAGGAATTAATGATAAATACTGTTGTCAAACCCTTAAGTATCTGTTATTGGTCAAGCACTGGAATTAATGATAATACTGTTGTCAAACCCTTAAGTATCTGTTATTGGTCAAGCCCAGGAATTAACGATAATACTGTCGTCAAACCCGTGTCTGTAACAGGTCAAGTACAGGAATTAACACTTATATTTTTGTCAAACCCATAAGTATCTGTAACAAATGAAAACCATATTAAGAACAAGAAAGCTATTCCAGATTCAAGGAGTTTTCCGTTTATTGAGATTTCAGTCTTGTTGAGTTTTACTTAGTGTTAATGTGTGCATGTGCATACATGCGTGTTTATTTATGAATTACAGATGGCAAATACTAGTCTTAATATATTGCGTTTATTCATGAGAAGTTAATGTTGGTCATGAATAATTGCTTCTCTGGCACAAAACCTTACAAACAATACTGTAAAATGGTTGTGAAACTAGTCCATATGCTTTCAAAATTTATGATTTTATTCTTTGGAAACCACCACATATAGTTTCAACATCATATGATTCCTTTCTCTAAACTACATTGGACTATGACACATATGAAACAATTGCAAATCACAGAATTTACACCAGAGGCACTTAATGTGTATATGAACAGGTTGACTTAATTATAAAGACATGATTGAAAATAAAAATCAGAATTGTAGAAGAATATACAGAACCATTAAAATGTAGGTGTTCTTTATTTGTCAAGCCAGAATATAATGCAACATTGCATGCTTAGACACATTGATCTTGCCATACAGATCTATACATAATCCAGACAAAATATTCATAATAAGGGACAAGATATTCAGGAAAAAAAATATAAAAATTATCTAGACAGGCATCAGAGTTATTAATTGTGTGTGCATGCAAGCACACACACACACATGTGTTTGTGTGTGTGTGTGTGTATATATATATATATATATATATATATATATATATATATATATATATATATATATATATATATATATATATATATATATACACCCAAAGACTTACAAAAATGGTACTAACAGCTGCCTCGCTTGGCGCTCAAAATAAAGAGGTTAGTGTTAGGACCAGTCAGCTAGATGTGTGTGTGTGTGTGTGTGTGTGTGTGTGTGTATATATATATATATATATATATATATATATACATACTCGTTAGAACATGAAAGACATGTACAACCCTTGATCAACAAATTTTTCCCACTAAATTATGCATTATGCGTAAACGTATATGGTTTACGCTTTTTCAGTATATCCACCTTCCAAAAATCTTGTTTATATTAACATTCCTTTAATCCCACAGACCGTATTTTAGAAAAGACCGCTTTACATAACTACAATATATAAGTACGCTTGTCTGTGGACTGGTACTTTCCTACAGTAACATGTTCTATTTATAGCAAACCTTGTTATACTTTCCCCCTCAAATTCTATTTATAGCATCTGTATGGCTTAGTGAGGAGAGAACATACTATATTTATTTATGTGGCTACTATATAATATGTCCAAATTATATGTACAACAACTTTTGGAAAGTTGCTTATTGTTGATATCATGGGACTGTATGACCTAGGTTGCGAGATTTGTGTGGTCACGTGACTAGGAATGCAAATAGCCAGATCTGGGACAAATTTCAGGAATGATGTACATGTACTTTCGTCTCGTCTATCAGCAGATTTAAGGCATTACAAATGCTATGCTCACGATTTTTGAGAAAATAAATCATATTCCTATCGATTTCATGCTGGTATATCTCGATGAAAGATCGTTCAGGTTTGCTGGGCCGGCATGTAAGCTGCTACTCATGCTGACATCAAATGGTGTCGGCGAATTCCAACTTTTTTTTATAAGAAATGCGCTCTGACCCTACACCCCAACGTGAATGTCCAACTATCAAAAATGGGGTGGCAAGGGTCAGAGGAAACTCGGACTACTCAGACCAGTGTGCTGCTGATGATATATGGTATTTTTATAGTGTTGTTGACAACTTATTTTTGTGAATGGGTACTCGTCATTATGTTTCAATACCCGGGTTTTTTGCTACGGTCGGGTACCCGAGTACCCAGTACCTGTTGACAGCCTTAACTGTGTCATCTGGTCCTGGATAAGTTTGCTCTTTGTTTGTATCTTTTGAAAATCTATTATATAAACATTGACTATCAAGTACACCGTCTTTAAAAGCTACACTTGACTATTGAAAGTATTTTTGCCTATTGCATTGGATCCGAATCAGCAAGCCATGGAAACTGGAATAAGTACAAAGCAGAAATAGGAGCTATGATGTAAAGAAACCATATACAACATCATCATCATAACAGAGCTAAAATATAAAAAAAACTGGTATGTAGGAAAAGGAAGTTGTTGTTCAACATCATCATTATAGCAGAGCTAAAATATAAAAAAACGATGTTATGTAGGAAAAGGAAGTTGTTGTTTAATTGACTCTTCATGACCTTAATTTAATCAAACCCAAATATCTGAAGTTTCTTCTGATCTCCATGACATTGGAATAATTGAGGGTCTACTCTGTGTGTGTGTGTGTGTGTGTGTGTGTGTGTGTGTGTGTGTGTGTGTGTGTGTGTGTGTGTGTGTGTGTGTGTGTAAATGTTGTCAAAGTACATTATGCTAGAATTCAGGGGTTTAAATTATTGTTGAACTTTTATTCGACATTTTGCTTTGTCATATTCCCGTTTTTGTTGATCCATTGAGGCATACTCAACTTATAAAGCACATTTATTTTATGTTTGATTCTATATGCATATTACTCATATATATCTATATTATTTGTGTTAATTTTCATGATTATAGATTGGAATGGTCTTTCATTACATAACATTGAATACTAATTTTCTTTATAGGTTTGTAGTCATTTTAGTAAACACATTATATATTTCTGGATAGAAGTAAACATATTGATGAGTTAGGTCATGTTTTTGGGGATAAAAAAGATGACCTAATTCTTGAATGTCTAGCTGCTAAAGAACTTTTATTTATTGATAAAGAGTGATTTCAAAATGATAATTTATACCTCATTCTGGTTCTGAAAGTTTGTCTTAGTTTTTCATATATTGGATGTTTACCTGATAATTAGTTATATCTAACATAAACATCACTCTTAGATACTAAAAGCTGCATTCATCTCAGTAAAGATTTCTTTATTTTAAGTATTCCTGGGAATTACAAGGTGCTAAGACTTTAGAACTTTGTAGATGTTTTATATTTAATGACATTTTGGATTCTATCATTGTGATACATCAAGACAATTGGCATATCAGCACATTAGATTGAATATCATTTGGGACATCACTAGAACTCATATGGAATACTCAATATATTTGGATATACAATGTAACTTTTAGGATTAGTTTGGATTTTATTCACCATACTGTAAGTTATTTTTTGGTTTTTACTTTCTAGCATACATTTGTTGCTTTGATCCCACTTCTCCCTGTTGTGTCCAAAAGGAGAAAAGTCACTTCTACCTAAGCATCAGGTCTAGCCTGACATACATGTTACAAATAGCCATTTGTTTATCAGCATATGATGTATTTGTATTTTAGATGCTGACACTACACTACTTAGACATGTTATATGACATGCTAAGAGACCAGGGATACAACCATCTAACCCTCCCCGTCCTTGCATTTGAAGATCTTCTGTCACGAGATTTGCTGAAAAGTGACTGTCTTAAGAAACTTGTCCACCTCAAGTGAGTCTAGAAGCCTTTATTTTTACATATTAGGTTGCATGTATTTGTTCAAATTGTAGTTTACCCTGTGTTTATACATTATATTGTATGCTTTTGAATAGTGATTTAGTATTTGTTTCTCCATTAGTCTGTATATATTTGAATTGTGATTTACCTGTGTTTTTCCATTAGGTTTAAATTGAGCACCTGTTGTCCAATTGTGCTATTATCCATTACTGCTATTGACAGGTTTGACTGTACAAGCAATCTGCAGTGAGTTATCAGTGCAATTTACAATTTACCTGTGTGTTTCCATTAAGTTGTATACATTTTAATTGTAATTTACCTGTGTTTTTCCATTAGGTTTAAATTGAGATTTACCCATGTTTTTCCATTAGGTTATGAACATTTAATTTGAGATTTACCTGTGTTTTTCCATTAGGTTGTGATCATTTAATTTGAGATTTACCTGTGTTTTTCCATTAGGTTATATATATATTTAAATTGAGATTTACCTGTGTTTTTTCATTAGGTTGTATACATTTTAATTGTAATTTACCTGTGTTTTTCCATTAGGTTCTATACATTTAAATTGAGATTTACTTGTGTTTTTCCATTAGGTTGTAGTCATTTAAATTGAGATTTACCTGTGTTTTTCCATTAGATTGTATACATTTTAATTGTAATTTACCTGTGTGTTTCCATTAGGTTGTATATATTTTAATTGTAATTTACCTGTGTGTTTCCATTAAGTTGTATACATTTTAATTGTAATTTACCTGTGTTTTTCCATTAGGCTGCAGTTATCTGAATAGCAATTTAATCAGTGTTATCTCTCTATCTTCTTACAAACTTCAGTTTTCTTATTTATATATATCATATAGTAGAGTTATTGAAAAATTATTAAGATATATATATTATTAAACAGTTTTACAGTGTAATTGTACCATGTACACGCCAGTCATTATTGTCAAAGTCTGATTCATGTTCTGCCTGTAACCCAAGGGCTACCAGAATATTCGTTTGGCTACTATGTGTTGAATTTGGTAACTTAGTGGACAACTAGATGATATAATGTCTTATTCTGTATTTTTCAATAACATAACTGTAAAATAATATCTGACAAGGAGTTTATTTACTAAGACCCATTCAAGAAAAATGTAATTTAATTTAGCTAACCTAGTCATTTACTATAAAGTTCTTACTCTGGGCTAAATAATTCAAGTTAAGATAATGGAGTTTTTTCAAATAGGTTGGACTGTAGCAGTTTCTGCAATGAAATGACATCTCTTTATGTAGCAGAGGAATAGCTTCAGTATTTTAAAATATCACTACTCTTGTACACTTTCACAGAGCTTATGAAGTGTGCCTAGAACTGAACATGAAGAATGGTTGCAATTTCCATGAAAAGATCACGGGAATAGTTATCATTAATCCAGATGACCAGTCTGTGTGAGTATTTGATCATTAGGCTATAAAGTAATCTCACTTATCATTAATTGATATAGTATACAGCTTCATAGACAAGTGTTGGTTTCAGCTAGATAATTGCAGTCAAAACTGTGATAAAGGCCACCTGCATTATACAGTCATCTGTTGAAACACTCATTTAGGGTAGGGATCCCATAGACACAATAAATATAGCCACAGGCAGGTGGCTTTGATGTGACAGAACATTGTTATCACTTTCCACGGATGGCTTAGTTGTGACAGAACACTTTTAAAGACATGACTTTGTTGTGACCTACTGTTTGGTTACCATTTTTTTACACTTTCCATAGATGGCTTTCTTGTGGCATACCTTTGTTTGCACTTTCCATAGTTTGCTTTTTTGTGAGCAACTTTTTTTCTTATTTCTGTCTTTTTTGATCATGGCAAGCTGAGCAACTAATTCAGGTATTGTTTTCATAGCATGAACAAACTAAGATCAGTGTATATTTGTAAGTTGTGACCATTTTGTTTTTACAATAGTTTTTAGCGAGCACGATACACTAATACTATGTGGTACAGAAATTTGGAAGAGAACAACATATACCAATAGTTATGATTTTTGTTGTACAGTGTACATAACACAATTTTAATAATATTATTAATAATAATAGTTAATATAATAATAATTTGTGCATGGTATTGGTGAATGTCATTGTCAATTTTAAAATGTGAACCTGTGTACAGTCATCACCTGTGTGCCAATTGTGCTATTATCCATTACTGCTATTGACAGGTTTGACTGTACAAGCAATCTGCAGTGAGTTATCAGTGCAAACACTGTTGCACAAATTTACCTGTTAGTTTGCACACATTTATCAATTTAGGATGCAAAATTTGAGTTTCATATTATCTCAATGTTATAAATATGGTGTATATACAAACACATTGCTTCCAAGAAGTGTATTAAGAGATATTCTTTGTAGACTGTCCCTTGAATACACTTATTAATGGGCACTTGCATTTTACAGAACAAAAAATATGATATTAAAAGATTTAAGGAAGTCCTGCAGTCACAAATATTTTCTCAAGGTCTAATCTAACAAGTTGTATTGATGATATCTTAATGTAATGAATATGCCAGTTTGAGCTACTCAGTAATTATTATTTAAAAAAAAGTGGACTGACCACTCCAGTGGCTGGAGCATCGACCTTGGATGGGTAGGTCACTAGTTTAAACCCCTGCTGAGTCGTACATGTACATAAATGGTACTTGCAGCTGCTTCACTTGGCACTCATTGTTAAGAGGTTAGTGTTAGGACTGGTTGGCCTGGTGTCAGGATAATGTGACTGGATGGGACATGATGCTACTTGTCTGTGACACACACACTCACAAAAGTGGACTACCTTAAATTAAATGTTTGTCCTTCTTGCAGGTCTCGTGATGAGATCAGCCTCTGGAAGGAAAAACAGGCTCAAGTGGTAAAGGAGGAATTGAGAGCAAAGGAGTCACTGGCTAGACTGGTTGCTGAAGCTAAGTCCAGTGAGAAGCCATCACTCACTACGCGACCAACAGCCAAATCTCAGGAGGTACATTCAACTTGCATATAAGATCAGAATTCAAAGTTTACTTTGAGTGAAATAAGGGGAAAATCAGTTTAGATTGTGCCAAAAATATGAAAATATTGCAAATATGCACAAAGTATGAATTTTACAGATCTTTAATCTTCAATACATAATTTTATCATGAGCAAATTACTATAGAAAAAAATATTCTCCTTATTATTAATGTGGACTTATTTCACACGTGTCTTACACTTATCTGGTTGGGAGATTTCCTCAAAAAGAATATGGCATTGATAATTAAATTTGTCAGCTCATTATACTTCAGATAAAGATTGCTTAATTTAAATTGCAAGCTTCAATGAACTTTTTGACATTGTTTTTTGAATTCAAAATGATATTTGAATTTAGAAAAATACACATGAAACTATTTCTAAGATTAGTAATTTGTGTGCATATGGGATTTGTAAAAAAATACTTATTTGCAAAGAAAACATATTTGGTAAAAAATATTTTATAAAAGTAACATGCTTTTTAAACTACTTTTTACACAGGTAGAAGAGCAGGTTCAGTCCCATCTGGGGCGTGTCCTGGGCTCTGTCACGTACCGAGATGTTTGGACCGAGACAGCTATAGTTCTTATTCGACAGGTCAGAATCAATCAGGCATCAATATTCTTTTTTTTTTTACCATAGCTTAATAATATGTAATGTAATACTTCAATTGCACTGAGCTCAATTATTTGAATACTGGCAAATACTCAAACATCAGATAATCAGATATATGGCAATTAGACTTAAGTCACACAAATGCTGTGCAATAACTCAGACCATTTGTCACTCAGATGCTTTGCAATTATTTAAATGACTCATACAGCTATATACATGTTCATATAACTGTTACAACAGATAACCCACAGCTGCCAAAATGTCAAATCAAAACTTTGCATTTGAAGCACTTTCAGTGTGTAAAAATTTAGATCCATTTACATATTAAACAAGCATTACATTGCACAGGCTGTGTGCATGTATGTATATATATATATATATATATATATATATATATATATAAACTCATCAGTATTAATAGGACTAATTTTGCATTTATATCTACATGAAATTGATAATGATTGGGTCATATAATGTTGTGTACAACCTGTTCTTAAACAAAGGACATTAACACAATTTATGTACAACAGAGGCCAGGTCAAGTTTACTTACATTCAGAAGAAAAAAAAAGGATGCATTCTGTTACTGATGAATTTTGATTGATTCTT
This sequence comes from Unio pictorum, assembly GCA_030141615.1. Lineage (NCBI taxonomy): Eukaryota > Metazoa > Mollusca > Bivalvia > Unionida > Unionidae > Unio > Unio pictorum. The sequence continues at coordinate 5,936,994 of JARLTB010000027.1, read as the reverse complement.
TCTCTGAATGATTAAGCAATAAATAAATGGGCACAAAAAGGTGTTGTAGAAAGCTCACAGCATTATTTGGAAAACTCTTTAACAGAATTTTCTGGAAAACTTTGAATAAATGATAATTGAAGAGCCCCATGAAGACTTGAGTAGCCGGTGACATTTTGGTATGACAGTGGTAATGATGTAGAGTTCATTCCATGTATTTAATTCAGATTTGCAGTATAGCAATGACAGTAGATTTTTGATTGAATAAATGGAATGAAGTGAATATGCACAGAGAAAATCACGCTAACAACAGCTTGAAATGTTTGAATTATAAGGCATGCAGTGGTTAAAGATAATGCATTCTCTTTTGCCATTTCATCATTTGTTCAGCATATCAATAGTCTAAATATGTGTTTTGAAATAGAGATATGCGAATTACTGTTTGTAATTATATTTATTGCATAATAGAAGTATGTCTATGAACTTTTTGTTTGCTTTGCTTACTGATGAGTTCAGTTATTGTTGGCATGCATGAAAAATATTAAATATTTTTCATGTTCAGGCATGCATTATCCTCTTTATCATCCTTTATTCTCATTATAATGTATTATCCTCATTATAGTGCATTATCTTCTTTATTATTCATTATCCTCTTTATTATTCATTATCCACTTTGTCATGTTTTATCTTCATTATCATGCATTATCCTCTTTATCATGCATTATCCTCTTTTTCATGCATTTGGTATTCTCACATCTGGAATTTAATTATATTATATGTATGGAATTGAACAAATTAAAACAAATCGTTTAGGTACAAATGTGAAAAAATAACTAAAATTTAATGATTTGAAATAACATGATTTACAGTAATTACCTCCCTTCACCCATCCTTTCTTTTCCCTGTAGGGCCAGTACCAGAGTGCTAGGGAATTTCTCAGTGAAGCCCATGATGCAGCTGTGGTAAGTTCATTTTAAACTCTTTACTTGATTCAGCATTTGCAGTGCTGTTTTTCTCTCCTACACATGGTAAGATGAAATCATTTGAAAGTAAGAAATCAGTCACAACAATCATAAATATGAAAAAAGAATCAAGTTACAAAATGAGATTAAATCAGGTTTGTTACATTTCTTATCAATAGTGTGGACTATAATTGGCATGTATATTTTGATTATATCAAAATCACTGATTATTTCCATTATATTTAGTTGTATGTGCCTATTTTTACTAAACTGTTTGGCCTTTTTTGCTGTAGCAAGAATTATAACCCACTTATGTCATGTGAGCCTTGTATTTAACTGAATTACACAATTATTAGTTTTTCAAAAATGTACCTATTTGTAATTATTCATATTGCAGGTATTTAACGATGTTTCTCTGCAAGCCAAGATCTTGTATTACCTTGGGAAACTTGCATTAGAAGAGGCACAGTTTGGTCAGGCCATTAACTTCTGTAAGGCAGCACAGGTAATGCAACATTTTATGAAATATACAGCAGTATGTATTAACCCGGAAACTCAGATCATATCTACAAGACTGCAAAAATAATACACAGTCCAATAATTATTCAGTTTAATTTCTTTATCTCTGCATTATTTAAACTTGGTAGTTTCTTCTCTTTTTGTTGTTTACTTTCCGATTTGATACTTTAATTAGTCAAATCCTGTGTTTTTATCCTTTACCAAGGTTTTGCACTTTTCATGCCATACTCGAATTTCTTATGAAATGTCAGTCTTCTAACTAGTACATCAGTGTATTTAACAAGCTGTTTGGGATTCTCACAAATACTTCCATGAATCCAACATTTATTAAATCTCTTTGATGATGTATACCAGCCTTATCTGGTTTAACATTCACTTTGAATTCAATTTTTTTAATTGTAATATATTAGCTATTTGTAAATCAGATTCACTTTCTGAAAACATAGCTATACTGACACAATTAGATTGAGGTCAGATCAAATTCGAACTGAATTTTACCTAAAATTTAAATTACTAAGAAGATGTTGAACCCAGTATATGCCTTGGGACATATTGAACCATAAATGTGCTTCATCTGTCCTTATGTAATTTTGTATGTTTTTTCCCCCCCATTGAATTCAGACATAAAATGATCTGTGACAAATATGTTAAATCTATGTGCATATTTTTGATGGAATTACGTTATATGGATTCACTGTATGCTATGAGATAGACTGGTGAATACACAGTTTTGATACTATATTCATGCTATACATTGGACATAAATATATATCAATGTGTGGTTCTTCAAATAAAGTATTATATATGCAGTCTTTATTTTCACTACATGTTTATTTTCTCATTTGATATACATTGATTTAAGATGGTAACTGTGCCAACAAAGAACATATTTTTGCACCCACTTCCCCCCACCACACCATTTTTCTTTTACATGCATGCATCATTTTATTAAGCTAACTGACTGGCTTAGTTATAGCATGGTTTGGTACAAAATGCAGTCACATTTTGTGGACCCTGACCATCATGTTATGACAGGGTCACACTCTCTTGTTTAGTCTAATTGTTGTGGTGCCCATGCTTTGTGTGGACATATTATTAATTAGTCTAATGGTTGTGATGCCCATGTTTGATGTGGATTATTTCTCTGCTTTGTAATTGAAGGAATTGTACCATGGAGATGAAATGTTCTGGTATGAAACAACCATATTGATGGTGGATGCAACATTGAAGGACTATGAGAATGCAAGGGCCAAGAGAGTTGTAAGCTTTTTTCCTTCGATTTCATTTCATAACAATTTTACAGTCATAAATGATTTTGAAATTCGTATGCATATTTGTGAACAATAATCTTTATTACACATTTGATGTACTGTATCTTGTATCAATTTTCATAGGGTTACAATAGTAATTGGAATTTTTTCATTTTATTTAACTTAAAAAATACATTTTTATTGCTCAAAGATTTTGAAGTAAGACTGTATCTGTTCTGAATGATAAATATTGATATGTTCTTTTTGTATAAGTGCATTTATACTTTTATGAATTCACATAATTATTATTATTATAATTATGATTAGTTTGATATCTTAAAATTTCACAAACTGATGAAACAATAATTTAGTTGATACAGCCATATTTGAATTTTAATTGATAAATCAACTGTATTTATAACTTTTGTTTTGGAATCATTTTTTATCATACTACTTGTTTAGTTTAAAACATTTTAAAAAAAACTTTTCTCTACTTGTAATTTAAATAACTAACTTAAGACCAGAGAAAATTGTGCTTGCTCTCATAGGCTAGGGGGATCATTGTCCATGCTTTGAATGAATTCAACAAAATTCTGGAGGAGCGTCCAAATAGAGCAGGACCTCTAGGTTACATTATGGCCATGCTGGAAGCTAGGTAATTAGAAAAATGGTTTTCTAAACATTTAAAATTTCCATAACAAAAAAATATTATCAGAATTTGCTTGATTAGTCCAGTATATCATTATTATCTAGCTGGATATGTTTTGTATTAAATATCTTCCCATTTTACGTTAATGTCAGCAAACTCATATTATAAAATGCTACTTCAAAGCAATGATATTTACCACATTTCACCTTTTACCATCTGTCACTTTTTACCTTCTGTCACCTTTTAACATCTGTCACTCTTGCCAGATGTTACCTTTTACCATCTGTCACTCTATACCTTGTGACACCTTTTAACATCTGTCACTCATTACCTTCTGTCACCTTTTGACATCTGTCACTCTTGCCAGCTGTCACCTTTTACCATGTCAACTTTTGCCATCTTTCACCTTTTATTCTCTGTTATTCTTTACCTTCTGTCACCTTTTACCATCTATCACCTTTTATCATTTGTCACTCTTGACATCTTTTACTGTTTACAATCTGTCAGCTTGTACTGTCACCATTTGTTAACTCCTTTTAGCATATATCACCTTTTACCAGCTGTCACTCTGAATTTGTTTCTCTATTGAGATTATTAAATAATACTCTCTTGAGGTACATTTTCTCAAAGTTTTTTTTAAAGAATAATTATTGATGCTACATCTATAAGTTTGAATTTGATGTTTCTCTGTATCAATAGAACATAAACCAATATGAGTATTATTTAAACATAATTCTGACAACTTGTATACAAGGCACTGAAAATAATTGTCATGTAAATTATAATATGTTGTTACTAACAAAGTTTTGCACAGTCCAATAAATTTGATAGCAAAGTTACATAATTGTTTTGTGATTTAATCATTAGGAGTATAAATATTGCATAGATATGTTGACATTAAAATAATTCTGAATTGTGAAAGTTTCCTGTAATACTAAATTTTCTCAATTGTGTGCTTGTGCATGCTTATGAAAATGTTTATGAGATACAAAAATCAATTCCCAGTGATTTTTCAGATTGGCCAAAACCAGTGTGTCAATTATTTTGTCTGAGCATCCCGACATCAATGTGCCCAAAGTCATGAAGCGTGTCCATCAGATTTGTGAGGTATTCATTTTCAGAATTCTTCAAAGATGACAAATATTCTTAAACTTAATTTTTTATATAAAGAGATTAAAGTCGATAAAACTGAATATAAAATAGCTATATTTTGGAATGTTGATTATGACTATTTTTTTAATAGAATCATTGTTGCAATTATCATACAGGTAATTATAAGGATAGATATGTAATAAATTAAAAAAGGAACCATATTTTCATTTTTTTTCTTCAATATTAAGATTGTTGGTTATTTAATTCTTATAGTTGTATACTCTGTACTCTGCCTTTTTTTATCCCTTACTATATTCTGTGGAGGTGTTCTCCATGTTCATCTAATGCATACATTGTAACAGAATTGTAACCAAATGGGTATTGGATCAAATGAATAATTCAAACACAATGCGTGAAAGATAAAAATGTATTAACTTAATGAAGTAAAGAAAAATGTATGATGTAAAAATACAATGATTCTCACACACGCTTAGTATACACTTGATTCAATCACTCTGTACTATCACACATTGATAATAAACCATTAATATATATCTCTCTGATATACAGCTTAAGGAAATATCAATTTCAAATAATAGTACACACTATAATAATCATATAGTTTCACGTATAGACAAGGCTTGGGATTCAAACAATCTCAAGTTTTCAAATACTTTATAAAATGTTCTGCACTGTCAGTAAGATTCACAAATCTCCTGGAATTCATCTAAGATTCAAAATAATCTTATGTAAATACCAATATACCAATTTAAACAATAATTGGAATAAACATATGCTTCTTGACCCATGTACAGTCACACGATTCATCCACCGATAAACCGCACAGTTTCACCACGTTCCTCGGGTTGACCCACTCTCTTGTGTCTGCCGTTCACACTCTTCACACATCCACTACGTGTACAGTCAATCATACGTATACACGTACAGACAGCATACAGCACCCTTGTATTAGCTACGTCTACAGTCTACATACATATAGACATCTAGATAGCTCGTTACATCACCTCGTGACCATATAATGTTGTAACCACCTCGTAACCACCTTGTAATCTTGTAACCACCTCATAATCTTGTAATCTTGTAACCTTGTAACCTTGTAAGCTACAATAAAACCAAACTGGTAATAATAATGATTTCTGGAAAATACTAATATATTAAACTCTATAAAAAAAAAAATTGAAATTCACAGTTCACAACGTTTTAAATATGCATTGTAATAAATGAATCATTACACAATATTGCAATACAAACTTAATTAACTTCACATATCAAATGAAATAAATTTAACACTCACCCCTATGGCTTTTAGAAATACCACGTGAAAATACGTGCTCTCTTCACTAGATCCAATTGATCACTGCCTCGATTATAGCTTAATCTTGCTTAATTCAAAGGACAGTGACTAATATTCACGGTAAAACACCTGTGCATATCGTGATAATGATGTTTGCAGCCGCAAGTAGTTTATAGCGGCACAAGACATGTCACTTGTCTGAAGAAAAAAGCACCTGTTAATCCCAGACAGCGCTGCACGCACGCACAACACAAATAATCAAATATGTCTCAGGCAAAACAAAAGTATTTTTCTTTCTTTCTAATTCTGTGACATACATACATACATGTCCTCATTTTGTATTTCCATTCCCAATTAGCTTTAAAGGTCATAATAAAGGAAGGGAAATTCAGATAATTATATTAACAAGATCTTGATCAGGTTGGTTTTTATTTTTTAAAACCAATTTTGTAATATCGTTTAATATGATGTACACATAAATCAATATTTTGACAATCCAGATTTCTGATAAATGACTTCCCTTGTTTATTCTGGTGAATTACAGCGGTTTGAAAGTGCAACAGAGAAGCTGACACGTCTTGGCTACAAGAGAGAGGCCCTGTCCATCATAAAGGAACATGCGGCCATTTTGTACAGGATGGCAAGGGATGCAATTGAAACGGAAATTAAACATACATATTACCTACAGGTGAAGAAAAAAATATTTTTAGCACAAGAAAATTCTTTGGGTTTCAAAATAATAATGTTTTTTCCAGGTTTTTTGCTTGTAAATATAGCTAATAGGGAATCCCTTGTGAAGATTGCAATAATCTCTGTTTTATTTATGTTGCTTTGGCACCTTTGCAAGATATAATTTTCAGAATATGTTCATTAGTAGTATGCATAAATCACCTTGCTTGACCATTTCTCATTTTTAAAAAGAATGCAAATATAGCCATTTTTTTTTTTATAAAATAGTGAAATCATAACATCATCCAATAGGTGAAGAAAATTATGTCTTAAACATATATTCAGGGTTCCCAAATGTGTTTTGCTTTGCTTTTCTCAGTTTAAATATTTAAAGTAGCGAAAAGTAATCCATGTTTGAAAGCCCAAAAATCTTCCATTCATAAAAAGTGTGATTTACCACAAAAAAACTTTCTGGAGGACTGTTGAATTTTGGATGAAGGTTTCAGAAATTTTGTAATTTTATTTCAGGCAATGTTGGTGTTGAAGGACGCTGTCACTCTGTCCGAAGACGTGTTACAGGATGTACAGACTCTCTTTCCTCTACAGGAGGTTGGTAGCAGGTCATATATAGTGACCACCTTGATCCATTTGTCTTTGCATTTGTCCATCCCTTGACACATCCATCTAACAGTCTGGATTGTAGTTCTTTTTTCCAATATATTTGACAACTAAACAGGGCCTATTCATTCATACTTGCTGAAAATTGTTTTTTGAGTCGAATTCCAATACCTTTTTGTTTTACCATGAAAATTCTAATATGCATGTATCTTGGAATGAATTTGTACATTAATCTTATGCAGAAACATGGCTCATTGTGACCTACATTGTAAATTTAATCAAGGTATAAACTTATGTAACATAATCAGGGTATTGTGTGATAGTTTTCAGCCACATGTAGTTGACTCATGCCTTTAAATAAGGCCATATTCTGAAACTTTCTGATGCCACAGAATCTGGGTAGCATCTGAGTTCCAATTTGCATTTAACTTGGAATCTTTGTATTCTTATTAGGTTTAGGAATGATAGTTAGTGTTTGTTCCCAGATTTATTATAATATGTCCTATGTATTTCATTTATTAGCAGCAGGTTAATATATTAAGTTTCTAGGTAGTGATTTCATCTCAAGAGTGGTGATTTTAGCCAGTAACACTGATTTCATTGTGTCGATAGCAAGTTTATTTTTCTTTCTATCATTTAACATTGTAACCTTGTATTATGTTAATAAAAAGATCATTATTCTTGAACAGTTTGCATTTTAATATATAGCATCAAACAAATAAATGTTTGGTATGCTTTCTAAACAAAAAATAAATATTCTTAAGTTGAATAACATATATATATATATATATATATATATATATATATATATATATATATATATATATATATATATATATATATATATATATTGTTCACAAGTAGATTGTAGAGAAGGTCTGAAGCAAGAATTGTTGTTCTAATTTAGTTACCTTTTTTTTATAAAAGCATTAATTTATTATTATTATTATTATTATTATTATTATTATTATTATTATTATTATTATTATTATTATTAATCAATTACTGAGTCAAGTCTGCCCTTAACTGTAACCCTTTTCAGTTTATATTTTCATTTTAAATCAGTCGGCAACATTTGCTATAGGTCTGTCATATGCATTATTTGTCTGTTTACAATACGGAAACTTGCTTCCTAAATATAAAGGCTAGCAAACCACAGCTTGTAATTTTTATTAACATCTTAAACAGCAATGGAAAAACACTTGCAACCTCAGATGATGAAAGCTGCTGATTTCACCTCAAATATATAAAGGTTATATATATAAAGGTTAAACACTAGGGATCTTCAGTTATTATTAGAGTACAACCAGATATAACTGATCCATTAACTTTTCCATTAATGAGGGGCACAAGCATTTCAATATGTTTATTTTCTTTGAAATATTTTAATTCTGTTAGATTCGCAACATAAGCCTGCCCATCCAGCGTGAAGTGGCTGATATTAAGATTGAGTATGGCAACATACTTTTGGAGATTTTCCGCACCCATGCAAAGGAAGTGAGATCTCAGCAACTTGAAGACCAGAAAAAGGGACCTGTTCTCAAGGTCAGGTTATTTTATCTCATGAGCAAAGTATTAGCATCATCAATACATTTGACAATCTGTTAAAGATTAAAAATAAAAATTAATAAATTAAATATTAAAAATAAAAACAAAAATTATTTCAATACAACGTTGTGTCTGAACAAGAGGTTTTGTTTTTTGTTTGTTTAGGGTTTAATGCCATTTTTCAGCACACAATAGGCTATACATGGCAGCCAGTTTTATTGGTGGAGGAAGAACCCGGGAAACCCCCCGGAAAGAACCACCGACCTGCGAGAAGCTACTGGCAAGCTTTCTCGCATAACTACATTAGCCAAATCTTAGACTCGAACCCATGCAGACAGAGGTAAGATGGCAGTGACCCGTAACAGAAAAGCGCGTTAGACCACTCAGGGCCCCAAGAGGTTTTGTAAAAGTTTAATTTGAGCAAAATCACACTTTGATGTGCCATAATTAGTTCCATCTTTTTATTTTGTACAGTTAGACTTTTGGCATAATATTACACTTGTCTTCACCTATTTATTTCTTATGCTAACCTGTATGCGATTAACACATTTTTGGTACATTAAAACAAAGAAATAACACATTAGCAAGTTGTTTTTGTCATTTTTATTAACATTAAATGGATAGTTTGTGATGAGGTATCTGTCCTAACAATGGATTTTGGCTATTGATTCTATAATCAGATCAAAAACAAAAAGGTTGAAGGTCAATTCATTAGAAACAGAATTCATTCATTCATTAGAAACATTTATTAACAGAATTTTAATTTCTATTTAATATCTCCATTTGTTATCATTTGTTATATTTCAGATGGTGGAGGACTTTATTCGAGCCACCCCAAACTACACTCATATGGAGAAGGAGTGGGTAGAAATCACAAAGTAGGTTATCTTACATTTTTACTATTGTATATCAAACTAAATTGTTACAGTATGATTTTATTTTGCCACACTTTTAGTTTGGTTAATATATTTGCTTGATAATCTTTTTATTATATTTAAACCTTTTTATTTTTCCAGACATCATATTTTAAATCATGACATTATACAACAAAGCAAACACATTTCATGACATCATATTTTAGATTATGCCATCATACAAGTCAAAAATAATATTTCATGACATCACATCTGTGACATCATTGTGCATCAGAGTTATTGTACAAAATCTCTTTTGTGTCTTTCGCATATAACATATGTAATTTTCCTCCAGTAATTGTTAATATCCAACTTGATTGCTCATTCTTGCCATGACTGTCCATACATAGAAACTAAGTTTCACAAAATTTATATAAAATGACCACCTACACGACTCCCTCGATAACTCGTGCACATCGGGGTCCAAAAACATCGACTGCACTATAAGTGAGGCGTGAGTTATCGAGGGACCTATAATAACAAAAGGATCAATACAAAGGCAAAAGGGTGGGATGGTGGCAGATTTTTTAGTTTTTAATACTCACTTTATAATCATGCTGTGATTAACTGTGAATAAATATCTCTTCATAATAGTGTAGTTTATTTTTTCCTCATATAGTAACATTAATTTCAGGATAAATTACCGTATATTGAGGAGTTAATTGAAAACATTATTCCACGTGGTTTCCGTTCAATCACAGGAGTCTGACGTTTTATCAATAAAGTACGGTGAAATCTCTGACAACATGAATTCCCCTTATCAGTAATATATATATATAAAATATTACCGATTAGGGGAATTCATGTTGTCAGAGATTTCACCGTATTTTATTGATAAAACATCACTCTTGTTGCTTGATTAACATGTGTAGCGATTCACACATTGTGTATTACGTCACTAATTTTTGTACTAAATTCGATACATTCTTGTTTTATTGTTTGATCCAAATTAGACGTATTTGTTTAATACAAAAGATCGATTCTCTTTTCGAGAAACAATGTCGATCGATCGATTCATATACAGTGTATATATTTGATTGTGACAGAAGTAAAGTGAAAAATTTGAAACAGTGTAAATTAGAACACGATAATACAATTGCCGGTTGTGATATGCTGGACAAATGACTAGACGTTTTAAAAGAATCAGTTAATTTTGTGTTACTCCCTGATTTCGCTACCGTCGAGCAAAATAGTCACTTGTTTGATTTCATGCACCAGGCATAAGTGATAAAACAAAACACAAGTCTCTTTTAATGGATTATTTTAGTGCAACAAATACTTCGCCAAGTTTGTTGATCAAAACAAAGCCGGCAGGTAATTAGGTTCTCACGGAAGTACTCACGGGTTTTGATGTGATGGCTAATTGACTCTTTTCATGTTTTCATAGAAAAGAATATGTTGCAATTACATGTATAATGTTTACATTGAAATGGAAATAAAGGATTATAATGTGGTTTTCACACAGAAAGATATTTAATTGCTGTTTATTTCATTATCTGTTGCCACCTGTTTGGATTCACTGGACGTTTTCATTGATCGCTATTTCACCGGACTATTTTTTTTACGGTGTATTGATGACGGTGTATCAACAAATAAACCCAAATATAATGTCATATCTTATTTAGAATTTTCAAATTTCACAGTATGGAATCGATCTTTGTGGGCATTTATATGATAAAATGAGAAATGTATTAAGGTTTAATTTACCATTTCTTATCATAATTTTTTCACGTTCAGCATATTTTGAAAGATTTAAAAAATATATTTTACCTTTGGGGACAAATCAGGATCCATGCCAGACACAGTGTTATAAGCGGGTTCGCGAGTTATCGAGGGAGCAGTGTACTTCTATTTATGTACCTTTTTATTCTGATTCTATATTTGATTATTTCTTTGTTTTATCTAAAACTGGATATATATATATATATATATATATATATATAGAGAGAGAGAGAGAGAGAGAGAGAGAGAGAGAGAGAGAGAGAGAGATCTTTTCATTGACAGAGTAATAATAAATTAGATAAAGCTTAGATTCTATGAAACATTCTGAGTGTCTTGGAAAGGAGCCAGTCCAAGTTTATAAATGCATCCACATTCAAGATATTGATGTCATAAACATTTAAACACTTCTTCTGTTATGTTGTGGAATTATTTGAGAATTATTTGTGTCAGTTGATATGCATGTGAATATGTAGTGTCAATGATATTGTATATTATAATTCATTTTGTGTACTGACATTTAAGTTTCTTACCTGTTTGGACCATTTAAAAAATATCTGTACCTTAAATTTCTCACAGAACTGTGGCAGAGGATGGTCTTGTCAAATTCATAGATGCTCACAATATGGCCAGCAGTATTCCTAGGCTTAGAGCCAGGGTAAAGATTATACATTACAAACATAATATAGTGTTTCATCATATTTTTTACTTTTCTTGTATCATATAATGTTTAATATTTCTAAGATTTTAAATCTCATCCCTGTACCATTGATAGAAATGTGTCACAGTTGTTCAGTGGACAATGTAATTGAAAAATTATCATATATTGTATCACTTTTGTTTGAACCAAATCCAAATTGTAATTTGTAAGATTATTTTTATGCATTATTCAATTGTTCTCTGACTTTTTTAAAATTGACTATAATAAAACTGCCTGATGGACAAGGAAGAAAGTCTGTTATTTATTTTATTAAGAATATTTATACAGTTCATAAATAAATGCATATAATTATAACATAAAAAAATGTTAGTTTGTTTGACATATATACTACATTTCATATAGATAATATATATTTTTATTTTATACAGTGGACTACTTAATAGTACTGAAATGAATAATAATAATAATAATAAATAATAATAATATTAATAATAATAAGGTGGATTTTGTATAGCACCTAATCTTGAGAAGCTCTAAGTACTTTACAACATCTATTATGATATGAATATAAAAATCAAAAACATTTTTTTGTTTTTTATTACCTCCCTCTAAATAAAAATTAAAACCACCTTGTTTTCTCTGCAGGCATTGTGTGGTATCGGCCAGAGTCTTAGAGCACTTTCCATGTATAAAAGTGCAGACCAACCCGTTGAATGGAATGTTCAAGATATGGTATGTTAGCACATCTTTCCCCATCCAAGTGATTAGCCACACTCTGTCATATACACAGATCGTTTAGCGGAGCTTAAATTACTACATATTTATTATTACTGGTTTCCCTATCCTAATGTCTAGTGTCTTTTCACTTGATTGACAGATCTTTAGAGCTGAATAGCTATACTATACTCATTACAGCTGTCTTTGCCATCAAAGTCCCTAACACTTTTCTATCTTATTGACAGATCTTTAGAGGTGAATAGCTATATTATACTCATTACAGCTGTCTTTGCCATCAAAGTCCCTAACACTTTTCTATCTTATTGACAGATCTTTAGAGGTGAATAGCTATATTATACTCATTACAGCTGTCTTTGCCATCAAAGTCCCTAACACTTTTCTATCTTATTGACAGATCTTTAGAGGTGAATAGCTATATTATACTCATTACAACTGTCTTTGCCATCAAAGTCCCTAACACTTTTCTATCTTATTGACAGATCTTTAGAGGTGAATAGCTATATTATACTCATTACAATTATCTTTGCTATCAAAGTCCCTAACACTCTTGTATCTTATTGACAGATCTTCAGAGCTGAGATAGCTATATTATACTCATTACAATTATCTTTGCTATCAAAGTCCCTATCTTAGTGACAGATCTTTAGAGCTGAATACAGTGGGACCTCGCTATAACACGGTATTTGGGAGCCATAGAATCCGACCGGGATATGAACCGAACCGTCTTATAAGCAACCACGTACAATACCAACACATTTTTGGATTTAATTGCAGGGGAGGGGGGGGGGAGGGGGTACATAAAGACGGGTGTGAAAATGCATGGCACAATTACCATTTTTGATCAATATATATTAAATGAGAAAAACATTTGCTGTGGTAACAGAAATTGCAGATTTAATATATTACTTTATTCAGAGAACCATGCATTGGTACATACACGTGTCTAATTTATTTATACATGTATAATCTATTGCATGAAAAGAGTATCAACACCATGTAGTCACCAGCGAATCTTGTAACATACACTGAATCCATAAATATTTCCATCAAAAATATCCACACAAGGATGTAAAATATTCAATAATTTTGTCACAGATCATTATGTGAATGAATTCAATGAAAAGAAAATAAAAAAAATTACGTAACGGGAGTACGTAATGAATGATGAATAGTACATGTCCGTAGATTAAATAATGAAAGCTAAAGTGTATTCTTATAATAACTACATGTACATCTCAGGATCTGTCTCTGAATTCAGTCATTGTAAATTTCAGCACATTTTCCCACCCAAGCTGCTAGTCAAAGTCCTTTGAACTTGTCGCCCAGCTATTGCGTCATGTTCTTTTGATGTACTCTAATACAGCAGGCAGAACTGGCTGTTTTTTAACCACTGAAATATGTCACTGTTTAGCTCGGCAGTTCACTTTGATGATAAACAATGTACTTAAATTGATTGATTTATACATTCTGGTGAGAATCTTTCATCAACCCCCGCATTGGCTATTGCTTAGTTGTGTATGAAATTAAGAGAACATATATTGGAGATTATTAGAGCAATGATTGTATTCAGAATGCATTCAAGACAAACACAAAGTAGACACGATGGATTCATTACTCAGGAATCAGTAATTATAATATTGACACTTATGAGCTGTAATTTTTCAACAATAAACAAAGATCAAAGTTCTCAGTAGGCCCAGCAATTGGTTCGTATTTCCGACGTTTATTTTGGCACAAAACTAGAAGAAATTTTGATAATACATTTTCTACATGTTCTTTTTCGCACTGTTTTTAACGAATATGAGAATGATAATTAAACTCTTGACTTTTTCATACTTAAAAAAAGTTTTTTTTTTTTTTTTTGGTCTTTGAGAAAAATACCTGTAATAAATTACCCGAAATTTCGGGAGCCATGCCACGACCGGGTTATATCCGAATTCGGGTTATAGCGGGGCGGGTTATAGCGGGGTCCCACTGTAGCTATATTATACTCATTACAATTATCTTTGCTATCAAAGTCCCTATCTTAGTGACAGATCTTTAGAGCTGAATAGCTATATTATACTCATTACAATTATCTTTGCTATCAAAGTCCCTATCTTAGTGACAGATCTTTAGAGCTGAGATAGCTATATTATACTCATTACCACTTTTCAGCATCAAAACCTATAGCCCTATTGTATTTTATTGACATATATTTGGGGTGAATTAGCTACAATATATTCATTACAACTGTTTTTGGCATCCAAGTTCCTAGCCCTGATGTATCTTATTGAAAGATTTTCATTGGAACTGAGATAACTCTGTACTAGTCATTTTCACAGCTTTCCCATTCCTAGTTCCTAGCATTATTATATCTTATTGACAAATCGTCAGAGCTAAGATAACTACAGAATATTTGTTGGTTCAGCTTTCCCCATCCTAGTGCCTATCCCTCATGCTATCTTACTAGGAAATCTGAGATCACTATATATACCTATTAGGGTAGCATTTACCATAAGACCTGAGTTTATCCTTTGAAATTATTATGTAGGAGAACTGAATTTTAGAGGTGTAAATGTTATTGAAATTGGAATTAAAATAGTGTAATTCTAACAGTTTGAATACATACAACCTTATATCACGTAATAAAATCAGAAAATACTATCTTCACAATTCAGGCATAATTATGGAAAGTAAAGACAGCTCTTAAATAAGTTAATAATTGGTCATTGGAAATTTAACATTTTATTTGATGGACTGACAACTGATACACATTGATAGTAATTTGTGATTCATTAATTTGCACATTTATGTTAAGTCTTAAGTTTTTCCAAAACCATATTTTCAAGTGAAGAATGCAATCCAGCAGAATACTGTTTCTTGTCTCATTGACTGAGGCATAACCTGAAATTCTTATTGTCACTGGAGTATATTATTATTATTATTATTATTATTATTATTATTATTATTATTATTATTATTCCTTTTGCTGTAGGAACTGGCTACGATGACAGGGGACCAGGCTGAGGAAACTAGTGAGACGAACACTCATGATCTCGACCCTCACTCACAACAGGTCTTGAAGTATGTCAAACAAATTAGAGAGAAAAAGGTAAAATAATGAATTTAACTCTATAATTTGAAATTTAAAAAAAAAAAATTTGAACCTTTTTTTAATAAATTGAAATTTAACAAGTATGACAAAGTTCTGGTTTAAGGCCAGATATATGCTTAATATATGTGTGAATTGTTTGGGGGAAAATGTGTTTGTAATTATAAATTTACATTTTCATTTATTCAAAGTTTTGACAGAGGATTGGGCAGCTGGTCAAGCCTGTAAATGGCCTTTCTCTAGCACATGATACATGGATTTTAACAGTCAAGATTGTGCAGCTGGTCAAACCTATGTTTAGCCTCTCTCTTTCACATGATACATGAATTTTAACAATCAAGATTTGCAACTGGCTAAACCTATGTTTAGCCCCTCTCTTGCATATAATATGTGGATTTTGAAAGAATCAGAATTGGGCAGTTAATGATATAAAACAAAATTATGATTGTTTCTTAACAGCTAAGACATAACTTAAAAATCAAATGAATTTGCTTATTTTTATTAATTGAGTTTAGCAGCACTATAACAAATATTATCATCTGTGTTATGCTGAGGAAATGCTAAGTTCCTCTCACAAGGACTCACCTAGAAGGCAGGCCTGAGTGTGTTTTGAACCTATAACTCCTAGATTATGAGTTCAGTCCTCTGCCAGCTGAGCTTACATGACTCTATAAAATCAAGTGAAATAAATTTAGTAACAATCATTTAATAAGATATAACTGTAATGATATCTGCGAACATTTAGCATTATAAGAAAAAAGACATTGTACATAATTCTTTGAATTATAATGGGTTCCTTGCCCATTTGGCATTAAAAGGGAAAATACAAAATATGAAGGGATTTTATTATGAGAGACTACTGTAATCAGTTTTAAGAATTTTTATAACCTTGACCTAGTATCTAAAACACATTTATTGTCTGTAACTGATTTTCTGATAGGAAGCAGATGGCAGCAGTAGATCTTACCTGTTGCAAGCATCAGAATGTCTGCTACAGGCCCTCAGTCTCTCACTACAGAGGAAGTACATTGTAAGTTTATTGTCTTCTTGTATTTGTGCATAAACACAATTTCTAGCTGTATTTGTCTTCAGAACATTTCAGTTGAATTAATTTTATTTCTCTCATTTAATGTTTCCCCATATACCTGATTCCAGTACAATAAAGAAATGATGACTGAAGAGCAACATTTGAATGACAGATGTAGGGTAGAAGTCTGTTCTTTGACCCTATTCAGTTAGATAATAGAAGGCTGTCATTTGACCCTCTTAGCATAGATTACTGAAGCCTGTAAAGGGGCCCCAAGTGGCCAAGTGGTCTAAAGCGCTGTCCGTTATGGATCACTGTCATATCACCTCTGTCTGTGGGTTCAAGTCTCAGATTCAGCTAATGTGGATATGTGAGAAAGTTTGCCAGTAGCTTCTCGTGGGTCGGCGGTTCTTTCCTGGTTTTTCTGGGTTCTTCCTCCACCATTAATACTGGCCGCCATGTATAGCATATATTGTGCTGAAAAATAGCGTTGAACCATAAAATACGAACAAAACAAACAGAAGCCTGTCTTTGTCTCAATTCTGAATTATTATAGATTGAAGTATATCATTGTACTCTGCAAAGACTGTTATTTGTCCCTGTTCAGATAATAGAAGCCTGTTATTTGACCCTGTGCAGACAGATAATTGAAGCCCTGTGCAAACGAATAATGAAAATCTATCATTTTACCTTGTTCAGACAGAAAATAGAATCCTGTCATTTGATCCAGTTCAGATACTGTATATAGTAGAATAAATCCTGTCCTTTGACCCTGTTTAGATACTGTATATAGTAGAATGAAACCCATCATTTGACCCTGTTTAGACACTGTATATAGTAGAATGAAACCCGTCATTTGACCCTGTTTAGATACTGTATTATTATAGAATGAAACCCGTCATTTGACCCTGTTTAGATACTGTATATAGTAGAATGAAACCCGTCATTTGACCTTTTTCAGTTAGATTACACATCTTGCAGTGCTTTCACTATTTTTCATAGGGTAATTGTAATGCATATCTAAAACAATTTTAAAGAACAAGGAAAAACACCTTCTCAAATCTTCAGTTTAGGTGCTTACACAACTGTAATTTCTTGTACAAACACAAAACTTGATGCCCAAGAATAGAAATGAATTAATAGTATTATTTTGCTTTCTGCAGGACATTGCTGCTCAGGTCTCCCTGGAGCTGGTGGAGAGTTGTGGTCAGTTTGATGCATCAGCTACTAGCCTGTTTCTAGCTCTACATCAGGTATCACATAATACCCTTCATTTTTTATTCAGAATTACACTAAAACCCTGTTAATCCAGACAATCTTGTTACTATTGTACCCTGAAACCCTGCTAATCCAGACATTTTTGTTACAGTTGTACACTGAAACCCTGTTAATTAATCAAGACTATTATTACTAGTGTACAGTGACATGCTATGGTAATCTAGACACTCTTGTTACTATTGTACACTGAAACCCTGCTAATCCCAACACATGTTAATATTGTACACTGAAACCCTGTTAATACAAACTCTTATTACTATAGTACACTTAAATGCTGTTAATCCAGACACCCTTGTTACTATTGTACACTGAAATCCAGTTAATTCAGACACTTGTTATAATTGTACGTTGTGGATTGTGGAGAAATTTTTGGTAAACATTATGCTTAGGTTTAAGTTTGACTTGCAAAATCAACTTATTATCACATCAAGTACACAGACATTTGGTAGAAAGGTTTTTGTATTAGAAGTTTATTTTTGTTATATATTTCAATCATTTGTAATTATATTTGCAACATCACAATGAAATTTTTTAAAAGTATATCTGAAATTTATTTTGATGCCCATATTCAGATAAAAAAAAAATGTATATTTCGTTTTTGTCATTATATCCTATCAAACATCTGTCTGTTAATAGTAAAACTTATCTATAAGGAAGTATGAATCAGTGTACCTGATATGGAAGTTCAGTATGAAAATGAAAGGAAATTTTTTATTTAAAAAATGGTGCCCTTTATATAAAGGCCTCCATACAGTTGGTTTCATTGATTCATTAATACTAAATGAAGGTATTATGGATGTTTTTGATACTGATTGTTAACTTGCTCTTAACCAATGTATATCCATATGATTACCTTACCAGTATGATGTGTATATAATTTAGAGGGAATACTATGTATAATACTCTTAATCAACATCTATCCATATCATTACACTGTGTTTGAATTTAGTGTGTGTGTATATATATATATATATATATATATATATATTACTTAAGGACTTACAACATAGGTAAATCATCTCTTCCAATTCTTTAGAGCTGCCAGGCCTCCCTTCATCTAGAGAACCTGTTGAGAAAAGCACAACTTGACCCAGTGCAATCCAAACTTGCAGCTCTTCTCAACCAGCAGGCCCAACTCCTCAGCCGAGATGTGAAGTACAACACAGCCAGTGGAAATATAATGAGCAACATATATACTGTCTTTGACCAGGAATGGCAGGTTGGTACAAATGATTTGGTATGGATGATTGACTTGTTAACAGCATTAATAAATGAATGAATATTTCTTGGTTATTGTTTTAGAGAAATGTATCATTAAAGTTTTGTTCTTACTTTAGTTTACAAATAAATGGAGTAATCAAGGAAATTTTCTGATAGCTACTTTTGGTACAAAGAGTATTTTGTTAAAACTGTTAAGATTGTATATAGTGGCACAAAACTTCAATTCTTTTATTTAGTTAACAGGGTTCTTTAAACATAGAAGTGTTGGCATTATTATCATTAATCATCCTGTCTTAGTTTGATTTTTGTCAAATATTATGTTGCTTTAACTTCCCTCTTTATATCAGTGACTAAGAATGAATACACCATATGTATTGTTAGGCATTTTGATGAAAGAATTGTAGATTTAAAATGAAAGAAGCCAGCAATATATCATCAAGTAAGATACTTTTCTTTCCAAAATCCTTGCTAAATAAATGTCTATTGAGTGTAAGAACTATGTTAGTTGAAGTATAGGATATAAATTATACATGTACTTACCTCATTTGTCTTCATTGATGATTGATGTTGAAACTAAATATTTCACATCTCACCTTTAGGCCTGGAAGAGGATGGAGGTTTTACCCCAGCATCTGGATCTGCTTAAGGAGTTCCCTAACAACTTCAACTTCATTATCTTGCAACATTCCCCTGACAAGTGAGTAGCTGCTCTCGTTTAAATTCTCATAAAAAATTCACAATCATCCTTTATTCCCTTTTTTATATTTGCCATTTTGCCAGAGCATATTATGCAGTGACCCTGTCTGTCTTTTTGTCCACATACACATTAACTTTTCATATTCTGTATGATGATTAAAGTTCTGCAGCACTTATCTCCCCCAAAACGTTGTGGATGGATTGCTTTTGGAGCAAGGAGAAACCTTATTAATTTTGGGGTCAAGGTTCAAGGTAAAGAAGAAAAATAATTTCTGAACAATAATTTACATAATATATTACAGACCTGGAGAGGGTGGCCAAGTGGTCTAAATTGCTCTCTGTTACAGATCACTGCCATCTCACCTCTGTCTTCATGGTTTTGAGCCTCAGATTCGTCCAATATGGGTATGTGAGAAAGCTTGCTAGTAGCTCCTCATGGTTGGTAGTTCTTTCTGTAGGTCTTCCCAGTTTCCTCCTCCACCATTAATATTGGCCGCCATGAGGTTAGCCACATAGAGGCATCAGGTGATTTACAGAGTGAGTTAGCCATATTATGCTGTCATGTGATTTACTGTGAGGTTAGCAACATTTTGGTGTCAGGTGATTTACAGAGTGAGGTTAGCCACATTATTGTGTCATGTGATTTACAGTGAGGTTAGCAACATTATGGTGTCAGGCAATTTACAGAGTGAGGTTAGCCACATTATGGTGTCATTTGATTTACAGAGTGATGTTAGCCACATTATGGTGTCATGTGATTTACAGAGTGAGGTTGGCCACATTATGGTGTCATGTGATTTACAGAGTGAAGTTAGCCACATTGTGGTGTCATGTGATTTACAAAGTGAGGTTTGCCACATTATGGTGTCAGGTGATTTACAGTGAGATAATGATATCAAGTGCTTTAACAGCGTGTGGTTATCCATGTTATTATGCCACATGCTTTACTAAGTGAGATTAGACACATTACTATGCTAAGTACTTTACAAAATAATGTAAGGTACATTTTGATGTCAAATAGTTTTCTGAACAGTGTTAAGTACTATTATGTCAGGTGGTTTGCAAGAGAATTATCCCATAAAAATTATCTCAGATTGTTTAAACAAAATAGACCCAGAC
Organism: Unio pictorum; assembly: GCA_030141615.1. Taxonomy (NCBI): domain Eukaryota; kingdom Metazoa; phylum Mollusca; class Bivalvia; order Unionida; family Unionidae; genus Unio; species Unio pictorum. The sequence continues at coordinate 5,915,926 of JARLTB010000027.1, read as the reverse complement.
CCTGATGTATATATTTTGCAGTCATTTAGAAAAGAGAGTAAAGTCTGTATTTTACAGTACAAGATAAGTTGAATAACTATTAATAAATTGCTTTTTAAATCAAAGACATATTTTCATGATCTCTGTTTATGTTTACAGGGACTTCCTGAATGCTTTTTAAATCAAAGACATATTAGCATGATCTCTGTTCATGTGTACAGGGACTTCCTGAATGCTTTTTAAATCAAAGACATAGATATTACCAAGATCTCTGTTCATGTTTACAGGGACTTCCTGAATGCTTTTTAAATCAAAGATATATTATCATGATCTCTGTTCATGTTTACAGGGACTTCCTGAATGCTTTTTAAATCAAAGACATATTAGCGTGATCTATGTTCATGTTTACAGGGACTTCCTCTATGGTGCTGTATTGGACAAACCCAAGAGTGGCCCAGGTGGTGTTGCAGACAAAAAAGGATCAAACCCTAAACAACATACAGCACCAGGTAGGGGTGATTTCTCTATTAAAAAAATTATACCTTTTCAGCATTGATCATAGCTAATTTTTTGCTTTGGCCAAGGCAACTGAAACTTGAATTTGTACAAGTTTTATATGGCTTTAAAGGACTAAACTACACCTGGATCTATTCATTTTAATTAATTCTCCACATATATGTCCTCATGTATCTGACTCAACAATGGCTATACATTATCAAAGTTTCAACAGGTTTGCAAAAGTCAGAAAATATTCAATTTTCAGGGTAGTCAGGAAAAATAATGGTAAGTCAGGGAACATTTACAATGAGGGAGTAGACTTGAAATGTTGCAACCCTGGTCCAGGAAATTTTAAAATTAACAACCTTGCATGGAGATGTTTAATGTCAAATTAGCTTTACATCAAAATGTTTTAAATAACTCCTGTGGATATTTGGTTACTGGATTAACTTGTATGCCTACTTGAATAATTTCTGTAGATATTTGGTTACTTTAATAATTCCAAGACCTCTAGAGATTTGGTTTCTTGAAGAACTACTGAGATTTTGCATTACTTGCATTGAATTCAAAGTTACTTTTCTTAATTTATGCACAATAATTACAAATAACGTTTGCTGATATTTGGTTGTTTGGATACCTCAGGGCCTGTAGTTATTTGGTTACTTGAATGACTCCTGTACACATTCAGCTGCTTTTTGAATAACTTGCATATATCACATCAATCATTGATCTTTCTCATTTTAGGATTAAAGACGTAGATTCATAGTGCAGTCTCTCTATATGACAGTTTGTTCAAAGCGATATTTTTATATTTATTTTTATTTCAATTTAATTTCTCTATGAAAGTTTTTTCAAGGGACATTTTTTCTATTTATTTCAATACAGTCTCTGTGTGACAGTTTGTTCAAATAGGATACGGTTATCTTGATCTCAATACACTCTCTCTATATAGGACAGTTTGTTAAAGGGAATATGGTTATTTTGATCTCAATACACTCTCTCTATATAGGACAGTTTGGTAAATGGGATATGGTTATTTTGATCTCAATACACTTTCTCTATATAGGACAGTTTGGTAAAGAGGATATGGTTATTTTGATCTCAATACACTCTCTCTATATAGGACAGTTTGGTAAAGGGAATATGGTTATTTTGATCTCAATACACTCTCTTTATATAGGACAGTTTGGTAAATGGGATATGGTTATTTTAATCTCAATACACTCTCTCTATATAGGATAGTTTAGTAAAGGGAATATGGTTATTTTGATCTCAATACACTCTCTCTCTCTCTTAGGACAGTTTGGTAAAGGGCATATGGTTATTTTGATCTCAATACACTCTATTTATATAGGACAGTTTGGTAAAGGGAATATGGTTATTTTAATCTCAATACACTCTCTCTATATAGGACAGTTTAGTAAAGGGAATATGGTTATTTTGATCTCAATACACTCTCTCTCTCTATATAGGACTGTTTGGTAAAGGGCATATGGTTATTTTGATCTCAATACACTCTCTTTATATGGGACAGTTTGGTAAAGGGGATATGGTTATTTTGATCTCATTACAATATCTCTATATGACTGCTTATACAAGTGGATATTTTTATTTTAATCTCAGTACAGTCTTTATATGACAGCTTGTTCAATGGGATATTTTTAAAAAAATCTCAGCACAGTATTTATATGACAGCTTGTTCAAATGGATATATTTATTATGATCTCAATACAGTCTCAATATGACAATTTGTTCAATGGGATTAGGCTATTTTGATCATAGTTCAGTCTCTAAATGATGACTTGTTAGGAAAGATATGGTTATTTTTTTATTAACATGTTGTGTAACATAATCATTAAGATTATAATTTATATGAATGCTTATTAGTTAGATTAACAATTACAAATATTACACCATATGTAATCATGTAGCTTTTTCTTTACACACTAAGGATTTTTCAGAAAAAAAATGTAAAGAAAGAAAAGAAGGGTATCGGATTTGTCGTTGTGGAGATGGAGGTCAACTTTAATAACAGCATTTGTCCTATTATTTTTCCCAGAGTGCTAGGTGCATCCATTCATCTTTTCAAAAACTGGGGTAACTTTTGTAGCTTTTCTAACATAAAAATTTGATATTTGGTAGGGTAAAATGTGATTTAGTAAGCTTAGTCAGGGAAAAGTGTGTGAATTTTGGTTTCAGTTACCTTTGAGAACCTTGTTTGTACACAAAATAATACATTGATGGCAGAAGACCTTTTTACATTCTTACCAGTCTGAAATACCTTGCATCATATTTCTATAGAAAAGTCACTTCCTTCTAAGAGTCAGTTAAACCAACAGTTTTATCGATATTATACATCTGAAAACCAAGGGAATCAACTCTTACCTCATACTGATCAAATTGATTTTGAAAACTCATGGAATAACTTCCAAGTTGTGTTAGAGTGTTTTAGTATAGAAGCCAACTCAGTTGTTAGCTTGAATCATTGCTGTCCTAGTGCATCAGTGTAGAATTTGTTCTTCACAGTCCTCAGCTGAATTAAACCATTCTGGTTTGGAAACAAGCTCAGTTCAGCTTATGTGATTGCTGTCCCAGTGTATCACTATCAGAATGTTTTCCTTACAGTTCCAAGTTAAGTTAGTGTTTTGGTGTGAAACCATGTGTCTGTGCTGTCACATTATATCACTGTCTGAATGTTTTCATTACAGTCCCAAGTCAAGTAAGTGTTTTGGTGTGGAAACCAATCGTCATTACTGTCTCAGTGTATCACTGTCATAATTTTCAACAGTTTCTTCTGAAATCTGCTCTTACTTTATTGTGTCAGTTGATTAACTATGTTGAAAACTCATTTGGGATGAAATTCGTTTTCTTTCCTTAGCCACAAGTCGAGCCAGAGTGTTTGGTGTGGAAACCAGTCGAACTCAACTTGAGTCATTGCTGTACAAATGTAGAACTCACCGTCAGAATGTACAGCAGTTGCTCCTGAAACATGAGTACCAGCGTTCACAAGTTGCTATGAGAGCCAAAATGTTAGCGAATTTATCTGACGAAGTTAAAGACCAGAAATCAAAGGTACTTAGTCTTATCACAAACTACCTAATAAATGACCATATGCAAAGATGGTGTAACAACACCGTCTGGTTAATAAAATGTAAAAATGAGAAATAATTGAAGAAAAATTCACAGTATGAAATAGGAAAGTTAACAGCATTTGAATTGAATGATGCATTTATTTACTTAAGGTTATACACAGCAAGATGAGTTATTGCTTGCGATTGTATGAAAATACAGAAAGTGTTCTAATTTGTTCCAGATGGAAATACATGCAGTGAAAAAAATGAGAACATCAAACCAGTAGATTTACACATTTTGATCACTCAAAAGATTACAACATAAATTTGACATGTTTTAAGGTGTCTCAAAAGCAAAAAGATATTGCTCTTTACCATAATATGTATTCTATTGTTTTTTTTAACCAGGAGTCAGACTCTAATGTAAACTGTTACAATAATAAGTAATGAATACTATTCAGTGTATTGTCAGTTAAATGAAAAATGAAGAGTTGTAAATCATAATTCCCTGTAAAGATTTTTAAAATAAAATCCACAAACATTTTTTGTTTCCTTCACAAGATCACTAACTGATATCTTTCATTTTAAGTTTCAGATTTAACTGGTTGTCAATAGTTTTGTGGTCCAGATCTTTCCCCTAATCACTTTGTATTTTTTGAAGAATTGGCAATGTACACTTGTGTCAGCATTAGAATGTGACAATGTATGCTTGTGTCAGCATTAGAATTTACAATGTACACTTGTGTCAGCTTTAGGTTGTAACAATATATGCTTGTGTCAGCATTATAATTAACAATGTACACTTGTGTCAGCATTAGAATGTGGCAATGTACACTTGTGTCAGCATTAGAATTTGGCAATGTACACTTGTGTCAGCATTAGAATGTGGCAATGTACATTTGTTTCTGCATTAGAATGTGGCAATGTACACTTGTGTCACGATTAGATTGTGGCAATGTAGACTTGTGTCAGCATTAGAATGTGGCAATGTACACTTGTGTCAGCATTAGAATTAAATTATCAATCAATGTTCAGCCTGCCAAAGAGTTCAAACTTAAATTTTCCTGTGGCTGGGTTTTTAAGCCAGCTGACTTCTCTCCTATACTCCTGATAACAATGTTCATCCGAAGGAATATTCCACTTGAACAGCACAATACTAATTAATGCAAAATATTCAAATACTAACTACAGTTGTTATGTTGAAATAATTTTTGGGTCAGTCTCTCATTTTGATCTCATCTGTACCACATGCTGGTCAGTTTTTAACCCATGACTTAAAAGCCACATCACGGATCAATTCAGATGCCTATAGTACTTATAACACCTCATAAAACATGCTGCATTTAAACATGGTACATTTGGCCTAAAACTCCCCAGATTACAACAGTAAGCTAATTGATTAATAGCTTATTGTGTACACATGTTAGCCTTCTTAAGCTGATTATCAGCGCCACATAATTGCACCGGTGTACCATTTCCAGTCCAAAGTAGATTCATTCCCACTGGATAGAACATGTATAAACTTGGATATTTATCCTAAAATGGAACTAAAAGTCTTTTAGTTTTCAAAAGTGGTAGATTTTACATATAAAACAGTGTGGTGACTTTAAAATGGTATTATGCTAACAGCAGAATCACATGTATAGAAACAGGAAACTTGCACTGAAGAACTTCATAATGTCACCAAATGATAGCAGGTATTGGATTTGATGAAAAACAAGACAGTTCTTTTAGTTGAATGGTGGAAAGAAAAGCAATTTGCATGAACCAACTCTAAAGACTGATAAGTAACTAAACATTCCAGATATTACTTGAAAATTCCAGACATAATTTTTTTTTACCAAAAAGATAAATTACATATTTTTAATTTATGAGTCATCTCATGTATCCATACAATATTGTTATAACCCAAATGTGCATTACACTGCTGTAGGAAAACATACCTGCCATAACACAACATATACTAATCTTTTTTTTTACTTCCAAAGCCCCGCACAAAGTCATGTTTCCAAAAATACAATTTTCAGTAACCTTTGGGACCAAACACTTAAGTATATGCCTGTAACATCTTGCATGTATAAATGATAAACATTCCTGATTGGAGCTGAAGTTAACCTATCCTTGGGGCAGTTTAAATAGGAGGAATCTAAATGCAAAACAATCACCATTTTACAAGTTACTAATTTGGCTAACAATAGCTAGTAAATGTTAGGCTCAAGTTGTCAATACTAATGTTTGTTTACGTCTCGACATACTATTATAAGAAAACAATGGCATTAGATAATAATTTTTAATGATCATTGAAACTAATATTTGCTCATTACCTATGTGTTTGAAAATGTAGGAGGTTGCATTGGAAGCATTGGTAAGAATAATGTCCCTTCATGTTGGACAACCACATGGTAAAGCCAAGTTATTTTCAGGTTGATGTCTTTTTGGATTATAACAGTTGACTGGCATCAGGTTTTCCATTTAAAATGTTGCAGTTGACATAGTTATATTTCATTTCTGAGATTACATCTGGTGACCCATTCCTTAACTTCCACTTGTTTTTCTGTTTTTTTATTTGTTATGGTTTAACGCCATTTTTTCAGCACATTATAGGCTATACATGGCGGCCAGTATTAATGGTGGAGGAAGAACCCGGGAAACTCCCCGGAAAGAATCACCGACCCACGAGAAGCTACTGGCAAGCTTTCTCACATAACTACAATTGCCGAATCTTAGACTCGAACACACGCAGACAGAGGTGAGATAGCAGTGGTCCGTAACAAACTTCCACTTGTAACATTAAATTGAATGAAACAATTCTAATACTGAGTTTTTCATACTGATTGAGGAACTTTAGATTATTTCACACAGTTTTTAGAAATTGGAGGACATCTTTATTTTTATGTCAGATTCTATATTTGCACATACATATGTCTCCACATCTGTCTTTTAGATTTTTTGTAAACGGAAATTATTTTTACTTTTCATGATACAATAGTCATACTTGGCAGTCTCTTTTTATAATTTGCAGTAAGTTTTCTGAATTTCTGTGTGACCCAGGAGCATTTTAAAGACCTAAAATGTATTGAATGTTCTTTCCTCTCAATTGATTATGCCCAGAGGTCCAGGATCAGGGAATTGGGGGTCAGAGGAACCAGTGAATCAAAAACTAGGATGTCACAACAACAACAAAATATTATGTGTATCAGCTCAAAATTCTTCAGAGCAATTTTATGCATGGTATGAATTTTCATCCCTTCATTGATCCCAAGGACTCAAGGGCAGGGTCAAAAGTCAAATACAGATGGTGGGGTCAAGAACAGGGTCAGAACTCAAATATAGATGACACTAACTATATTGTTGTGGGCATTAATTTCTAAACTACATTTCAGATCTGTGTAACTGTAAACATGTTTGTGTTGATATAGTTTTCAAACTCTTTAGGAGACTTCACAATATGATATCAGTTGTCAGTGAGCTTTCAAGTTTAAGTACAAACCTAATCTCACTCCAGCCCACCTATTCTTTCCTCCCCAGTTATCAAAATGACATGGAGGCTTTGTAGAATGGGATTAAAAGTGTGAACAAATAGGAAGACATCACATGTTTCTCATCACATGGGGCAATTCTAGTGTCTTCAGTAGTACTTACTTTAGCATGGAAAGAATTTTAATATTTTAAAGCATAACATGGGTGATGGGCTTGGGACCTTGAGGGTCTAAAATATTTGTTACATGGATGTGGAAGGGTAAAGGGCTTGGGACCTAGTAGGTCTAAAATATTTTTTACATGGATGTGGAGGGGTTAAGGGCTGGGGCTATAGAATGTAGTATATCTAAACAAGATATCCAGTTGTTATCAGATGTAAAATGGACACCATTTCCAAATATCCATTATTATTTTTGCAATGGTGTACAAAGAATTTTCCTCTAGGAATTTTATTTTTGTTTCAAAGAAAAATAATAAGACATTTTTACTTGAGGTATATCATTTTCTTTCATAAGAAAACATTGTTAATACGCACATTCCTTACATCTCAATTAAAATTTTACAATAATATATAATTTGAATCTTATTTGATGTTGCAGTGGGACAGACATCATTACTTCCATTTAGCAAAAGAATATATTAAGATTGGTAATTTTTTGTTGGAATAAATAAATATTATGTCCACAAAAAAGTATGTCAACCTGTCTTCTGCTTGGCTCAACTGTTACACTTGTATTTTACCAAGTTTTTATTTTTTTTGTTTTGTTATTGCTTGACAAAGAAAAAGTTTCATGTCTCTTCATGTATGAATTATTCTTTGTTTATGCTTGCTGTTAATATACAATATATTCTAGTTAATCTTAGGGTAACCATTCTGATTCAAATTATTGGATGAATATCAGTTTGATCAACGCATACGATTTTCAGTGCACCTGACCATAAGGCAATGTAAGCAAGCCTTACAGTATGGTCTTGCATCAGGCATGCATCATGGCATATCCATCATACATCGTCTGGCAAAATTTGCTGTTACCAACTTCTTAAAACAAACAGACTATTTTTAACTAAGTTTTTCAAAGAGCGTCTAGTCATGAGGGCCTTTCAAGTTTGTACAAATAATGCTAAATCCAGAAATGGACATCATTTTTACAATTACAAGAATTAACTTTTCACAAAAGCTGCTGAAAAGAATATAACCAAATTTGACAGAAAAGCGTTATATTTTAGTCTTGTACAAATTGTGCTGATTCATTTTTTAATAATGCTACTACTTGTAATTGTTTTAAATAGAAAACCTCAAAACAAATTGTTTTGAATAAAAACATAGCCAGAATTTGACCAAGTATGAAAGAAAGCATTCTGGTATGAAACCCTTTTGTGTTTGTGCTCCTGATACCAATCTGTGTCTAATATGAATGCCAGTACTTGAGATAGAAAAACAATTAAATGTGAAAAGATGAAAAGACTTTAACAAAAAAATCACACAGATCATTTTTGGCATTAAGATCTTTAAGGATTTAAAAATAATATTAATCTGTCAAGAAATTGTGCTGCAAATGCTAAATATAGAAAGCCTTGAAACAAACAACTTTTCAAAAGCTACTTAACAAAATTGGACTGAATTTAGCAAAATGCAAATTGCCATAAACTGTCATTTATGTCTGCTTTTCCTCAGTATGATACCTTTAAATAACTTTGCTAGAAATTTTGACTCTGTCTGACAGAAAGCATCCTGGCACAAAGATCTTTTAAGTTTGTACAAATGCTTCTAATGTTCTTATTATTTTAACCCTTTTTACAAAAAATATGAAAACTTTTAAATGCCAAACTGATTTTTCATTTGGTGTTGAGGTAGATTCTAGCCAGCAGAGCAATACGGGGCCTCCTTGGGTCTCCCTATTATGACCTGCTACTAATCATGCTTAGTCCTTAAATTACGTGTGTTTTATGCAATGTGTCATGGGACATGTAAGTAGTGTATCATTTACTGTGAATACAGTTTTCATCATGTGAATCAAATTTCATGTTTTAAAGAAATACATTTTCATCAGTACCAAAATTGATTTAATGAGAGATGTCTTTGGAGATGAATTATCTTTCTCAGAACCCTTTAAATCATGGTTTCTAGCAATCATGAGGTCTATAGATAATTCACAAAACCTGGATTAACAAGAATAGATTGTATTTTCTTTAATTATTCAAATCATACTTGGTATTTGTTAGCTGTACTAGTCATAGACTAGAAGAGCTTATGGGATGTCCTCTTGTTTATTGTCCATCTGTCCATTACCATAGGGCTGTTGTTTATTGTCCATCTGTTCATTACCATAGGGCTGTTGTTTATTGTCAATCTGTTCATTAGCATAGGGCTGTTGTTTATTGTCCATCTGTTCATTAGCATAGGGCTGTTGTTTATTGTCCATCTGTTCATTACCATAGGGCTGTTGTTTATTGTCCATCTGTTCATTAGCATAGGGCTGTTGTTTATTGTCCATCTGTTCATTAGCATAGGGCTGTTGTTTATTGTCCATCTGTTCATTAGCATAGGGCTGTTGTTTATTGTCCATCTGTCCATTACCATAGGGCTGTTGTTTATTGTCCATCTGTTCATTACCATAGGGCTGTTGTTTATTGTCCATCTGTTCATTAGCATAGGGCTGTTGTTTATTGTCCATCTGTTCATTAGCATAGGGCTGTTGTTACTACTCTTCCTTAACTACATAGAGGATTACCATGAAACTTACACATTCATCCCAAGGTTTAGTTGGTCTGAAATGAAAATGGACATTCATTATAGCCATCACAGTGACCATCTTGAAAATCTTCTTATTCCTACGCCTGAATGAAAGCTGTATTGCTATTTGGTTGTTATAGTTACTCCTGAATGGAAGCTGTATTGATATTTGGTTGTTATAGTTACTCCTGAATGGAAGCTGTATTGCTATTTGGTTGTTATAGTTGATATTTGGTTGTTATAGTTAGTCCTGAATGGAATCTGTATTGATATTTGGTTGTTATAGTTACTCCTGAATGGAAGCTGTATTGATATTTGGTTGTTATAGTTAGTCCTGAATGGAAGCTGTATTGATATTTGGTTGTTATAGTTACTCCTGAATGGAAGCTTTATTTATATTTGTTTGTTATAGTTACTCCTGAATGGAATCTGTATTGATATTTAGTTGTTATAATTACTCATGAATGCAAGCTGTATTGATATTTGGTTGTTATAGTTACTCCTGAATGTAAGCTGTATTGATATTTGGTTGTTATAGTTACTCCTGAATGGAAGCTGTATTGATATTTGGTTGTTATAGCTACTACTGAATGGAAGCTGTATTGATATTTGGTTGTTATAGTTACTCCTGAATGGAAGCTGTATTGATATTTGGTTGTTATAGTTGATATTTGGTTGTTATAGTTACTCCTGAATGGAAGCTGTATTGATATTTGGTTGTTATAGTTGATATTTGGTTGTTATAGTTACTCCTGAATGGAATCTGTATTGATATTTGGTTGTTATAGTTACTCCTGAATGGAAGCTGTATTGATATTTGGTTGTTATAGTTACTCCTGAATGGAATCTGTATTGATATTTGGTTGTTATAGTTACTCCTGAATGGAAGCTGTATTGATATTTGGTTGTTATAGTTGATATTTGGTTGTTATAGTTACTACTGAATGGAAGCTGTATTGATATTTGGTTGTTATAGTTACTCCTGAATGGAAGCTGTATTGATATTTGGTTGTTATAGTTGATATTTGGTTGTTATAGTTACTCCTGAATGGAAGCTGTATTGATATTTGGTTGTTATAGTTGATATTTGGTTGTTATAGTTACTCCTGAATGGAAGCTGTATTGATATTTGGTTGTTATAGTTACTCCTGAATGGAAGCTGTATTGATATTTGGTTGTTATAGTTGATATTTGGTTGTTATAGTTACTCCTGAATGGAAGCTGTATTGATATTTGATTGTTATAGCTACTCCTGAATGGAAGCTGTATTGATATTTGGTTGTTATAGCTACTACTGAATGGAAGCTGTATTGATATTTGGTTGTTGTAGCTACTACTGAATGGAAGCTGTATTGATATTTGGTTGTTGTAGCTACTACTGAATGGAAGCTGTATTGATATTTGGTTGTTGTAGCTACTACTGAATGGAAGCTGTATTGATATTTGGTTGTTGTAGCTACTACTGAATGGAAGCTGTATTGATATTTGATTGTTGTAGCTACTACTGAATGGAAGCTGTATTGATATGGGGTTGTTATAGCTAGTCCTGAATGGAAGCTGTACTGACATGGGGTTGTTATAGCTACTCCTGAATGGAAGCTGTATTGACATGGGGTTCTCACTAGAGGACTTCTTATGATGTCTAGCTGGTTCTAAATGAAAATGTAGCACTCAGACATCCAATATGACTGTAAAAGTGGCCGTCTTGAAAATACTGTTGCTACTACTCATGAATGGATTGTCATATCAACATGTTATTTTTACTGAAGGACTTCTTATGATGTCTAATTGGTCCTAAATGAAAATGGTGCTGATCTGACTTCCTGTATGGACACCATGGCAGCTAATTTGAAAATCTGTTATTGGAGCCCCTTTTGATGTCTTGTTGGTCCTAAATGAAAATGGTATGATTGGGCAACCAAGTTGCCTATTTGGAGAATCTTATTATAGCTGCTCCTCTAGAATTGATGGCCAATTCAACATTGGGTTTTCACCAAGACTTCATATGATAGCTGGATGTTCACAAATACAATTGGTGGTAATCTTGTCTCAAATATGGCTGCCACAATGGCCATCTTGAAATGCTTGTTATCACTACTCCTCCTGAATGGATAAAATATATCAACATGAAGATTTCACTAGAGGACCTCTTATGATGTCTAGTTGGTTCTAAATGAAAATGTTGCTAATCTGACATTCAGTATGGCCACCATGGCAGCCATCTTGAAAATCTTGTTATTACTACTCCTGCTGAATGGATGATTATAAAAGCCTATAAAGGACTAGAATGTCTAAGGCAAGAGCTTATCTTGACTTAGTTGAGTGTTAGAGAGTAAGGATGGTGCCATAACAGGTCATATGTCTAGCAAATGCATGTACCCCTTAACAGCTAGTTTAGTTTGTTTAAAGATGCAAGGCTTTGTGCAGTGCTTAAGAGCATCAGTTGTACACCATGCATCTGTCAAGAATTGCCATATAAAACTAAAAACCTTGTGAATAAAGTTGGCAGAAAACATCTTGGCATAAATAGCTTAAAAATTATGCTGAGAAATATTAATTTTTGCATGCAGTGCTTTCAGATTTCTGCTCATCTGCCAACCAAATTGGTTGCCATTACTAACACTGAAACCTTCAAATGACTTCTCAAAAACTGCTCAACAAAATTTGACCAACTTCATCAGAAAACATCCTGGTATTAAAGTTTTTCAGTGTTTTACAAATGATGCCGATATGCTGTCTGATATGGATGAGGAACAGAACTGTTTTCATAACATATGCAATCAACATCAGTGAATAACAGTTATACAGAAAGCATCATACTGCCATTAAATTCTTGGTCATCAGCTCAAGCTGTGATATGTTAGGCAGCGTCAGCCAGGTGAGTAATTTTAGGCCCACTTGGGTGGGTGGGGTATCATGTAGAGGTGGAGATGACAGGCTATACAATTCAATAAATTCTTGTCAGTTGGTACTCATATGTCAATGTTGTTGTTTTTTATACTCAGGCTATTTTAGATGACAGTGAGGAAGAAGAAAGGATGCTACAAGAAGAGTTCAAGGATTTGGTTATGGCCGTGGAAATGTACCTGAAACCTATTATGGCTGAGATGGAAGGAATACTCATGTAAGTGATGCCAGCAAGGTAGATTTGTAACACGGTGTTGTATGCTCGATTAGGTTGCCTGTTACTGAGTATATTAAGGTCAATCTTTAATATTAGAGCCAAATGGACTGGAAGTAAGAATATCCAAATGAATGGAATAGAACCAGTTGGACTGTATGTAAGAATATTCAGTTGAATGAGATAGAGCCAGATGGACTGTATGTAAGAATATCCATTTGAATGAGATAGAGCCAGATGGACTGTAAGAATGATCAGTGGAATGAGATAGAGCCAGATGAACTGTAAGAATATCCAGTTGAATGAGATAGAGCCAGATGGACTGTATTTAAGAATGATCAGTTGAAGGAGATGGAGCCAGATGGACTGTATGTAAGAATATCCAGGGGAATGAGATAGATCCAGATGGACTGTAAGAATATCCAGTTGAATGAGATAGAGCCAGATGGACTGTATGTAAGAATGATCAGTTGAAGGAGATGGAGCCAGATGGACTGTATGTAAAAATATCCAGGGGAATGAGATAGAGCCAGATGGACTGTATGTAAGAATATCCAGTTGAATGAGATAGAGCCAGATAGACTGTATGTAAGAATATCCAGTTGAATGAGATAGAGCCAGATGAACTGTAAGAATATCCAGTTGAAGTAGATAGAGCCAGATGGACTGTATGTAAGAATATCCAGTTGAATGAGATAGAACCAGATGGACTGTATGTAAGAACATCCAATTGAACGAGATAGAGCCAGATGTACTGTATGTAAGAATATCCAGTTGAATGAGATAGAGCCAGATGAACTGTAAGAATGATCAGTTGAATGAGATGGAGCCAGATGGACTGTATTTAATTATGTCCAGTTGAATAAGATAGAGCCAGATAGACTGTATTTAATAATGACTGGTTGAATGACATAGAACCATGTGGACTGTATGTAAGAATGATCAGTTGAATGAGATAGACACAGATGTAAGAATATGTACCGGGTATGTAAGATTTACCAGTTGAATACCATTTAAAGTCTTCTTCAATATTTAAGTCTTCTAGCTTTAAGGTGTGTCAAGTATATGTGATACAGTTAATCTTTGCATTGTGGATTTGATAAAACTTGGTATGTTGGTGTGTGTAGAATATATTCAAGACCTAGCAGTCCCAAACAGAATGAGAGATTGACTTTCCAGGAAGACCAACAAAATACTCTGGCCTGCAATTCAGTCCTACTATAGAGACTTCTTATATAGTTTTAAATATCATTATTGATTGTTACATATTTTAAAATAGGCCACAGTCCTCGACTCCTGCTAGTTTGGTAGATAAACCTGGTAAGGAGCCAAAAGAGCCCCCACCTCCACCACAAGAGTACATGGTGCTTCTAGCTGACCCTGACCTAATGGAGCTTCCCCTTGAGACTTTGCAGGTCCTTCAATTGGAGTCAGTTGTGTCACTGTCACGGGACTTTTCCATACAGCTTTTCTACCATAGATATTATCAGGAACAGGTTCAAGGAGGTATGGTGCCTTTCATATGCACTGTAAATTTGTGTATTTTATACACTTAAAAAAATTATTTGTTAACAGTACAAAATATTAAGTTTGAAAAGTATTATCATTCTTCAGTGGTGATTGTGTATGGAAACAATGGAACCTGATGTTGTGGGAAGTTTGAAAACATGATTGGCATTATAAAGTTCTCAGCATATCATGTAACTGCACTTAACACATCATAGACGAATATTATATATTTTATTTTAATCTGCTCATACACTTGTATGCATTTCATAAAATAATATATGTGAGAAAAAATAAAAACATGATGTTTTTATTATAATTTGGTGACTTTCATAACAGAATTATGACACAAACATTGGTATCCCATCATCTCACCTTCATTTCTGACCTTTTTTTATTCTAAAAAATTATTACTCAGTATGATTTATTCTAAATATTAAGCAAATGTGTTCTGTTGTTTTTTATATGAGATAGTGATAACAGCCCTGTTTTGCCATACAAGTGATAGTGATTACAGCCCTTTTATGCCATATGAGATAGTGATTGCATAATGTTTTGCTATATAAGAGATGGTGATTACAGCCCTTTTATGCCATATGAGATAGTGATGGCATTTTGTATGCCATATAAAAGATGGTGATTACATACCTTTTATGCCATATGAGATAGTGATTGAATACCTTTTTTGCCATATAATAATGATTAAAGCTTTTTTATGCCATGAATACCTTTTATGCCATATAAGAAATGGTGATTACAGCCCTTTTATGCCATATAAGAAATGGTGATTACAGATCCTTTTTATGCCATATGAGAAATGGCGATTACAGCCTTTTTATCCCATATAAGAGATAGTGATTACAGCCCTTTTATGCCATATAAGAGATAGTGAGCACAGCCCTTTTATACCATATGATTGATTACAGCCCTTTTATGCCTCATAAGAGATGGTGATTGCAGCCTTTGTACGCCTCATAAGAGATAGTGATTACAGCCCTTTTATGCCATATAAGAAATGTTGATTATGGCCCTTTTATGCCATATGAGATAGTGATGCATCCCTTTTTTGCCATATAAGAGATAGTGATTACAGCCCTTTTATACCATATGAGTGATTACAGGCCTTTTATGCAATGTAATTGATAGTGGTTACAGCCTTTTTATTTCAAATAAAAGATGGTGATTACATTCTTTTTCTGCCACTGTGTGCAGTATAACTTTATTTTTAATGTAGCCAATTAGCTGACATCTTTATCAGAAACAGTCATAACTGGAACTACTTTTGTGCGCAGGTACAAATATCACAGCAGAACATGTGCAGTAAACAGCTGACATTACTGTAAGAAACTTGCTAATTCACTTTGTCACAAACAAAGAATATTTGCTTGAAACGAGTGAATAACAAAAACATTTTAACTCGTGAAAAACTCTAGAATTTTCACTCGTGGCTTCGACACTCTTGAAAATACTGAGTTTTTCATCCACTCGATGAAATATATCCGTTATTCACTTATTTCAAGCATTCAGTGCACTGGAGTTATGTTTTTCTTGGCTCATGGTACCCTTGTTATGCGTTGGAGGCTTTTGTTTGAAATTATCAGAAAACTCTAGAGTGTATAATCTCCATAATGAGGTAAGTTATAAGACATCACATTAATTTTCTAGAGCTTTGGAACAGTGTCATCAAGCTCAATGGATTTTTTTGGGCTTTTGGACCAATTGTTTATCAAGCCCAGTGGACTTTTTTGAGTACTTTTGGACCGATTTCATCAAGCTCAGTGGTTTCAATTTTTTTAGAGCTTTTTGACCAATTTCACCAAGCTTAGTTTATTTTTACACACATTTTAACCAATTTCATCAAGCCCAATAGATTTTTGTTACATTAAATATATTAAGTTTACTTTATATGTCATATTCACTTAGATTGACTTATAAATATTTCAAAAGAAGTCTTTTGGAACTTGAGCATTGACATAGTTATGGGGCTTCTCATGATGAGAGGTTTTGGTTTTCTCCCTGTCAAATGTTATATTGATAGCGTGAAGGTTAAGAATTATCTGCTATCTAATGTGCATTTGTTGTTGAGTCATCATCTTAGACTAATAAGATATAGACATGATTCATAGCACTCTTGATGATATAAGTATAAGAGTATTCATAGCACTCTTGATGGTATAAGTATAAGAGTATTCATAGCACTCTTGATGGTATAAGTATAAGAGTATTAATAGCACTCTTGATGATATAAGTATAAGAGTATTCATAGCACTCTTGATGGTATAAGTATAAGAGTATTCATAGCACTCTTGATGGTATAAGTATAAGAGTATTCATAGCACTCTTGATGGTATAAGTATAAGAGTATTCATAGCACTCTTGATGATATAAGTATAAGAGTATTCATAGCACTCTTGATGGTATAGGTATAAGAGTATTCATAGCACTCTTGATGGTATAGGTATAAGAGTATTCATAGCACTCTTGATGATATAAGTATAAGAGTATTCATAGCACTCTTGATGATATAAGTATAAGAGTATTCATAGCACTCTTGATGGTATAAGTATAAGAGTATTCATAGCACTCTTGATGATATAAGTATAAGAGTATTCATAGCACTCTTGATGATATAAGTATAAGAGTATTCATAGCACTCTTGATGATATAAGTATAAGAGTATTCATAGCACTCTTGATGATATAAGTATAAGAGTATTCATAGCACTCTTGATGATATAAGTATAAGAGTATTCATAGCACTCTTGATGATATAAGTATAAGAGTATTCATAGCACTCTTGATGATATAAGTATAAGAGTATTCATAGCACTCTTGATGGTATAAGTATAAGAGTATTAATAGCACTCTTGATGGTATAAGTATAAGAGTATTCATAGCACTCTTGATGATATAAGTATAAGAGTATTCATAGCACTCTTGATGGTATAAGTATAAGAGTATTCATAGCACTCTTGATGGTATAAGTATAAGAGTATTCATAGCACTCTT
Organism: Unio pictorum; assembly: GCA_030141615.1. Classification (NCBI taxonomy): domain Eukaryota; kingdom Metazoa; phylum Mollusca; class Bivalvia; order Unionida; family Unionidae; genus Unio; species Unio pictorum. The sequence continues at coordinate 5,898,529 of JARLTB010000027.1, read as the reverse complement.
GATGATATAAGTATAAGAGTATTCATAGCACTCTTGATGATATAAGTATAAGAGTATTCATAGCACTCTTGATGGTATAAGTATAAGAGTATTCATAGCACTCTTGATGGTATAAGTATAAGAGTATTCATAGCACTCTTGATGATATAAGTATAAGAGTATTCATAGCACTCTTGATGATATAAGTATAAGAGTATTAATAGCACTCTTGATGGTATAAGTATAAGAGTATTCATATCACTCTTGATGATATAAGTATAAGAGTATTAATTGCACTCCTCTTGATGATATAAGTATAAGAGTATTCATAGCACTCTTGATGATATAAGTATAAGAGTATTCATAGCACTCTTGATGGTATAAGTATAAGAGTATTCATAGCACTCTTGATGGTATAAGTATAAGAGTATTCATAGCACTCTTGATGATATAAGTATAAGAGTATTCATAGCACTCTTGATGATATAAGTATAAGAGTATTCATAGCACTCTTGATGGTATAAGTATAAGAGTATTCATAGCACTCTTGATGGTATAAGTATAAGAGTATTCATAGCACTCTTGATGGTATAAGTATAAGAGTATTCATAGCACTCTTGATGATATAAGTATAAGAGTATTCATAGCACTCTTGATGATATAAGTATAAGAGTATTCATAGCACTCTTGATGATATAAGTATAAGAGTATTCATAGCACTCTTGATGGTATAAGTATAAGAGTATTCATAGCACTCTTGATGGTATAAGTATAAGAGTATTCATAGCACTCTTGATGATATAAGTATAAGAGTATTCATAGCACTCTTGATGATATAAGTATAAGAGTATTCATAGCACTCTTGATGATATAAGTATAAGAGTATTCATAGCACTCTTGATGATATAAGTATAAGAGTATTCATAGCACTCTTGATGATATAAGTATAAGAGTATTCATAGCACTCTTGATGATATAAGTATAAGAGTATTCATTAGCTTTATGTGATTGGTGTGATTTGGACGGTTCCAGAAAGGTTGCTTGCACTAAAGATTCAGGTCCCAAATGAAATAATTAATATTGATCTTGATGCGGTCAGGAGAAAAAAATATCAATAAAGTGTATCATGTTAGTTGTATAAATTGGCCAGAAAAGTGCTGATCATGTTGATTATATACCTGCAAGACACTGTCTGTGTAGCATCATGAGGAAAAACATTCTGACTTTAGATAAGAAATATAAACACAGGCAATTCATTGCCATGTTTTTCTTAAATGCACATATATGTTTATATCAGTGCCCTCAGTCTGTTGTAATTTTATTCCAGATGACCTGAATGGAGACAAGAAAAAACAAAAGCAAAAGGGACTGGACCAGCCCTTCTCTCGGATTCCAGGGCTTCGAGATGCCAGCAAGAAACAGTCCAAGATTGTAAGTTTCAAGTCTAAACAACTTACTTGCATATTGCTTGGTAGAGTCTTCTATGTCTGTATATGACTCAGAATTAACTGTAATTACCTATATCAATACTACAAGGTATACTTTACTTTCAACATATGTCTCAGCATAATCTATATGCATATTACTGGATACAGTCTTCCATGTTTACATGTAGTTCAGATTAACATGTATGGACACTACAGAACAAAGTTTCCCTGTTTTCATGTGGCATAGAATAACCTGTGTCCATACTATGCACAATTTCCATGTTTACATGTGGCTCAGAATAACCTGTGTGGATACTACTGGGTGCAATTTCCAGAGTTACATGTGGCTCAGAATAACCTGTGTGGATACTACTGTGCACAATTTCCATGTTTACATGTGGCTCAGAATAATCTGTGTGGATACTACTGTGCACAATTTCCTTGTTTACATGTGGCTCAGAATAATCTGTGTGGATACTACTGTGCACAATTTCCATGCTTACATATGGCTTAGAATAACCTGTGTGAATACTACTGTGCACAATTTCCGTGTTTACATGTGGCATAGAATAACCTGTGTGGATACTACTTTGCACAATTTCCGTGTTTACATGTGGCTCAGAATAACCTGTGTGGATACTACTGTGCAGAATTTCCGTGTTTACATGTGGCATAGAATAACCTGTGTGGATACTACTGTGCACAATTTCCATGTTTACATGTGGCTCAGAATAACCTGTGTGAATACTACTGTGCACAATTTCCGTGTTTACGGCTCAGAATAACCTGTGTGGATACTACTGTGCACAATTTCCATGTTTACATGTGGCTCAGAATAACCTTTGTGGATACTACTGTGCACAATTTCCATGCTTACATATGGCTTAGAATAACCTGTGTGGATACTACTGTGCACAATTTCCGTGTTTATATGTGGCTTAGAATAAACCATATGCATGTTACTGAGTACATTGTTCCATGCTGTTGATTACAGTTCCATTTAATCATGTGGTTCATTTTTAGCAACAACTTGACATATTTGTCTCATAAATTTGTCATAGAGAATTCAAAGGGAAAAAGCAAATAGCATACAGGTTGAAAGGATCTAATATCTATATATATATTTTTTGCTAAGCAGTGAATTACTTGATTTTCTAATTAAAATAATATTGATATTTCACTGTAGTGAAAAAAATACCAATATTTTTTCACTACAGGAACTACTTTTAATGGGTCGGAACATACTTACTTCCTTTCATTTTGTGTCAGTGAATTACTTGTAGTTGTTTTCTTATAAATAATCCCTGTCTATTATAATTGAAACTTGTAGTTTGTTAATCTGGAAATATCAGTTAATTTTGATCAGTCTGATGTGGAACTACTTTTGTGCACAGGTACACATAGCACAGCAGAACATGTGCAGTAAACAGCTGAATTACCGTAAGAAAATTGCTTATTCACTGTGTCACAAACTTTAGGTAGCCAATATATGTGAGCATAAAATAAAAAGAATATTTGCTTGAAACGAGTGAATAACAAAAACACTTTATCTCGTGTGAGATAAATAGAATTTTCACTCGTGGCTTTGCCATTCTTGAAAATAAACTGAGTTTTTCATCACTCGATGAAATATATCCGTTATTTACTATTTCAAGCAAATATTCTCTATATACTAGATACTTTCAATCTGTATGCTATCCCAGCTTCCTGTTAAGTTCTTCTGAGGGATAGAAAAATAAGAACTATATTTGTGTGGAAGAATGTGAATTTTGAAATTGTAGGTCTTGTATTTAATAAAATGAGCAGCAAGCTGAAACATGCATCTGTTATTCGGTATGTTTGGGGTTTTTCACATTGAATAAAATGTTTAATTTGTGTCCTATAATTATCCTATATTTTCTATTTAAAAAAGTCAAATTAATTGTCCTTTAGTTCACATAAGAAATTCCTATGTCACCTTTATTTAAAAGTGAGTATAGTCATGCAGCTGTGAGTGCATGACTCCTGTATGTTTAGATACTAGTCCATCAAAATTTAGCTAATTCAGAATCTGGTATCTATTTATAAGAGGTAGTAAAAAAATTAATTTTCTTCCAAAATATTTTTAGTTTGTATTCAAAATATTTTGTGTTCTTATGGCATTAAAATGGACAAGAAATCAAGGATTACTATATCAGTTGTTTACATTACCATAGCTATGCATAAATCTTTGACTGCTCAGTAGAGTTGTCTCCACTAAGAACTCTTCTCAAAAGAAAACATGTTGTAAATAAAATTAATTTTATTTCAGATTCCTCTAAATAGACAGCTTAATCCATGGTGCCAGCCAGTAGACACAATGAATTTCAGATGTATCCTTTCATCAGCAGAATTTTATTTTTGTTTTGTTTTGAAAACCAGTGATAATGAGTACTTTCTAATGTCATGTCAGTTCTTTTAATTGTTTATTCAGAATTTGACAAAACATGAAGATCATAGTTACCAACTGAATTTTTGTCTATGATAGGATTTTATTTAAATGACAGCAATTACCAAAAATGAGTTAATGTACAAACTAGTCTTAAAACAACTCCACCTTGATATCACAGTTTTAGGTTTGTCTTAATACAACTCCATCATCTTCTTTTTTAGGTCTGTCTTAATACAACTCCATCAGCTTTTAATTAATTTAGGCTTGTCTTAATATAATACTATCAACTTTTCAGTCTATTAAGTTTGTCTTAATACAGCTTTTCATCATTTTATGTTTGTCATAATACAATACCATCAACTTTTTATTCTTTTAGGTTTGTCTTAATATGACTTTTTGGCTTATCACTCTTGCAGGGTTATCATAGTACAGATCAGCTTATCACTATTTTGGGTTTATCTTAATACAACTCTATCAGCTTATCACTATTTTGGGTTGAGTACATAATTCTTGCTAAAATATATTTCTGTCATTTTGAAGGAATATTTTGACCTTTATTATATTCAGAGTTGCAGTCATCAAAAGACTGTTCAAGTTCTTGTTTGCTCCAAAACTTTCTATTAGTTTGGTCTAATTAGTTAACATTTTGTATAAGGTAAACACTCATCTAAGTTTTTGTATTGTATTTCCCTTAACAAGTGTTAGATATTGTTGATCCATATCTGGAGTGTGCTGAAACAGGTAAGTGACAATGTATATATGTTCTTGTTACCTGACATTTTGAAGTAGACACCAGATTATGTATTAATCATTGAGTTTAAACTCAGTTTCAATTTTTTAGATGGTAAATAATAAACAAGCATATTAACACAAAAATATTCAAAGATTGTAGCTTACCTACATGAAGACTGCTGTAACATGGTTATGTTAGAGGTAATATTTAAAGACAATAGTTGATTTTTTTTTAGTGCACTCAGTTATAGAACCAGAATGCTTTTTTAAGGCATGATATTAAAATATTTGAGTCACAGAATCTACTCATGATAGCACCATCCCATCACCGTTGTTAAGGCATATTATGGGATATTTCCTAGCCTGATATATGACTCATAATAGAAAAATCCAGAAGGCGTTGTTAAGGCATATTTTTTTATATTTCCTTGCCAGATATATGACTCATAAAAGAAAAATTCAGAAAGCATTTTTAATGCAAATTATTGGACATTTCCTTGCCTGATATATGACTCATAATAGAAAAATTCAGAAGACTTTGTTATAGCATATTATGGGACATTTTTTTGCCTGATATATGACTCATAATAGAAAAAATTCAGAAGGCGTTGTTAAAGCATATTATGGGACATTTTTTTGCCTGATATATGGCTCATAATAGAAAAATTCAGAAGGCTTTGCTAAGTCATATTATTGGACATACTTAGGTCCTATTTACAGCTAGAAACATCCATAAAGCTTTGATTAGGCATATCTAGGGCATAAATACAGCTTGAAACAGAGACATGCAGAAGGCCTTGATAAGGCATGTTATGGTCTATATCTGTGGCCTAGATACAGCTCAGAATCTGAATATCAAAAAGGCTTTGTTAGAGCATATTATGGGACATATTTAGGTCTTATATACAGTTTGAAACATCCATAAAGCTGTAAAAAGGCATATTATGGGACATATTTGTGGCCTACATACAGCTCAGAAAAGAGACATACAGAAGGCTTTGATAAGGCATATTATGGGATATATTTATGGCATATATACAGTTCAGAATAGCATCAGCAGTGTTTTTCTTATTAAAATAATGATACTATCAGCAATTCACAACTGGAACTTTGACAAGCAAAGGAAACTTATTTCTGAAAACTTATTATCTGCTGGAAAACTACATTAGCATACTTCCACAATGAGAATGTTAAAACATTTATCTGTTGTCAGTTATTGCTGAAGAAATCAATTTAGAGACTTGAGCATTTTCAGTACAGTGCAGCACTTTGTTCGTGGTTAACTTATTATGATTCGATCACATGAAAGTTTAAATTTATTATTTGAAATTCCCTTTCATAATTTATAAGGGGAGAAATATTTATTTGGGATGCTAAGTTGCATTATTATTTGTAAAGTTCTGTCAGTTTCAATATATTTGCATGATCAAGATGCCATTTCATATTTCCAGAGGAAAACAAGCCCCTTGAGGTAATGACCAAGATCCTACTGGAGAATGAGCAGCAGTTTACACCACGCTGGCTTGGTGTCATGGGAGATGAACATGCACCAAGGTATTCTTTCCATGCCATAGTTTTACTCCATTTTGCCACATGGTCTATTACAAACTCAGCAGACATCAGTAAAATTATGTAACTTATTTTTGATGTTCATTCTTTTTGACAGGGAAAACAGCTATTCCTCTATCAAATCAGCAACTACCACTGCAGATGTAGCCACGCTAATGAAATAATAAATGAATTGCGTAAACAACTGTCAATCCATTTGTTTTCATAGGAAACAGTTGCAAGATTTTGTGTGAAAAATTATATTTTCTTTTACATTTAAATTCATGGATTGAGTAAAGAGGTTCTTTTGTTTCAGAGAAAAACAGTTGTTTTGTATTAAATTTGATACCAATCAATAAAAATTGATACCCCTTGAACAATAATGACTGCTTGTTAATTGGCTCATGAAAATTGGTACACCACAAACAATAAGCATTTCACAGTAGATGGCCCCATGAGAAAAGGTGCCTCAAAAATAATAAGGACTTCATAGTAGATGGCCTCAAGAAAATTGGTACCCCACAAACAATAAGGACTTAACAGTAGATGGCATCATGGTCAAAATTCCTATCTAATAGATATGTCCAACCATATATAGCAAATAGGTAGATCATTTGGAAGAAAGTAAAAATAAAATAATACTGCATACTTTAGATTTCACAAGTGCTTTTGGTTTGTTTATTTATAATATAGAAAGTTTAAAATTGTACCCTTTGTTCCCTATGGAACTTTATAAGCTTTGGACAGGTCATTTAATCAATGTCTTTGATGTAAACTACAATACACATGAACAGGGGTGTGGATAGACGTTTGAATTTTGCAAAGATATGTCTTGGGCAGGGTTATTCCCCTACCATCAGTCCAAATGATCCACAGGTTTGGATAATTTGAAACCAATTAATCAACATTTCACTGTAATATATTTGTTATTATTTTAACTCATTTAAGATTCATCCTGACAAAATTGTAAAATCATGAAATGTTTTAAAAGATATTATTCACTTTGATTCCCCAACTGTCCTTGTAGAAAAGTTGAACACCAAACTCCAAACTTAAGTGAAAGTCTCTGAGTATTGTTAGAGTTTGCCAAGTACTGCTCTCTCACATTATAAAGTCCTTCATTATATGTATGCACAATCATAAACAATAAGGTAACAACAATTGCTTTTATTCTAACAACACTTGATGTGAAGTTTTAAAATATGTTTTAAATATGAATATAATCTAACTTTTTGTGCCCAGATAGTTTCTTGACTACAATGTTGATGCTTATTTTGGGGAATATGTCTTGTGCTAAATTAATTTTGAAACTTAAGATTTTTTTTAAAGATGACTGAAAGAAAATCATTACCTAGGACATAAATGAAGTAATGAATAGATGTAGTCTTTAAAATATACTCATTGCTGTTTATTCCCTTTGCAGTGTTGGCGAATGGGAAGTTTACCTTAAGGAGAACAGTTCATTTATTTTCTATGGCATGGAGAAATTACTGTCCTATATACCACCAGAGAAACTCTCAGCCCTAAACATTCCAGGTAGGTAGCAAAATATTCTGTCACCAAACTTAATATATGTAATTCATACGAAGCATATCTGTAAATCATTTGATCTTCCCCAGTATGGCGGCCTCTTTAAACTAGGCCATCTTTTTATCTTCCCCAGCATGACAGTCTCTTTAAAGCAGGCCATCTTTTGAACTTCTCCATTATGACAGCCTCATTAAACTAGGCCATATTTTGACCTTCCTCAGTATGACAGTCTCTTTAAACCAGGCCATCTTTTGACAGTCTCTTTAAACCAGACCATCTTTTGAACCTCTCTATTATGACAGTCTCTTTAAAACTTCTGTCTCTATTTTTTGTATCTTTAACAATGATACATAATTTAGTTGGTTAGCCTTCCATATGGTAATAAGGTAAAATGATTAAAAATATTTAACGCAAAATGAAATGTATATAAACCACACACTTAAAAAATGTTTTATGAGCTGGAACATCATTGCATGACATATCACAGGGCAGACATCTCCTTTAGTCACCTCTTACAGCATACAGGAGGGACCATGGATCCTGCTCTGTATTCTTCAGCCCACACAAGGGTAAGTATGTTGCTTGTGTACACATGGGTGAGGCCAGATAGGTATGTTTTACTACAGTCCATCAGTGAAACATAACACAGAGAACAAATTTTGTGTTTGATTATAGATCAAATGGAAAGCCAGTGTAGGGCACAGAGCAGCAGAGAGGTGTGCTCTGATCGTGGTACTCAAAGGATGATCTGAACATTATATCATTGATCTCATGGTTATAGTTGATAGAAAGCAGTACAGTTCACACCATGTCATTGTTCTTATGGTTATTAATTGTACAAAGTAGTAACCTGGATTCTAATCAGAGCTATCAATCCACTGAGGATTTTAGCATTAGTGTTCATGTTATTAATGTGTAATATTATTTGGATCAATAAACAAAAGCAATTATTGTATTATCATTTTTCTCTTAGTATTCTTTGAAACCTAATATCTAAATATTTTATTAAAACAACTGCAAATGTAAGATGGATTTTTCCAGCAGAATCAAGCATTTACATGCATCCCTCAATTAAAGTCTCTCTTTTAACAGACTGTATGATAATTTATAAAACATTTACATACATCCCTCAATTAAAGTCTCTCTTTTTACAGACTGTATGATAGTTTATCAATGTTACATGCATCTCTCAATTAAAGTCTCTCTTTTAACAGACTGTATGATAGTGTATCTTCTGGATTTGGCACAGACTACAAAGAGCTTTACAAGGCAGTCAAAATTAGACGTCCTAAAGAGGTAATGCCATATAGGAACAGGTCTCTGTTGTAAAATTTATATATTGCTATTTGACACTTTAATGAAGTCATGTCATAAATGAACAGGTCTCTGTTGTAAAATATATATATTGCTATTTGACACAATGTCAGGATTGTTCATTTAATATTGTCTATTACATGCCATAATATAGGAGTACGGACTGTCATTCAGAGTATAAATACAACTGTTGGCCAACAAAGTGAGAAAGCTTGGAGGCCAATCAACAATTCAAGTTGTTTGTGCTGGCAAACAAGTATCATTTTGTTTTTTTATTCACTCAGAAATTTCTATATGTTACCAATTGTATCCACAGTGTTTTAAAGTTTAATCTAAGTATTCACTTGACTAAGATTACTGTGGTAGTGTGTTAGAAATAATAACAATAATCAACACTTAACATCTATTGCTGACTGCAGTTACTACACAGATTTTGTATGTTACATGCTCTATTGCAGCATTTGTTATACTCTCCATAAGAGGGCCTCAAGGGAGAATAGTCCTTGACTAATGAACCACCCTCTATAAATAAAGCATTATTATTATTATTATTATTATTATTATTATTATTATTATTATTATTCAGTATTTATGACATAATGTAATAAAATGATTAGAAGTACCTGGTATCTGACTAGAAGTAACTGGTACCTAATAGAAAATGTAATAAATTGATGTATGTGTGTATATTTCAGCTCTAACACGTTATCCCTGGAGAAGCCAGTAGAGACAGCCATGCTGATGAGTCTGACTGGTGTTAAGTGTGTCCTAGAAAATCAGTGGCACTGTACATTGGCAGAGAATGCAGAGAAACTCAAAACTACCATAAAAGGTAACATCAGAAATTATATGGGTTCTTTTACAAAGTGAATTTTGGTATGAGTGTCGATTATATACATAATTTATGCAACTAGTTATATTGTATATTTCACTGATACTTATTGGAATTTGCTATGTATTCGATGATGAAAAGGAGATAAGCATTGCTTTGTTACATCAGCCTCCTATATGACATAATGTACTTGTGTAGCTCCATTGAACAGACAACCTCACATATGACATAATGTACTTGTTTAGATCCATTAAACATACAACCTCACATATGACATAATGTACTTGTTTAGATCCATTAAACATACAACCTCACATATGACATACTGTACTTGTATAGCTCCATTGTACAGACAACCTCACATAAAACATAATGTACTTGTGTAGCTCCATTGAACAGACAAGCTCATATATGACATAATGTACTTGTTTAGATCCATTGAACAACCTCACATATGACATGATGTACTTGTATAGCTCCATTGTACAGACAACCTCACATAAAACATAATGTCCTTGTGTAGCTCCATTGAACAGACAACCTCACATATGACATAATGTACTTGTTTAGTCCATTAAACATACAACCTCACATATGACATAATGTACTTGTTTAGATCCATTAAACAGATAACCTCACATATAATGCACTTGTATTGCTCCAATGAGTAACATTATAGTGATGAAGAACTATGACTCGGTTATCCTGAGATAAAATATTTCCAAATTTAGACCACTTAACCTGCAAAAAATGATTTGAATTATGAAGAATCCTGATTGGAGGAACAATTGTAGTTGTTTCCTGAACATATACCCAATGTGACTGTTTTGAATTGTTGGTTTTATGCTGAGAGTGGTCAGAACTAGCTTATAATTTGCAGTGTAACTTAACATAATGGTCAGATTTTAACAACTACCTATGATATTTAGCTAGAGTCTGACTTTTCCTTCTTTTTATTTTATCTGCATTCTTAAACCCTCCTGAATACCCTTTTAGGTCACCAACCAATATCTATCTATCCTGTCAGTTGCTACATGAGACAGTTCACACTTACTGTCAATCCATTTCTTTCGCTGCAGATCTGCTGGAGGGAGGTAAATCTACTGGTGAGGCAGTGAGGTTGCTGTTCTGCCCATACAGGAGGAAGAAGCCCCAGCCTGAGGGGGAAGGAGATGGTGTAGAACATGATGCACAAAGTGAAGCAGGAAAAAGTCAGGGAGGCAAGAGCCAGCATGACAGTGGAAAGAGTCAAATATCAGCAAGTGAGCACTCACCTGACATGGCTGAAAATGTATTGTCCAGTGGAGAAGAGGCAGAAATGATGGAGGTCAACCGGTCCTGGTTCAATTTGGTGTGCTATGGACTGCCTAACCTTGTAGTCACACAGACATAACAAGGGGGATGAATGCTGACAGTTTTAAATACAGCATGGAGAGCATTGGGGGAAAATTTAGCATTATACAGATTATTTCTAAAAAAAAATATGCAAATATGTTAGTGCTATTTTTTTAATAAGTTATCATTACATGATAGAACAGTGGAACCTGTCTTGAAAGACCACCCCTTGTGCCAAAACATAATGGTCTCTCATGATAGGTGGTCTCTCATAAAAGGTCATAATACTATATAATCAATAAATCTGTACATGGAGCACCTGGTCTCACAAGAGAGGTGGTTTTGCATTATTTTTTAATAAATTGATTGCATAAACAAGTTAATATTGACAGTTTTTCAAATTTTGTTTTAAAATAGGTAGAATGGCAGAATGTTTCATTTAATCTTAACTTTTTAAAAACCTTTAAATTGAAATACTTGTTTTTTGTCAGAATTTTGAAACCTGAAAATATAAATTATTCTTTGTGTGTATTTTGATATAGCAAATTTGGATGATCATTCTCTCCTCATAATTTTGAAGTAATAGCATGACAAACACTCCATCAGAAAAAAACTTTTCATAAACAGTGCTGCAAATTTGTTATGAAATAAATAATACTGTTGGATATCCATATAAACATGAAATAAAATACACACCTGGATATCCATATAAACATGAAATAAATTATACACCTGAATATCCATATAAACATGAAATAAAATATGCACCTGGATATCCATATAAACATGAAATAAATTACTGGGATATCCATATAACATTAAATAAATTATACTGCTGGATATGCATATAAACATGAAATAAAATATACACCTGGATAGCCAAATAAACATGAAATAAAATGTACACCTGGATATCCATATAAACATGAAATAAATTATACTGCTGGATATCCGTATAAACATGAAATAAATTATATTGCTGGATATCCATATAAACATGAAATAATTTATACTGCTGGATATCCGTATAAACATGAAATAAATTATACTGCTGGATATCCATATAAACATGAAATAATTTATACTGCAGGATATCCGTATAAACATGAAATAAATAATACTGCTGGATATCCATATAAACATGAAATAATTTATACTGCAGGATATCAGTATAATCATGAAATAAAATATGGACAACAGTGGAGCACAACAAACTGTAACACATTTAGATGTTTGTGGACATGCAAGACTTCCTTATAAAAAGAAAAGAGAAGTGTTATATTGAATCAAATGCATCTTTTCATAAAGAAAAAAAACAAAAACTTAAAGTTGAAATTTTTTTGTAGTTTTTAAAATATACCTGTATATGATTTGAGTCAAATGCAAGTGTACAAAGATGCTGTGAAAAATACTTCATCTGTGATATGACTTTATTATTTACTTCATTAATCATTTCTTATAGTTCTGTTTGCTGTCATCTCTTTTAAAATTGAACATTTAGCATATTATATGCAGATTTAAAATTTTATATTTTGTTTCTAATAGGTATTTAAAACCCATTTGTTAATAAATTTTCTTACATATTTTCATTGTTTTATTATGTTTTATTATGTACTTTAAAGTTGAAATTTGTGGTTTATTAATGAAAGGTTATACCTTGATCTAGAATAGCCCTGTTTCTTCACAATCTGTTGTCTTGTATAGAAATTATGGCTCAGTGATGGGAAACTCAGTGGTCCTGACATGTGTCACGGTTTGTATACAATGTGTGACGAGTAACATTCTCCTGGCACTTCCAGTTTTTTTATTAATTACTTTGAAGTTCTCTCAATGAAGCCAGTCTCGGTATTCCGGTCAATTTCCACAACCCAAGCGAACTTCAAAGGCACTTTATAAAACAATTGAAGTTGTTCGCCAGCTTTCCAGTTTTTTTTATTAATTACTTTGAAGTTCTCTCAATGAAGCCAGTCTCGGTATTCCGGTCAATTTCCACAACCCGAGCGAACTTCAAAGGCACTTTATAAAACAATTGAAGTTGTTCGCCAGCCTTCCAGTTTTTTTTTTTTTTTTAATTGCTTTGAAGTTCTCTCAATGAAGCCAGTCTCGGTATTCCGGTCAATTTCCACAACCCGAGCGAACTTCAAAGGCACTTTATAAAACAATTGAAGTTGTTCACCAGCCTTCCAGTTTTTTTTTTTTTATTAATTACTTTGAAGTTCTCTCATTGAAGCCAGTCTCGTGTTAATCCAGAGTTTTTATAAACTATTGAAGTAAATTATGAAGCGCTACCAGTACATTTAAATACATATATTGTAGCAACATCTGACCAACACTTTGCTTGAAGCACGTGGTGAATAATAAAAGGAAAACAATGGCAATCGTAATTTCAATATTTTTTTTATTAATAACAACAAATTTTAACACATATATATTATAACTAAATATTATTTGATTATTTAATTTGATATTCTTGTAGTCTAATACTTACGTGTATGTAAGTTTCGAGCAATTGTCTTGCCGGTATACCGTAGATGCATTCGCTATAACACAGCATCACTGCGCATCAGTCATATCAGTCGTTAAAAAAAATTATTTATCGTATAAGTCGCTCCTGCGTATAAGTCGCACACGTCATTTGAAAGAAAAAAAACGAAAAAAAGTAGCGACTTATACCCCGGAAAATACGGTAAGCTTTTGTACAGCAGTCTGCTATAGGCACTTACTGCATTTAAAATCAATTGGATATGCAGCAAATCTATCTACTCATTATGTGTGACTGTGTGTAAATGATAAAAATGCCATAGTATTTTATACCTGGTTAATAAAAAGTGTTACAAGCTCACTCCACCTTCAGATGTGGCATAGTTGAGGTCTTATCAACTCTTCACAATGTCACAGATCAAAGCTAGATTTACAGCTGTTAAATGTGAGTACTCAAGGCTAGATTTCCAGCTGTTAAATGTGAGTACTCAAAGCTAGATTTCCAGCTGTTAAATGTGAGTACTCAAAGCTAGATTTCAAGCTGTTAAATGTGAGTACTCAAAGCTTCATTCATGATCCCCAATCCAGTAACATTTTGTAAGAGATTAGTAGATGATGAATCCATAAAACAGGGTTTGAGAACATGCAATTGTTCTGATTAGTTGAATTATCTTTTTTTCTGTGTAATTATATATACACTTCAAAGTTTCAGCAAGTTTACTCCAAATAGTATGTCTCTGTTACATCTATGTGGGAAGAATAAAGATGTGCTCAACAGTTATTATATACTTTTGAGAGAGTGACATATGTAAGGTGAAGTTGTTTGCATTATAAATATGAACAGTGGAGAGGATGTTGGCATACCTCTGCTACTTTCATGTAATGTGGCTGACATTGCTTTGGATATTATACTTCTGGAAATTGTACATAAATAAGCATACTGCTAACTAAAATGACTGCTCTGTTGTGCTCCAATAATCAGCCTTAATTAGTTTAAAGTACAGATATCAGATATTAAAATAAGGAAAATGAATTTTGCCAGACTGGACAATACCAGCTTCCAAAAGTACAATGACCAAGTGGAGCTAGCATTTGTTTGAAAAGTGCACATCTATAGTAAGACCAGTCTGTGTACTCTATAACCCATATTATGGCCATCAATCCTACACCAAAATAAAGGAAATTAAAGGTTCTTTGAACAATACCTGAGATGTACAATGTCTTTTTAGATAACCAGTATATACAGTGAGGAAACCTGGGGAAATTCTTTTACTTTAAAATTCTAACCCTATTCAAATTACGAAACTTTAGAGCAGCACTTAATGTGTTGTCCATGCTCATCTATCCATTCAAATCATGTAACTTAATTACACACTATGTCACATCCTATGTGCTATGGATTTTGTTTCCACTCAGTAGATTTTGAAGGAAATCATGGATTGCAGTCATGTTTGGTCTTGCTCTATTAAGATGTAGGTCAAGTTTTATTGTAGCTATTTTATGTGCACAGTTTTGGCCCCAGTTTGATTTGGTTGATCCAAATTTTAGTGTCCACTAAACAAAACTTTATGAAGGGCTTATTGGTTGGAATCAGATATGATATGAGGCTTTATTTTTTGTAGACCTTGTTCAGGTTTGATTTATACTGATTTCTGGAAAGGTTACAGTTATGTCCCCTGTTTGCTGAGAACTTTCCACTTCTCTTTCCGCACTATTACATTTGAAGGAATCATCAACTGAAACCAAATTTAGTATGATGCTTTTCATCAAAAAACTTCTTTCAAAGTATTAAAATTGTCATGTATTAGTTCATATCTGATGTAAATGTATTTACAAAACCCTCCTGCCAATACTAGGTATATGTGTATTTCCAAACCCCTCTTATGAATCCCAAGTAAATGTTTATTAGCAAACCCATGATTTGAATCCCAGGTAAATATGTATTTGCAAACCTTTCATTGGAATCCCATGTGTGTTTTTGCAAACAATCATGTGAACCCCATGTAAAAGAGGAATTGCAAAACCCTCTTGTGGATGCCATGTAATTGTGTATTAGAAAACCCTCTTATGAATCCCAGGTCAACGTGTATTTGTAATCCCACCTTGTGAATCCCAGGTAAAAGATTTTTTAAATTGTGTATTGCAAACCTGTTTTGTCAATCCAAGGTAAATGTATTTCTAAACCCCACTTGTGAATCTCACGTAAATGTGCATTTACAAACACATCCTTTGAACCCCAGGTAAACGTATTTGCAAACCTCTCTTATTGCCTGGTAAATGTGTATTAGAAAACCCTTCTAATGAATCCTATGTTAAAATGTATTTGCAAAACCCTCTTATAATCTCAGATAAATGTGTATTTGCAAATCCACCTTGTGAACCCCAGGTAAAATTATATTTGCAATTGTGTATTAATTGCAAATCTCTCTTGCGAATTCGAGGTAAATGTATTTGCAAAGCCCACTTGTGAATCCTATATGATCATGTATTGGAAAACCATCACTTGTGTATCTCATGTAAAATGTGTATTTCTAAACACCTCTTGTAAATTTCAGGTAAATGAGCATTTGGAAACCCCATCTGTGAATCTAAGTTATATGTGTATTTGCAAATCCCTTTTGTGAATCTCAGATAAACGTGTACTTGCAAATCCGTCTTGTGAACCCCACGTAATAGTGTATTTGCATTCCCTTCCTGTGAATTTCAGGTAAATCTATCTGCAAACGCCTCCTGTGAATTTCAGGTAAATGTGTATTAGAAAACACCTCTTTTGAATCCTAAGTAGAGGTGTATTTGCAAACCTCTCTGGTGAATCTCAGATAAATGTGTATTTATTTTTTTGGGCAAACTCCTCTTGTGAATCTGAGGTAAACATATTTGCAGTTGCATATTTGCGAACCCCTCATGAATCCTAGCTAAATATGCATTTGCAAACCCCTCTTTTGAATCCTAGGCAAATGTATTATTGCTAACCCACCTTGTGTACCCTAGATGACAAGTTTTTGAACATCACTGATTGCCTGGAGATCATCTGAGACTCCAGTTAGCATGGTCCGGATATTTCCGGTATCTAGCTTCTGGATGGGAGGTTTCCTTGTTGGTTTTCGTTTGCTATTTTTTGGTACGGTAGTTGCAGGGTGATATGGAGTATCAGTTGCTGCCCATGCAGCTGATTCCCCCTCTCCACGCAGATGATGGATCCAAGGGAAAGAACAAGCCGATACGTCATGGCACCAGCGACGTCGCAGGAGTTGCCGAGATGACAATGAAAACAAGACGAAGTTGCCTTAGGGACTCCGTCTCTGTACTGTTAGGGTTTACGTCCTTAGCCTTTCCCATGAGATGGTATAGTCACAGGGCAACGAAGGTTTGAAGTCAGAGTTTACCTTCTCCTAGACGGGCAACCGCCCAAGCTTTAACGAGCCCCATTTGCCGGAAGAGTCTGGTTTTGAGGCGGCAGAAACTCGCCTGTCATCCCTTCTACAGTCCGTTTAAACAGGATCCGCGGGGCTTAGTTAAAACACTCGTTATCGTAAAAGCTTGGAGCTTGGTTTGGTTGTCAGAGGCTCTATCAGATTCTAGCCACTTGATTTTTTCCATGGGAAGTGGGTGCTTATCTGCCGCATCAACCATGGCTATAACAACTCTTGGAACCCATATAGTATTACCTTAATATTAACCATACCTTAATAACATCTTTAAAAAAATTAATTAACTGAGTATAGTTTGCAATTTTACTTAGATCACATTGATATAATATAATTATCCTAAATATTCATAAGGTGTACACATGTGTCATAATTTAGATAAATAATTTTAATCCACTACACCTCATCAGCTTAAAAATGTAGCTATACGTGCTACTTTTCATTTATCATTCTGTCTCTTTTATCGTTCCAAAAGCAGTTATTTAAAAATGATATATAAGGTTTAGATTAAATTAATCTGATGGTTTGAGATGGTTGTGATGTTGTTCGTCGATGAATTCTCTAGTCATCCGAGGGTTGGAGTAGCTGGTTCTGTACTGTGCGTGCCCAGGTGGCTGATGAAGCCAACTCTTGCACGGAATGTTTGTTTGAATACGGGACAGGAGATGAGTGCGACACATCCAGGAGGGTTGATGGTACTTGCTTTTCTGGCTTGCCTCTTCAGCTATGCAGCTGTTGCCCTGCTAGATTCGCACAACTTGGAGCCTTTGTGCACAGAGGAACACCAAATGACTCAGTCGCTTGCTGTCTCTCTCACGAATCAGGGTTTATGTTGAATGCTTTCAATGCAGCTTTCAGAATGTCTTTGAAGTGTTTATTCTGACATCCGTTGGATCGCTGTCCTTGCTGAAGCTCTCCATAGATGAGTCTCTTAGGCAGCCGGTGGTCTGCCATGCGTACAACATGTCCCACCCAGCGTAAGCTGGCACTGCATCAGGATGGTGTGGATGCTGGGGAGACCTGCTTGGAAGAGGACTGTCTGGAACCTTGTCTTGCCACCTGATGTTGATTATTTTCCTGAGATTTTTGGTGTGAAAGTGTTCAACTTCCTGGTGTGGCGTTAGTACACCGTCCACGTTTCGCATGCGTAAAGTAGTGTGGGGATCACAACTGCCCTGTAGACCTTTAGTTTGGTGTGGATGCTGATGCCACTTCTATTCCAGACGTTGGTATACAATCTGCTCAACATACGGTTTTACAGGGGCAGGCTGACTCAGGACTTTAGTCTTCTTGCTACTGATGGTGAGACTAAAGCTTGTGCAGGAGCTGAAGAACTTGTCAACGCTGTATTGTAAGTCGGCTTCTGAGCCAGCATTGAGGGCACATTTATCAGCAAAAAAGCGATCCCTCGGTGTCTGTTATGACCGTGGTTTTCGCTTGAAACCTCCTGGGATTGAATTGTTTTCCATCTGTATGGTACCTGATGCTGACTCCAACCTCTCTATCTCTGACAGCATTAGTCAGCATGGCAGAGAACAATAGACTGAACAGTGTCGGTGCCAGAACACAACCCTGCTTGACGCCATTGGTTCCTGGGAATGGCTCAGCTGTCTCTCCATTGTCCTGGACTCGTGCCTGCATGCCATCGTGGATGGTGGTGGGCGTATAAACTAGTACTAGCAACGCTTTTAACGACTGATTTCTTCAAAATTATTAATAAATTTCTAGCGAACCAATAGCTGACTCAGCCTTAACATACACGTTTTGAACAGAAATTCCTTAAGCTTCAACTTAAATTTTAAATTCTATTTGTAAAGTATTCTTATCAGCCCACTAAAACTTACTACGAGTAATCAGTTTTTGTCATAGAGCCGCTATTGGCACCAAACTATATAACTTCTGTCTTGTCCTAATAAGTGTTCGTTCCAGGGTAATCCACAAAGTGATCCGACCAGTAGTGCATATTCGGGAATTGTTTGGTACCAACAAGCATTAAAATTGTATCTTCAATATACTGGTTTAAAGACGTATTTACACACACACACACACACACACACACACACACACACACACACACACACACATCCAGTAAAGTAATTTCTCTAACGTTTGCTTTTGCTGTAATTGATGCAACAAGGAATTACAGAGAAACAGTAAACGAATTAGAAGAAAGGTTTATCCAGTCTTATCCCAAACTTCAACATTTGAAGCGAAAACCATTATTGATCATGCCACTCGAGATATCAGTATAGAAGATTTTTGCCCACTAGGGAAAATGAGTTCCAAAACTGACAAACTCTTAATAGTGAAAGGGAAATTTACATTTCAATGCGTCACAAGCCTTTTCAAAATTTAATAAGATTAACACACATGGGATCGTAATTTTTTCTATATATTTTATTAAATCGTAAATGAATTGTATGAAATCGTCAATATGTTTCTTAAATTCTTTTTACGAATCACTTAATGATGAATTCAGTATAGGTTTCATCTGATCGCACTAATAGAAAGTACACGTTTTAAGTCGTAGTTTCTATGTAACTGACAGCAGTCCAGAATTGGAGCTTAGTTTAAAGACTGGATAATATCAGGCTGCATATCCTTCCAGCATAGTTTAAACCATAGCAGAATATATATATATATATATATATATATATATATATATATATATATATATATATATATATATATATATATATATATATATATATATATATATATATATATATATATAAGTTTGAGAGACTTTTAATATCAGTAATCACTATATACTCGTCGATGTGTTTATTACTCTTAATATCAGTAATCACTCTTCAATACTCATCGTTGTGTTTATTATTCTTAATGTCATTAATCACTCTTCCATACTCATCGATATGCTTCTTACTCTTAATATCATTAATCACTCTTCCATACTCATCGATATGCTTATTACTCTTAATATCAGTAATCACTCTTCCATACTCATCGATATGCTTATTACTCTTAATATCAGTAATCACTCTTCCATACTCATCGATATGCTTATTACTCTTAATATCAGTAATCACTCTTCCATACTCATCGATATGCTTATTACTCTTAATATCATTAATCACTCTTCCATACTCATCGATATGCTTATTACTCTTAATATCAGTAATCACTCTTCCATACTCATCGATATGCTTATTACTCTTAATATCAGTAATCACTCTTCCATACTCATCGATATGCTTATTACTCTTAATATCATTAATCACTCTTCCATACTCATCGATATGCTTATTACTCTTAATATCAGTAATCACTCTTCCATACTCGTCGATGTGTTTATTACTCTTATTGTCAGTTATTACTCTTTCATCCTCTGAGATGCGTTTAAAAACTGTTTTGTAAATATTGTTTCTTTCTTTGTTTCTTTCAATATAATCAGAATACGTTCTATTTATTTTGTATATGATCTGATCTATTTCTGCCATCATCATTATTTTCGAACTCTCCCAAAACAAAAAGGTCATCTATGCTCTAATTTATATTATTCACGTTGTCCAGTTCAATTCTGGTATTGGTGTATTTTGCTAATCAGTATTCATCTAGTGTATCTGTAATGCAATTATTTATAGTTTGAATGAATCCCCGATCCGTTTAAAATGGATTATTAAATCTGAAGAAGGAAAAAATCTGCTGCCCAAAATTGATGACTATGTATGTATAGTACAAGCCTAATCATAGGGCGATCAGACTTGTAACTTTAACCAATAGCATTACAGGCAGCAGTAGAATTCAGTAGATTCAGTTCAAACGAAAAAATAGTCGTCTGATTTTCTTTCTCTTTAGACGTTTCTATTTGTATCAGCTTATGTCTGGACTAGAACTTTCCGCTTAGAACAATGGAATTTAAGGTACGTTTCATTAGGTAGAAATGTCATGACGTCAGCTATGCCATGTTGAGCAAACCGTTCTCCACTTTGTATAAAATACGCATCAGATGCTTTAAATCTATTCCGATAAGCATTGATAAAGGTTATTACATTGTTCGCGTGCATACAAGACGCTATGTACAGATAAGAATCGTTTCATAATTTCCCATTAATAACTTTTGAGAACTATTGCTCAGTAATAAAAAGAAATATTCACGTTTCCAATCCCATTTTTAATGGATAAAATGGAATATCCAAATATTTGAGAAAGATCTGAAGTCAGTTTAGAAATGTGTGGTTTTTGTTAATGCAAGACCTACATGCGCTTATTTATTACTTTACTATGTAACCTGAGTAACATATTTGAACACATAATAATGATTATCTATCTTTCTGAAAGACGAGTTTTCTGAGCATAAAGCTGATAACAAAATTGACAGAAGCTGAAAGAATGGAATGACTTTTTCGAAGTTAAGTTTTCTTTTGAACAATTATTACAATGTCATAACAGTTTATACGTGCAAATAATATTACATCAATGCCGTGCTTTTAGAAAATACTAAGGCGTCATTAAAGGAAAGATTTCATTATTGTTCTTGTTCACCCTCAGATTCGACAAAATCAGGCAGAATTCAAATAGGTGTTGTAGAAAGTTCACAACGCAAGTTTCTCAATCCAGATATGTTTAACTAGAAGAATGACGACAATGCATGTTTCTCCAAATCCAGATATGTGTGTCTGGGAAAAAGAAGACAATGAAAGTTTCTCAGAATCCAGATAGGTGTAACTAGAATAAAGACAACAATGTGTGTTTCTCAAAATCCAGATATGTGTCACTAGAAGAATGACGACAATACAAGTTTTCTCAGAATCCAAATATGTGTAACTAGAAGAAAGACGACAATGCAAGTTTCTCATTATCCAGGTATGTGTGACTGGGAAAAAGACGACAATACAAATTTATCTTTTGATCAAAATATCCGGCATTGTGCTGATTTGACCAATTTGTCCCAATCGGGTCCCGCGCTCACAGGGGCTCCGCGCGTTAGTAATTAAAAATATATATCTATAGAGAAACAGTAATTTTAAAGTAATGAAAGAAAATTGTAAGCTCAATATAATATGAAACTTTTTTTGAAACTTTATTTTCAAATGACTTGCTTATATGGAGTCCCAGAGTTGGTGGGGCACCAAGTTTATCCAATCTGGGCCGTTACTGCTTTTGATGGTTAACAAACTTTGCTTATTAAAAGTAATTAAAAACAGCGTAGAACAGAGTTCATGTATCACTATATTGGGCAACATTATATATGTACCCAATGGTGCATGACACTGTACTACACTTATCGATTTTTTAAGCATTATGTGGTTATGTGTGTGAGAGTGTGTCCCAAGGTGTATGTGAGCATTTTTCATGATAATGGTTTTGTGATGCATGTCTATATAAGCCCTGTGAAAGTTTTACTTAAAACAAGATTTAACAATGGATAATCAAATTAAAATTTTGTCAATGAACGTTAGGGGTCTACATAGTTCTGATCTCAAAAGAAGAGATATTTTCTGCTGGGTCAAACAAAAAAAAGCATCTATTATATGTTTACAAGAGACACATAGTACAGTTGAGACTGAGAAGTATTGGGAGGCTGAATGGGGATATAAGTGTGTTTTTAGCCATAAATCTAGCAGTAGTGCTGGTGTTGCTATCCTGTTTAGAAATAATTTTGAATTTCTTATTCTTAGAAACAGATGTGATTGTCAGGGCAGATACATTCTCTTAGATTTATTAGTTAATGGACAGAGATTCACACTAGTGAATCTATATGGTCATAATGATGATAATGCTGAGTTTTTTAAAACTTTGAAAGAGGATATTATAAATTTTGAAAATTCCTCTGTTATTATTTGTGGTGACTGGAATGTTGTTCAGGACATGGAGCTTGACTCTTATAATATCTTGCATGATAAACACTCCATGGCCCGAGCAGCAGTCCAGGACATCAAGAATCAACTAGATTTACTGGATCCTTGGAGAACAGTCAATCCTGACAGTAGAGTATTTACTTGGCATCAGGCAAGCCCTGTGAAACAGAGTAGACTGGACTATTTTTTAATCTCTGAGGACATGTTTTCAAATTGTATAGACGCCTCTATTATTCCTGGCTATAAAACAGATCATTCAGCAATAACACTCAAATTGTCTATATGTGCAGCACCGAGAGGTCCTGGATACTGGAAATTCAATTCAAAGCTATTAAAGCAAAATGAATATATTAAATTGGTAAAAAAATGTATAACTAGCACAGTAGAAGAATATTATTGTGAAGGTGATAAGAAAAACCCACTTCAGGTGAAACTAACATGTAATGATCAATTGTTTTTTGAAATCCTTAAAATGATAATAAGATCAGAATCTATTATGTATTCACAAGCTAAAGCAAAACAGGAAAAACAAAATCTCAGGAAAATGGAAGCTGAAATAAATACCTTACATGCTTTAGTGAATCAAAATAATAACCCCACTACGATGAAAGAATTGAACAAAAAACAAGCGGAGTTAGAAGAAATGAGGAAAAAAGAGGTGGAAGGTATAATGTTAAGATCTAAGGCTCGATGGTATGAATCTGGTGAAAAAAATTCTAAATATTTTCTTAATCTCGAAAAGAGAAATTACACAAACAAAACAATAAAAGAGTTAACTAAGGAAGATGGAACAAGGGTAACAGATTCAAAAGAAATATTAAATCAACAGAAAGACTTTTATGAAAAATTATACCAAAGTAAAAACAAATGTAACTTTCAAACGCTTAACCACTTTTTTAACCATGATAAAAAACTCTCAGATTTTGAAAGAAGTTCATGTGAAGGTAAGTTAACGTTTGAGGAATGTGGTTTAGCACTAAAAAATATGAAAAATGAAACTAGCCCTGGTTCTGATGGATTTACGGTAGAATTTTACAAATTCTTTT
Organism: Unio pictorum; assembly: GCA_030141615.1. Classification (NCBI taxonomy): domain Eukaryota; kingdom Metazoa; phylum Mollusca; class Bivalvia; order Unionida; family Unionidae; genus Unio; species Unio pictorum. Next base: position 5,874,645 of record JARLTB010000027.1, on the reverse strand, counting down.
GGAAAGACCTAGGCGGTTTTCTCTTTAGGTCTCTAAATACTGGATATGATATGAATCATTTTTCAGAATTTCAGTCTCAGGGGATCATAACGTGCATTCCAAAAGAAGATAAAGACAGGAAATTTATAAAAAAATTGGAGACCAATCTCTCTACTTAATGTGGATTACAAGATTGCTTCAGCGTCAATTGCTAATAGGGTCAAAAAAGTACTCCCGTTTATCATCAGTGACACCCAAAAGGGTTTTATGAAAGGGAGATTCATTGGTGAAAATACAAGATTGTTGTATGACCTGATGCAATACCTTGAGGAAAAAAATGAATTTGGTCTTCTCCTATTGATAGACTTTGAAAAAGCGTTTGACTCAGTTGAATGGGACTTTCTAGAAGCTGCTCTGAAGTCTTTTAACTTTGGAGAATCAATTTGTCACTGGTTCAGGCTATTTTGCAATAAATCAAAAAGTTGTGTTATTAATAATGGACATTTATCCCCATTCTTTAATTTGGAGAGAGGTTGTCGCCAGGGAGACCCCTTATCACCCTATTTTTTCATAATAGGAATTGAACTTCTTGCAACAGAACTAAAGAAAAACACAGATGTTACAGGCATTTTTTATAATGAAATGGAGTTTAAAATAGGGCAGTACGCTGATGATGCTTTTCTATTATTAGATGGTTCTCAGTTGTCCTTGAGGACAACCATGCAGATTTTAAATGATTTTGCTTTGGTGTCAGGTCTGCACTGCAATGTTTTGAAATCGAAAGCAATTTGGATTGGAAACAAAAAATATTCTAATGAAAAAATATGTCCAGAAATTGATATTAACTGGTCAATGTCTAATTTTAGATTGCTGGGAGTATATTTCTCTTTGAACTTGGAGGATATGGTAGAGCTTAATTATTCGATGAAGTTAAAGGAAGTTAAGAAACTGCTTGGCTGGTGGAGTAGAAGAAATTTATCCATTATTGGAAAAATTACTTTGATAAAGTCCTTGCTTTTGCCTAAATTCATTCATCTTTTTGCAGCTTTGCCAAATCCTCCACCCCATATAGAAAAGGAACTGAATACATTATTTTTCCAGTTTATTTGGGGCAGTAAAACTGAGAGAGTTAAACGAGACACACTTATTGCTTCTTTTGAGGAAGGGGGATTAAATATGATTCACTTGCACTCATTTGTGTGTTATATAAAACTTACCTGGATTAGGCGCCTCTTAATAAACGAAAATGGCTTATGGCAAAAACTGGTTTCTGAACAAATATTTGGAAAATTTGGAGGTATGCTGTTACTTTCATTAGGAAAAACTAAACTAAAAGTAATCTCTAAATTAATTAAAAATATTTTTTGGCGTGATGTTATTTATGCGTTATCTCAATGGAAAAATGAACCATCTACTGTCAATGAATACTTGTCTCAAGATATTCTTAATTTAGTGACTGTAGATAATTTTAAATCATACACAAGGTGGAGAACAAATGGTATTATAATTATTAAACATCTTTTTGATGCACAAGGGTCTCTATTAAGTTTTGATGAAATAAAACAAAAAACAAAAACAAATAATTTCATACAGTACTTTGCTCTTATTTCAAAGATCTCTGTGATGTGGAAAAAGAAAATTAAAACTTTCTATGAAAGTGGAAATAGTTTTCTTGTAGCTTTGGACAAAACATCTCTCCTTAGGGTAAGAGCAAAGAATAAATTTATCTATAAAGACCTGATAAGAACCAAAATAATAAAGCCAAATGGTAAACAGGAAACTTGGTCCAGACAGCTAGAGTGTGCGATTGGTACAAATGAATGGACCAACTCTTTTGTTTCGGCTAGATTTTGTACAAAAGACACAAAACTGATTAGCTTTAACTTTAGATTTCTCCACAGAAATATTACCACAAACCAGTTTCTAAAAAAGATTAATTTAAGTGATAATGATAAATGTACCTTTTGTAATGAGGGAATAGAAGAAATTGAGCACTTATTTTATGACTGTTTAGTTACTGAAAACTTTTGGAAACTGTTGGTAGAATGGATACAAACTTATGACCCAAATTTTCGAATTACACGAAAAGATGTCTTTATAGGAAATAACAACTTTGACGATCTTATTAACTTCCTAATTTTGCTTGCAAAATATGTTATATACAGATCACGTTGTGCATCAAAAAGCCCAAATCTTGCCTATTATAAAAATTGTGTTTTATCATATAAAACGCTGGAAAAATATGTCGCCAAAGTGAATAACAGCAGTGACGAGTTTAAAAGAAAGTGGACCCTATTATCAACTTTTGGTACATGAATTATTATTATTATTATTACTATTTTTACTTTTAAAATTTACATATTTGTTATTATTATTATTATTATTATTATTATTATTATTATTATTATTATTAAATGCAATTTCATGCATCTTGGGGTTTGTATGCGAGTATGACTTTGTGTACAATAATTGTGATTGTAAGTAAGTGTCTGTGTGTGTGTGTTGTGTAGGGAACACATGTAGAGATCAGGGCACAAAAGAATTTAAGATCATGCCCCATACGCCAGGTCAGGTGGTGATGTAGGGGAATATGTAAAATCCTGATACCTTGTGTTCAATAAAAAAAAAAAAAAAAAAAAAAAAAAAAAAAATATGTTGCACTACTGTTGAGTAGCAATTGCTGAATAATAAAATTATTTCCTAAACTTGATTATAAAGTAAGCGATCGGAACAAAATCAATTTCGCATCAGATGGATTCAAATGTGTTAGCACTGTGAACACACTACTGAAAATTAGTTTAATAATCAAGCACGCTGATTTGAAGATACATTTTTATTAGCCTCATGTACATTTGCATAAAATGGCATGTTTTACATTTTGGATAGTATACCAACATGTGGGCGCTGGATAGTACTCAAAAGGCGAGTGCTGGAGAGTACTCAAAAGTCGAGTGCTCGATAGTACTCAAAAGGCGAGTGCTGGAGAGTACTCAAAAGGTGAGCGCTGGATAGTACTCAAAAGACGAGTGCTGGAGGGTACTCAAAAGGCGATTGCTGGAGGGTACTCAAAAGGCGAGTGCTTGAGAGCATATTAAAATGCATGTTGTTATGTATACTTAATTTATAATGTTTGTTCGCTTTTCTCCATGATTATGTAACTGACCTATTCCAAATTTATGTTAATGGTCTACCTTACTAGCGACATTTATTTTGTAAAGAAGAATCCAAAGCTAATATTTCTCTATGATTATAGGATACATATTTAGATCATTATTAATGGAAGTAAACGTGTTAATTTGAATCCGAGTCTAGGACACTAGTTTTCCACTTTGAAATTCATGAACTTGGTCACAATTCGGAATGTTTGAGCAAGGATATTGGCTCTAGTATTGTATTTTGTATATAAATGTTGTTTCCTTGGATAGTTGCTCATTCATACCTAAACATCCGCAGTTTAACCCGTCTTATTATCGTCTTCAGTTTTTAATTTGAGTGGATTTATTTATTGAGATTATTCACAGGAATAACAAAGGGCTCATTAATAATTGACATTATAGTGAATTCAGTCAATGTCATTTGGATTATATTATTGTAATACATATGTTATGTATATCTGATTTAATTTATATTTAATTTAGTTTAATTGTTTGTTTCTTAGGTTAAATTTGTTTGTATTCCATTATATGCTATAATAATGTAATCTTGTTACGTGATATGGCATTTCTTTTTCATAAAGACCAACAACAACACAAATAGAAGCACTGTTTCTTTTTTTGCCTTAGTTTCTAACCTAGTTTCAGAAATCATCCAGCTGAGTAAAGAACTTTCTGTTTTTATTTTATTCTTGGAGTAACATGATAGTATTTTGTATATAGTTTCACTTGTGCGTTTGTGTGTGCTCAGTTATGTGTGTGTACCCGTGATATCCAGACAGCCTTATGAATTAAGTAATCATTTGAATCACTGTATAGTCATTTTAAAGAAGATTTAATTATAGATTATACTTTATCAGTGAGTCATATGCGTACATTTGACTGGTTCTCATACGATTAGTGTTCATTAATTTTTGTCATTAATTCCTGATTTTTGTTAGAAAAACAACATAAGACAAAGACAGAATAAACATATATGCCTGGGAAGAATTTCCTTATAAAATCAATATTGCCAGGAATAACGGACTTCAGTGGTCGTCCAGTTCAATTTTACTCAATAACTCCGTCACACAGAAATGCTATTGTATCGATTTGAACGGAAATATGAACGTGGGTACTGCTTAAAACCTAAGCAAATCGCTTATGGTCTCCATCGCTTTTACTGTTTGTTACTGAAACAGATTCATATACCTTTTTGCTACGAAAGAGTAAACTTTCATTTCTGACAAAAAAAAAAAAAAAAAAAAAAAAAAAAAAAGTAATTAAAAAAACTTTCCTTCGACTTATACATGACAATACTTACCTCAATAAAAAAAATTAAAATTGAGCTTTGTTCTGGTACATTTTAAATGATTAAAATGTGATATTCTAGTGCATTTTAATAATTGAAAGACAACATTCTTGTACATGTTTAAAATTCGAAAGATATTTTTTTTTATTTAGTTCTGTATAGCCATAGGAAAAATTATATTCTGATACACATTTAAGCATTAAAAAATGACAATCTGTTACTTGTTTTACCACTGAAAAGTGACATCTTGTACATACTTATTGAAAGTTGACATTCTGATATGGTTAATGATTAAAAAGCGACATCCCGATACATGTCTTACCACTGAATGATGACATCCGGTACGTGTTCAACCATTGAAAGGTGGCTGTTACGTGCTTAGGCTCGAATAAACAGTAACATAGAAAGAGTGAAAATAACAAGTTTGTAAAACTTAATAAACAATTTATTGAGTACAAATATTTTTTTTCAGAAAAGAAAAATAAACTTACGGCTTAAAGAATAAATTCCAAAATTAATCCAAAATAATTCAAAATATTATCCACTAGAGAAATTGCAAAAGTCCTGGTAATAAAATGTCCAAATAATTCTAAGTTCGAATTCCAGCGATGTATCCAATATGGAAGACGATGTCACTTGATAAAATCAGTTCTTTTTAATATAAATCTCTATGAGCACAATTCTTTTCCAGATAAATAACAAAATAATTCCTCTTGCCAAACGAATTGACACAATTTCCAGTACAATGTAATTTATAATAATTCAAAAAGACACAACTTAATATTCTAACAGCCCAATTTTCTACTGAATAGCTCGCTCCAAAGCATAATTTATATAGCTGTTTTTACGTAAATAAGGAAGGATCACGTGATCTTCTAGAAACTATCAGAACAAATTTACGTTCAAAGAATCACGTACACACCTTATGACCCAACTAAAATAGAAAGATGTTTATACAAAATTCCATTTTGTCCTTGGAACCAACCAATCATTTTAAAAGCTTGTTTACAACTCTGAAACTAGGTCATAAATGAGGTCAACACCTGGTGTTCGCTCTGTAAAGTACAAGTCACCCCACCCCCCTTTAATGAACGAATCTTAAAACCAAATTTAAATCTAACTAACAAACAAAAATAAAAATAAATATAAATGACTTGTATCAAATATACGTAACAGTGGCAATTTGGTACATGTTTTAGAACTAAAATGTAACATTCTGGTACAAATTTGATGATTCAAAGGTAACTTTAATGACTGAAAGATGACATTTTGGCACATGTTTAATGATTGAAAGGTACAGTGAAAGGTGATTCTGGTACATGTTTAGCCATTGAAAGGTCACATTCTCGTACATCTTTAACCTTTGAATTGTTACATTCTCGTACATCTTTAACCTTGGAATGGTTACATTCTCGTACATCTTTAACCTTGGAATGGTTACATTCTCGTACATCTTTAACATTTGAATTGTTACATTCTCGTACATGTTTAACCATGGAATGGTTATATTCTCATTCATCTTTAACCTTTGAATTGTTACATTCTCGTACATGTTTTAACCTTGGAATTGTTACATTCTCGTACATTTTTAACCTTTGAATTGTTACATTCTCGTACATTTTTAACCTTTGAATTGTTACATTCTCGTACATGTTTAATGTTTGAAAGCTGGTATTCTGGTACATGTTTAACCATTCTAGATTAGTAATCTGGTACATATTTAAGCATTATAAGATGACATTCTGGCACATGTTTAAGAATTATAAGGTGAAATTTTGGTACATGTTTTTTTTTATTGAAAGATGGCATTCTGGCACATGTTTAAGAATTAAAAGGTGACATTCTGGTACATGTTTATTGATTGAAAGATGACAGTTTGGTACATGTTTAACCATTGAAAGGTGACATTATGTTACCTGTTTTAGCAATAAAATGTGACAGGATGGTACTTGTTTAACCATTGACAAATGACACTTAAACAAATAAAAAATACAGGATAAAACATGGAGTAAATTGTGGTTTGGGGTTTATCGTACTTTTTAGTTTTGATGTTAAAGAAAATTAAGCCAATACAGTATTAAATCCTATGAAAAATTACAGAGCATTTAGCTTCATTGGTTATTTTGTTTCTACACCACTTTACGTTATTAACCACCGTGTATGCAACAATATACAAATTATTCCACGAAATAGCTTGAGCTTCAACTTTAAGGTGTGATTCACAGAGCTGCTATTAAGAGGTTAGTTAGTTTTGCCCGTCACCCCTGCCAGGGTATAGGCCACCCACAAAAGATCGCCAGAGGCTTCTGTCCTGTGCCATCCCCTCAAGCTGACTCCAGGTGTAACCCATCTTAGTGATGTCTGCCTCAAGGTCGCGTCGCCAGATGTTTTTTGGTCGTCCCCTTCTCCTCTTGCCTTGAGGGTTCCATCTCAATGCCTGTCTGGTAATGTTGGTTCGCGGCTTACGTAGGGTGTGTCCTATCCAACCCCACCTTCTCTTCTTTATCTCATCTTCTATTGGAAGCTGGGAGGTTCTCTGCCACAAGTTGTTGTTGCTGATGGTGTCTGGCCAGCGGATCTGGAGAATTCTTCTTAGGCAGCTGTTGATGAAGGTCTGAACTCTCTTTACTGTGGACTTGGTGGTTCTCCAAGTCTCTGCCCCATAAAGTAGGACTGACTTCACGTTGGAGTTGAACAGTCTGATTTTGGTAGTCAAGGAAATTTGTTTGGAGCTCCAGATGTTCTTGAGCTGAATGAAAGCTGCTCTCGCCTTACCGATCCTTGCCTTGACATCTGCGTCTGTGCCACCCTGCTGGTTGAAAATGCTGCCTAGATACGTGAAGGACTCCACCTCTTCCAGGGGACTTCCCTGCAGTGTGACTGGTTTGTTACTGGTATAGTTGGTCTTGAGGATCTTGGTCTTGTCTTTGTGGATGTTGAGGCCCACCTGTGCAGATGTGGCTACCAGTATGTCGGTCTTGTCCTGCATTTGCTGCTGACTGTGGGACACGAGCGCTAGGTCATCAGCAAAGTCCAGGTCCTCAAGTTGACTCCACAATGTCCACTGGATACCATTTCTCTGCCCATTGGTGGTCGTCGTCATAATCCAATCGATGACAAGAAGGAAGAGAAATGGTGACAGCAAGCAGCCTTGCCTGACGCCAGTCCGCACTAGGAAGGTGTTTGTGTGCTGTCCTGCATGAACAACTCTACATGACATTCCGTTGTAGGTGTTTTTGATCAGGTTCACCAGCATGGTTGGAATGCCATAGTGGCGAAGAAGTTTCCAGAGTGTCTCTCGGTCTACGCTGTCAAATGCGATGGCGGAGTTCTATTAAGAGGTGTTTTATCTTTAATCAGAATATATTGAATAAAATATCTGTGCAATCACATTAGTTTCCTTTTCTATTTTTTAATAATAATAATAATAATAATAATAATAATAATAACAACAACAACAATACTACTACTAATAATAATAACAATAATCATGATAATAATACTAATAATGATGATGATTATAATAATAATAATAATAATAATAATAATAATATAATTAAAAAATAATAACTGTCATAAAAATAATAGTCATAGCAAATATTATTATGATTAGGACAAGAAAAATTATATGGTTTACCAAACGTATCTCCTTTAGTTATGTACATGTATTGTCCCATAAAGGTTTTCTCCAATTACCAAATTTACAAATTATATACTCACAAAACAGGGAATGTACTTATGTATCCACTTCTCTCTCTCTCTCTCTCTCTCTCTCTCTCTCTCTCTCTCTCTCTCTCTCTCTCTCTCCACAATAAAGAATACATGAATCACGTGGGAAATATTTATTTCAAACGTTATTATAAACTGACCTACAGATCAAATCATTTTTCCATCGAATTCTTCCTCTACCACAGTCACAATTAATTACTTTGTTTAAATGTCGAATAGCTTCCTAAAAGAAATTCTTGCGTGTCTTCCAAATCCCCATCACTTTTGGTGTCGCTATCTGTTTCCGCTAAAATTGGCTGTGGAAACGAAGTTAAATTTGTGAATTATTTCTTTACACTTTCTCAAGAGTAGCGTTTTTCAGATTTAAAATAATCATACTATCCCAAGGGTCTATATATCATTGACATTTATCGTCCCGTTTTCTATATCAGAATTATGATTATAAGCAAAAAGCAAAATTGGTAACATAGCGGACAAAAATAACTACAGACCTATAGCTCTTACGACTATTATTTCAAAAATATTTTAATGTATCATTCTGTTTAGAAGTGTGAAGTTACAATCTCTGATAATCAGTTTGGCTTTAAAAAAGCAGCATTCAACCGATTTATGCATATATGCTTTTAAGGAAGCAGTCAGCTATTATGTAGAACATGGCAGCCCAGTGTTTGCGTGTTTTTAGACGCTAGCAAGGCATTTGATAGGGTCAATCACTGGACACTCTTTAAAAAGTTGATTGATATTAAAATACCTGTCTACATAGTTCATACTTTAGTTAACTGGTATGGGAAACAGTTGTATTGTGTGCGATGGGGAAGTGTAATATCCAGCGCTTTCAATGTAACCAATGGGGTGAGGCAGGGGGGAATTCTGTCCCCTTTGTTATTCAATATAACAATATATATATATATATATATATATATATATATATATATATATATATACGAGTTAAATCGTAAGCTGTCAGTGTAACGTAAGGTTACGTCTGCCACCAAATGTGTTTTTTCTTAACAATTTCAGTTTTGCTGATGATATGTTATTGATAAGTCCTTCTATAGCAGGTTTAAGGAAATTATTAAAGATATGTGAACAATACGCATTTGAGAATGATATAATATATAATACAAAAAAAATCAGTATGCATGGTCTTTCAGACAGCTTCTTTCAATATACCATCTCCTCCCCTTGTATATCTTAACGGCAATGCTCTTATCTATGTCAACACTTATACGTATTTGGGATATATTTTGAAATCCAATCGGTCAGATAATGAAGATATTATGAGACATTGCCGATCTCTGTGTACTCGAACAAACATGCTTCTGTGTAAATTCAAGAATTGTTCATTGCATATCAAAATTAGATTATTCAAATCTTATTGCTGCACCATGTATTGCGCTCCTCTGTGGACAAACTTTAGTGAATGTACGAAAAGAAAACTAGTTATTGGTCATAATAATAGTCTTTGTTTTCTATTAGGTCTTCCAAGGTGGAACAGTGCCTTCAACATGTTTGTTAACTATAATGTATTCGTTTTGATGAAATGATGAGAAATTATGTATTCTCAATGTTGACAAGAATATCTAATAGTAAGAACTGTATTTTGAAATCCCTTTGGAACTATGACATTCATATAAATTCTCATATTATTAGTAGATGGAACAAATTACTATTTAAATGTGTCATTTAATTTTTATTATTAATAATGCATGACGCAGTTAATAGTTGTAGATGTTGCTGTATATATATATATATATATATATATATATATATATATATATATATATATATATATATATATATATTTCTTTTTAATAAAACTTTATTTTTTTAATTTAAAGGTATGGACTTTGTAGTCTGAAATAAAGAATTCTTATTTTATCTTATATGAAGCTACTAGAAAGTTTTTGTGTTGCATATTTTTTTTCAGACTATTTGATTGTATATGTTTAAATATTTGTAATAAGCATCCTAATTGTTGTTATGTACCACCACATATCGGAATATTAAAACGAAACATTTAACAAAAAGCAAACATCACTATGTGTATATGTAAAACTATTAAGTAATCAGCAGTACCTAGAACTAAAAAAATCTACTATTATTACACAACGATATGGCTTTTTAATATGCTAATTGCTTGGGTACATCTTTAATTGAGTTTGTCCTTAATTCAGATGTAGACAATTGAAAGACATTCCTTGATAGATTTCTGACTAGACCTGAAATACAAAAGTAGGTGATAATGTTTGCACTGTAACTAAAATACGATAATTAAACTGGAGTCGACGTATAAAACGGCACATCACGTGACCACAAGATGACCAAAAGATATGTTTGTATATGCACAAGCTGATATAAGTAACGACGTTGTTTGTGACTTGTGGACTAATACAAATTCCAGTTCAATAAATAAGCGGCAACCTTAAAATATTACCAGTTTTAGCAGGGATAAACTGATGATACTTCAAATAATGGATCTCACGAGATCTCGTTTGGAAAAAGGAAATTGTTGTTTCTGCAACCAAGTGCCAAAATGAAAAGTCGTAACAGAAGTTTATTAAATAAATGCGCAAGAGAGAAAACAAAAGTATGTACTGATTTCATATAAATTCCGAAGTATAAACCGCATCTTAAAACAATCAATGTATCCGCTGCACTTTAAACAAAATTATAATAACGAACTAAAACGGCAACCTAACCGCATAAGATACGACAAAAAGTAAAAAGAACTCAACAATAATTGCTCTGCTGTCACAAGATACATTTATCGAATTGCTAAGTCGTGTGGCTAAATAGGTTTCCAGTCCATCTATATGTGTTTCTTTAAGGCCATTTCCATCTTGATTGCATCATTCTTGTATGATTCTTTTAAATTACAATAACGCTTGATAAACATACAGTACCAATGCTTACATTAGTGTAAAATAACTCCCTGTTTACAATTAGCTTTATACGGATTTTCTGTCTTCTGTATACCCAAACTCATTTTGAGCTATACTGAGTTTTTTTGTGGTATCTTGCAATCATCTTGTGGTACCTTATAGCTAATAAGCATATGCAAACTCATCTTGTCGTATTTTGTAACTAATTAAAGCATGCAAACACATCTTGTCGTATTTTGTGATATCTTCGCGTAAATTGATGGTCCCGTATAAAAAAGAATTGATTTTGTCATTGGTATGCATTTAGCAAACAGTTAGCTTAAAACCTTGCCCTGAAACGTACATAATTGTTTTTCTGTATCGCTAATAGTACCCGAGTTTTTTTTACGTATTCCATTGGAATGCAATATCGCAACTTACCTTGTGTTCCTCCTGAATATTAGGATTTCTTAAAATGAAAATCAATGGTGCAAACGCCACGTTGATGAAGGCCATACCCCACATAGACCTGTAAACCATATGACATAGACGTTCATTTCAATAGTACACTAATATTGAGTCAGGCATCAAGATATACTCATTATTGTAAAATGCAGTCAATAAAATATATTGGTATTCTTAACTTATAAATCCTCGCTTTGAAATTATTGAAATTATCAACGGAAGAATATCCTCAACGACGAAACGTTAGTCGGGGCTGATATAAGGGGAAGTCATGAAAGGAATAAAAGAACATAAAATAGTTTTATTTGATTACCATTTACTCTTTGTTTGTTTTAATGAAACTTGTTCGCTAAGGACAGTTTGCATCGCTCATGTTACAGAATGAACACATTTTCAGTTATGATACCTGCTAGAAGGTATCACTAAATAAAAACTTTACTTGCCATTCGAATCCAGCACTTTTCACTATCTGTCCTGCAATGGCTGGTCCTAAATCAATAAAAATTGGTGATACAATATTAAACTACAAGCAATACGTTTTCTGAAAAAAAGTATTTTACAAAATGGCATCACCCCAATTTTTATTATATTTTTTAAACGATACATGAAATGAATCATCAACTGAGAATTAATATTTGAAATACGAATTAAATTAATTGGAAAATGTTAATTAGGCTACAGTTGTAAAAGTAGCAAATTTAAATTATGCATTTGTGTATGGAATTAAATACTGAATTAGACATATTTAATATTAATTGCAATGTTACTGCTGACATTTTATAACAGGGCTTTCTCCACCAAACAAGGTAGTATTAGAAGTACAATACGTTACATACAACTTATAATGTAATTATTATCAATACAAAAGTTGTGAAATTTCATTGTTTGGGAAAACGACAACAGGGAAATGTAATTCACTGAGAAATCGTGTGAGACCTATTAATAGTTGATTGGACATCCTGTCAATATCCTGTCTGATATAACGTTTTCTTTAAACAGCTCTTAAATATACTTGAAATACATCTTTTTGCAGTGAACATAAAACGAATTTGGTATTATCAACTTGACTAAACGCTGCGTTAATTTTCATTAAAAAAAAAGGATTGAACTGAAAGAATCTGTCTTCATCTGAAACAAAAGAAGATGCAATGACTTACACTATCAGGTTTATCTTTCATAAAAACCCTTAATTTTACTACGTGCTCAGCTCATAGATTCTTCTCATTGTAAAGGTTTGTCTGGTAGAATTTGTATCAATATCTCCGAGTGGAACCATGAAATTCCCATTATGTTTCATAACATATGCTCAACTGATTAATCTTTTAGAAGAAATCAATATGCACAATTTGATGCATGGTGTTATTCAATGGTTGTGACGTTTTATGAAAACGGGGCCATATAGAGCAGGGATGCTTTGGAAGCAGTACAAAACTTTTCAATATTAGGGTCTATCTGGAAGAAATATTTGTCTGTATGAAATCATTCTGGTACGAACCTAATCCGTAAGCTAGACACACTGCTAGCTGCACTATTGCATACACACTTCCGTATGCTGCCACGTGCCTCTGGTCGACAAGCAGAGCTAGTAGTGGCATTATGGCTGCATCTGTAATACCTGAATGCAGAGGGAAAATATGTTTGTATAGTTAGCGATAACTTTAATTGTTAGGAATCAACTTAGTACAAAGTCAGGATAACAAATGTTCGAGATGTCCCTATGGTTTTGACTGATACTTAAGTACTTATAGAAATAATTGTATAGTTCCGTTAAATATTAAAAATGAGTCATCTCTTTCAAAACGTCAGGAGGATATTTAAGTCATTTAACTGATAAAATATATTAGTAATGAAGAAACGATTTTATAAACTTACCAGTTATAGAAACAACTAAACAAGACGATAATAGATGACATAAATTGCTACTTCGCTAGATACTTAGATCGAAAATCTGTATTATAGTAGTGATCGTTCATCATTCACAAAAGATACAAAGGTAAGTGGACTGCTCGGACCGTCGTTATTTATAATATTATTAAACAGCCGTGAAAAAGTTAAAGAAGGAATATAATGTACCTACCTACTCCAAGTCCAAGACACAAGTGTGGAACAGTCAGGTGATAAAATGACGAGCATAATGGTAGCTAAATAAAATTTAAATGTTGATTAAAATGTTATTTTCAGTCTTTAATAATGAAAAAACTTATTTTTATTTTTTTTTAAAGTTTTTTAACTTACAACATTTTTAAATAGGTCTAAACATTTCCCATTTGTCTTTTTCAAGGACAATTCATATTACATTTCGAGAGGAGAAAACATTAGAAATAATGATGATAATAATAATGATGATAATAATAATAATGGAAAAACATGAGAAGAAACGTAACAACAACGAGAATGAAGAAAATAAAGAATAAGAAAACAGGTCATACAAGCCAGCAGAAGAAATATACGGACGCAATACTTACAGAAGAAGAAAAGAAAGACTTACGGTTACGAGTCCTAAAGCAATTAGGCACAGAGATCCAACAGTAAAGACCCATCTGAAATAGACATTAGCATTGTTAAATCTTTAAATGTTTTCAATGCAACAAATAATAGAAATATTTGTGTATCGTTATGTTCACAATCCATTAAAACTGAATAACTAGTCTCAACGTAATAAAAATGAACTTCATTATCTATATATTTTACAGCCTCTTAATTATAGATAGATAGATAGATAGATAGATAGATAGATAGATAGATAGATATATATATATATATATATATATATATATATATATATATATATATATATATATATATAGATAGATAGATAGATAGATAGATAGATAGATAGATAGATAGATATAGATATATATATATATATATATATATATATATATATATATATATATATATATATATATATATATATATATGGCATCATATAATGTTATTGATAATTCAATCTGGTTTGCGCATTTAAATTGATAGGGTTTATAGTTAAAGTTAATATAAAAACTGGGATAAAACGGCACCAATAAACGCAACACAACACAATTTTGTATTCTTTTCATTATTTATATTTTGTCAAGGCGTGATTAGAGAAAGCATGCTAAAAATTGTATTATGGTGAGTGTGTATTTTGTTATGTCCGGTGTTGGAAACCACGTTATGTTAAATACAAACCTTCCATAGGTCTTGGCAAGGACAGGAAAACAGTAAGTTCCAACCAGATAGCCGATGCTGTCGGGAAGAAACACCAATCCTGCCATAAGAGTAATAAAGCGGTGGAAAAGGTAGCTAGATAATGAATCCCATTACCACTGTTTTACCTACGTGTCTGTAATTGATGGATATGTTAAAGAACAATTTGTCTCCTTTGCAGACTGACTAAACTAGTGAATTTTACGGCAAAATGAAAAAGAATAGCCTTTTCAGGACTGCAATGGAATTGCTGTTATTTTTGTTTTATAATATTTCATTAAAACAACGCAAGATAACATAGATTGGACATAATTTACAAAACGTGTGTCGCTCCATATTTTATATACCAACATAGTATAAGCGAACGAATAAAGTTCCATATATTCTTTGTGATTCCATTTTCAAGATATTTCAACTAAAAATTAAAGAAAAGTCTATTTTATGTCATAGCAGATGCTTTCCGACTTTGATGCCGTCACACTTCATGATACATTTTAGAACGACATTATATAACATATCCTAATATATGAAACTTGAAATTTGCATAAAACCGTTTCGTCGTAGACCATAGACTGCAGATAATGAAGTGCGAATGTAAATGTGCGTGTATTTTATAGTCTGTAAGAATTACCCAGACACAGGCTTTCAGTGTACATTGTGTCCATGATCTCAGTGAAAAATATTGATTCCAGTACATGCTGGTCAACTCTAAGTGTGTGTGCGTCCGTGCATGTGTGTTGGAATACCTAGCTGTAGGTGGTCTGCATGCATAGTGTCCATGATCCAGATGGGAACAGTGGATTCCAATACAGCCAGTGACATGCTTGTGAACATTATGGCACCTGTAAGAAGATACACCATATAAACATTATGTCATTTGATTAAGATCCAATTAATTCCCTTTTAAATTTGCTTTTTGATTTACTAGATAATGTTGAAGACAGTCATTGCCATACTATCTCACTTTAATAGGTTTATGTCGTTAGCGACACTGTGGAGGAGTTATTTTGCTTACAAAAAACCCGGAATTAATATTAAAATAAAATCCATATATACGTCAGTATTGTGGGTAACGTCAGACTAAATAGTTTTATTCTGACCAGTTCTGAGTCTGGCATAGCGTTGCATTGTTCGGTATAAGTATCGTGACTCGGGGACCAAACTTGAGAAAGACTGCTAAAAAAAATAGAAATAAGTTCAAACGAGAGAATATTCGATGAAATACCGATTATAAACAGTAAAAAAAAATAGAGACAAACAGTCATACAAACAAGTATATATTTATGCAAATAATAAAATAGAGTCAAACAGTCATACAAACAATTATATCTTTATACAAATAATAAAATAGAGACAAACGGTCATAAATAAAATTATATTATTATACAAATAATAAAATAGGGACAAACAGTGAAACAAACAATTATATATGTTTTTTAAAAAGTCATACATATAATTATATTTGTATACAAATGTCATACATATAATTATATTTGTATACAAATTATAAAACAGAGACAAACGGTCATACATACAATTATAATTTTTATAAAACTAATAAAACAGAGACAAACAGTCATATGAACAATTATATGTTAATAAAAATAATAAAACATAGACAAAGAGCCATACATAAAATTATATTTTCATAAAAATAATAAAAGGGGGACAAATAGTCAAACATACATAAAATTATATTTTTATAAAAATAATAAAAGGGGGACAAATAGTCAAACATACATAATTATATTTTCATAAAAATAATAAAAGGGGGACAAATAGTCAAACATACATAAAATTATATTTTCATAAAAATAATAAAAGGGGGACAAATAGTCAAACATACATAAAATTATATTTTTATAAAAATAATAAAACGGGGACAAATAGTCAAACATACATAAAATTATATTTTCATAAAAATAATAAAAGGGGGACAAATAGTCAAACATACATAAAATTATATTTTTATAAAAATAATAAAACGGGGACAAATAGTCAAACATACATAATTATATTTTCATAAAAATAATAAAAGGGGGACAAATAGTCAAACATACATAAAATTATATTTTTATAAAAATAATAAAAGGGGGACAAATAGTCAAACATACATAATTATATTTTCATAAAAATAATAAAAGGGGGACAAATAGTCAAACATACATAAAATTATATTTTCATAAAAATAATAAAAGGGGGACAAATAGTCAAACATACATAAAATTATATTTTTATAAAAATAATAAAACGGGGACAAATAGTCAAACATACATAAAATTATATTTTCATAAAAATAATAAAAGGGGGACAAATAGTCAAACATACATAAAATTATATTTTCATAAAAATAATAAAACGGGGACAAATAGTCAAACATACATAATTATATTTTCATAAAAATAATAAAAGGGGGACAAATAGTCAAACATACATAAAATTATATTTTCATAAAAATAATAAAACGGGGACAAATAGTCAAACATACATAATTATATTTTCATAAAAATAATAAAAGGGGGACAAATAGTCAAACATACATAAAATTATATTTTTATAAAAATAATAAAACGGGGACAAATAGTCAAATATACAATTATATCTTCTATAAAAATAATTTAAAAAAGACAAACAGTCATACATTCAATTATATTTTTTTATAAAAATTATAAAATAGAGACAAACAGTCATACATACAATTATATGTTCTATAAATATAATACAACAGAGACAAAAAGTTATACATACAATTATATTTTTAAAGGCTATGCAGAATATCAATTTTGTAATTAACATTGTATACAGTTTTAAATAGCACCTTGGTATTAAGGACATTAGGATACAGATTACCTAAATTAGGAATCCTATACCTTTCTTTTATGATTATTTTATGCCTCCATACACAAATCTATTGGCATGAAGGAAAAATCGGGTAGAGAGTGATTATTGGTATTAAACTGTATTGAAATAGAGGAGAACTGAGGATCTCTGTAACTTTTATATGAAAGTGAGAATTATTCATTCTCTCAGAAACTTGATGAAGTATTTGTCCAACATACTGCTTGTTACATTTTTACAGGTTATCAAAAAAATTACATCAGTTGATACACAGTTAGTATAAACAGAAATTAAAAAAAACATTTGCTAACTGCTCTTATTACGATTATTTTTTTACATAAATCATTGTAATAGATAATGTAATCAATGTTAAAATCTACATAATCTGTATTACAATCACTATAATCATTTTTGCAACCCATGTAATAAATGTAACAATTCATGTACCTCATCGAGCAATCCGTGAAATCATTGTCTGAGCCCATGTAATCAAGACGTTGTACAATGTAATTAGGTTAGCAATTCATGTAACCAATATAAGAAACCACAGAATCATTGCCAAGAACAATGTACTCGTTGTAACAATTACTGTACTCATTGCTACAATCCATGTACGCATTGTAACAATCCATTTAATGATTGTCGCAACCCATGTAATCATTGCAACAACTCATTTAAGCATCGTAATAATCCATGTAATCATTATAACAATATATGCAATCATTGTCTTCGCAACCCATATAACCAATGTAACAACCCATGTAGTCATTGTAATAGTTAATGTAATCAATACAGTGATCCATGTAATAAATTTTGCAGTCCATGTAAAAGTGTAACACTCTGTATAATCATTTTAACAATGAAATCAATGTAACAATCCATAAAACAGTGTACAAATATCCATATAATCTGTGTAACAATGTCTGAAATTAATGTCAATACATGTAACAATGTAACAAGTTACATAATCTATGTAACTATGCATGCAATAACGTAACCATCCATGTAATCTGTGTAATAAGGCACACACTCAATGTAATAATCAATGCAATTATTGTAGAATTCCATGTAACCATTGTAACAATCCATGTAACCTATGAAGCAATCCATGTGATAATTGTAGTAATCCATGTAATCTGTTTAACAATCGATGTAATCACTACCACAATCCGTGTAACAATCCATGTAATCAATATTGGAAACTATGTAATTACTGTAACAATCCGTGTCATCTATTGAACAATCCAAGTAATCGTTATCACAATCACAATCCAAGTAATCAGTGTAACAATTGATGTGTGTAAAACTCAATGTAGTTAGATTGACAGTTCATGTAGTCTGTGTAATAATCAAATTAATCAATGTATCAATCAATGTAATAAAGTGTAACACTATATAATTAATATAATTATTTATTTAATAAGTGCAAAAATCCAATGTCATCGCTTTACTAATCCATACAATTATTTTAACAATCCATGTAATCGGTGAACCAAACAATGTAATTAGTGTAACAATCAATGTAATTAGTGTAACAATCAATGTAATCAGTGTAACATCCCATGTCACGAGTGATCCGTTCCACGTATTCATTATAACAACCCACGTAATCAGTGTAACATCCATGACATTAATGTAAAACTATGTAATCAATGTAGCAATCAATATTAGTGACAAAATTAATGTATTCAGTTAGAGAATCCACGTAATCAATAATACAATACTAATACAATACAAGCAATCAGTAATCCATTCCAGGCAATCAATACATCAAATCATATAATCAATGTCAAAATCCATATTACCAGTGCAACAATGCGTGTATTCAATATACGTAATCACTGTACAATCTGTTGTACGTATCAATCAATATAATCAGTATAGCATAGTTATTTCAATGACAACATATGTCAGTATAACATAGTTATTACAATAACAACATGTCAGTATAACATAGTTTTTACAATAACAACATATGTCAGTATAACATGTTAGTTATTACAATAACAACATATTCCAGATAGGATTTAAAAACTAAGAAAAACATACCTGCACATATATCGATGTAAGGGTCCATTAATAACCTTGTGATTGATGACGGTTTGGCAAGTTTCTGAGGGAAAATTGCAAAAGCATAATTTTAATGTTCTCAAATGTTGAATCCAAATGATACAAGTAACTAGTAGCTAAACATATACATGTATATTCGTGGCCTGGGACGCATTAACTAATTTAAAAATCTTAAGTAATCTCAATGCGTATTTGTCTTAATTGTAACTGTACTGATTTCATTGTCTTAACAACAATTATAATTATTTACCTGTCTTGGAGTGATGTACTAATTTAAGTGTCGTAGTTATACATATAGTCATTTGCCTGTCTTAATTGCAAGTATACTGATTTAGCTTTCCTAATTATAAGTATAAATATTTACCTGTCTTAATTATAAGTATAAATATTTACCTGTCTTAATTATAAGTATAAATATTTACCTGTCTTAATTATAAGTATAAATATTTACCTGTCTTAATTATAAGTATACTGATTTATTGCTTCAGATAAAAACATACAGATTTAATTGTCTTTACAACAAGACTACTTATTTTAGCTGTCTTAACTCAGTGTAACTTGATATAATTGTTTTAATTACATACACGCTTATTTATTGTCTTAATCACAAATGTACTGATCTACTTTCTTAATTATAAATATACTTGTTTTAGCGTTCTAATTATAGTACACTTATTTCATTTTGTTGAATTTTTAAGAAGAATCGGCACTTAAATCAAATTAAACAGCCAGAGAAATATTTCCAAAATGTGCTAAACGAGAAAGCATAACCAAAAGACAAAACATCCACAAAGACAAAAAAATACATGTATTTAATTTTAATTTACTCACTACATTTCCAACTGTGTCCTCCAGAAATGCGGTCTGAAGTCCTATATAAACAACGTAGTCGTCATAAACATAGATATAATCGCATATATACTGTTACAACATTCAGTAGATGTAGCGTAAAACTAAACTCTACGGAAAAATCCCTCACAAGTTTTTAAATATTTATAGATTACTGCATCAATTGGGAAACGGATTTCATATTTTCTCCACTCATATTATTCCAAACAATCAATGACAGATCAAATCTAATTATTGACCGTCACACTTAACAATGTTCTAATACAAAAAATGGAATATGACTCATGATTTCATCCTTGACCGTCACATTTACCAATGTTGTAATACTAAAATGGAATATGTCTCAGAATTTCCTACATGACAGTCACACTTACCAATGTTGTAAAAATAAAATGGAATATCACTCATGATTTCATCCTTGACCGTCACATTTATAAATGTTTTAATAATAAAATGGAATGTAACTCATGATCAAATCTAATTACTGACCGTCATAATTACCAATGTTCTAATAATAAAATGGAATATGACTCATTATTTCATCCTTGACCGTCACATTTACCAATGTTCTAATAATAATAAAATGGAATATGACTCGTTATTTTATCCTTGACCGTCACATTTACCAAATGTTGTAATAATAAAACGGAATATGACTCATGATCAAATCTAATTATTGACCGTAACACTTACCAATGTTGTAATAACAAAATGGAATATGATTCATTATTTCATCATAGACCGTCACATTTACCAATGTTGTAAAAATAATAAAATGGAATATGATTTATGATTTCATTCTTGATCGTCACACTTGCCAATGTTGTAATAATAAATGACCTATGGTTCATGACTTCGTCCTTGACCGTCACACTTACCAATGTTAATCAAGACAAAACAAGCAAGGATTGCAAATGGGATGTCTTTACCAAACACAGCGTAAAGAATGCCACCAAAAGGATATCCAACTGAAATGTATATATAAAAAAATGAAGTATCCCCAGGGCTCAATTCATTGACAATATTTCAAATGCAGAAGAATTCTCGTTAAAAACAATATTTATCAAACTCTGCACGAACGGATTTATTTTGTATTTTGACAACGACCAGAACTACTTTCAAGAAACAATGAACATGTATCACAATATGGCGCAAATGATTAATACAAGTCCATATACTCCGCTAAAACGTTTGGTTCACAAATCACCAAATGTAAGTCCATATACTCTTCTAAAACGTTTGGTCTATAAATCATCCTATGCAAGCACATATTCTCTTCTAAAACGTTTGGTCTCCAAATAGCTAAATGCAAAACAGAATATATATATATATATATATATATATATATATATATATATATATATATATATATATATATATATATATATATATATATATATATATATATATATATATATATATATATATATATCCAAACATGTTAACATATAATAATTAGCATTTAACAACAATTATGCTCAGATTTTCGTTACATCTTAGTTCATTTCACACTTCGATCTTTAAACAAAACATTGAAGAATAAACGTATACCTAAAATACCGACAGCCAGTCCGCTCATTGCAGTTCCCATGGCTCGGCTCCTTTCTTTGTCATCCGGATATCTCTCTGCGATCATGCTCATTCCTGAAAATAATAATAATGAGGACTTTGTATAGCGCCTAACCTTTAGAAGCTCTAAGCACTTTACAGCATCTAAAATGATATGACTACAGAAAACAAGAAATAAAAACAAACACCATGAAATTGGAAAACATAAAAAATGCTGATAATATTTAAGGTAGGAGTTTTGAGAGCACTCTCAAAAGGGATCACTGTGTCTTTCTGTCTAATTTCAATTGGCGATTCATTCTACGTTGATGTGCCCTGGTATGCAAAAGAGCGCTGTCCATATGACTACGCTTTCATTGTGCGAATAATGAGTATACGATTGTCAGAAGAGAAGCGTAAGTATCTTCTTGGTGTATACACATGGGTGAGGTCGGATAGGTATGCTGGACTGGAGTCCGTCAGTGAAACGTTGCACAGAGAACACATTTTAAGTTTGATTCTGGATCGAATGGATAGCCAGTGTAGGGTACAGAGCAGTGGTGAGGTTCTGTACTGTACACTATTCTGTATTGTAATTGTATGGTGACGACTAGTCAATTGAAATTGTGTTGTCAAGCGTATCGCTAATATTTTGTACTTGAATGGAATCTATGAATTTTAATATGTATGAGTTTCCAGGAGTGTCAAAGTGAAAGTTGTAATCCTCAAGAATAATCAGGTTGTCACTTATTGAATTTCCTTTACTCCAAAAGATTCGGAAACTGCCTCAAAAAAGAGAGATTTAGTCGACTTGTTTTTTCTACTAGGTAAAAGGCGGTAGAGGCAGACAAAATGAACTCACCTTTGCTCCAGTGTGAGTGTTGTTTGGACTAGTTTAAGAGATGTGTGGCAGATATTGAAGGTTGTGATGTACTTATGGCATTTCATCTTGGAATTCTTTGTGATGACAGCAATTCCACCTCCTCGAGAGTTGCTGCGAAACGACTTGATGGAGTAAGCGGTGGGTGTTAAATGCGCGCACTTGGGCTCATCGACTGATATTTTGAGCCATGTTTCTGTCAGGAAGAAGACGTTCATATTCTGGT
The DNA here is from genome assembly GCA_030141615.1 of Unio pictorum. Lineage (NCBI taxonomy): Eukaryota > Metazoa > Mollusca > Bivalvia > Unionida > Unionidae > Unio > Unio pictorum. Next base: position 5,851,565 of record JARLTB010000027.1, on the reverse strand, counting down.
CGTTGATAAAATTAACTATTTCTGTGCGCTTTTCCGGTGATCCTACTGATTAAGCGTTGAATAATGCAATACGCAGTATACTTTACTATTTCGTGTATATCGTCTATCAAATGCCATGTATTAAACTCTGGCGAAATTCTGACAGAAATATTTAAAATTACCTAATAACCTTGGAGTGTGATTTAAACGCAACAATATAAATGTTAAACAAAGAAGTTTAAACAAGGAGACAAAGTGTACCATTGCAAGTCGAAAACACCAGTCTTGATTCCGTGAACACCAATTTGGAAAGCTACTACGTTAACGAATGCCAACGGTCACATGTCGGAAAGCTATCATACGTCTCGTGCAATGCAATATTGCTTTCTTTAGCTATAACTTCTTCCCGTCATCATTTTTACATAATTTAGACTGCGAACGTATTATCAACGTATCATACATGCGGATTGTATGCATCATGGTAAAGTAAACGAAATTACCAGCAATGGTTGTGGCTGCAGAAGCTATTCCCTGAAGAGCTCGGGCAACGAGCAACGGGGCATATGTTTCCGAAAAGGTGAAGGCTGCAAACGACAAAAAGAAATATGAAGTGTTTTTATAATAATAATAATAATAATAATAATAATAAGAAGAAGAAGAAGAAGAAGAAGAAGAAGAAGAAGAAGAAGAAGAAGAAGAAGAAGAAGAAATCGCTTGGCATACTATATAAAGACTGTACCTTCAACGAAAGAAACAAAATATATATCCAGAGGTTTGACAAGGTCATTATCTTGCAACCAATGACCACTAACTACAAACACAGAAACAAAGACAAAAATGATCACCAAAAGCTATGCAACAAGACGATAATAATAATAATAATAATAATAATAATAATAATAATAATAATAATAATAATGAGAAGAAGAAGAAGAAGAAGAAGAAGAAGAAGAAGAAGAAGAAGAAGAAGATGATGATGATGATGATGATGATGATTATGACGAAGACGAGAGACAACCTATTGCTTTATATTTCATCAAAAGTAAGCTTATCTATTGTAATCTTTACCAGTCGTGATTCCTATGTGTTATCTTTCTTTTTTATTTGAAAAAGCAAAGTGATGCTGAGATGCTGACGCTTTATTAATAATCCTAAATATAGGAGTTCCCTAAGCACGTAAGAGCTAGGACATGTTTCTTTAGCTTTCAACACGTAGACTGTTTATTTAGCTTTCAACACGTAGACTGTTTATTTAGGTTTCAACACGTAGACTGTTTATTTAGCTTTCAACACGTAGACTGTTTATTTAGGTTTCAAAAATGATTGACAACTGAATCTTAGGAACAAAAGTAAGACATACGTCTCATCTCTTGTTTCGAAAGATTTTTGTAAACTATGAACCCCAAAAGCTTATGTTTTCTTACTTATAGCAGACACTAAGAGGACCAGTGATCCGAACACCAACATCTTTGCATAGCCGAACCTGTAACATGAAAGGACAGATTAAAACCGAATCAGGAATCATTGAATGCGAGGATATTTCAAAAAGATTATAATAGATCTTCACCATGGTTACCTATTTAGAAGACATAAAGAAAAAACAAAATGTACGTCAATGGGTCAATCTTGACGCATGTAAGAAATGAACCCCACGGTTAAAGAGGAGGTAGTTGGGGGGGGAATTAAAATGATATTTAATTTACAGTTTTCTATTGTACAAAACCAAATTCGCTTCTCTTGAACTAAAACAGGCTGCAATTTTTATTTGGCTTACAAATAAATTTATAATTGTATTTACAACTATAAATAACACCTGCTATAATATTCGTTTCATCACTTGAAAATGAATTCGTTGACGAATATGTTTCAAATTATAATTCCGGAAAGTACAGGAATACCTCGTAAAATTGTCATGCGTTTTACACATTTATGTGATAATTTCAAGGTCTGAAATGTACTAAAATATATTAGTAACGAGGTAACACTCAATAAAACGTGTTATTCGCATAATCCGCCAGCATGTGGAAAATCTTATCGCTATCATCAATACTTTTTGGTCCGAATTCACCAAAGTGTTCACACACACACACACACACACACACACACACACACACGCACACACATTGAACTAATACTTAGTTTCATTGGTAATAAAATAGAAAGTACCCTAACAGAGCAAACACCGTGCAAACAAGTATTATGTTCGGCCTCTAAGTTATTTTATTGAGTGTAACCATTGTTATCATACGTATACACGCCAAGATTTTTACTGAGTGTAATCCTGTCCATGAAAAAAAAACAATTTATTGAGTGTAATTAAGTCCCTGCCATAACTTGTTTCAAGTGTAACCAGGTCCCTGCCATAACTTGTATCAAGTGTAACCAAGTCCCTGCCACAACTTGTATCAAGTGTAACAAAGTCCCTGACATAACTTGTATCAAGTGTAACCAAGTCCTTGCCATAACCTGTATCAAGTGTAACCAAGTCCTGACATAACTTGTATCAAGTGTAACCAAGTCCCTGCCATAACTTGTATCAAATGTAACCAAATCCATGCCATAACTTATCAAATGTAACAAAGTCATTCCCATAATGTATAGAGTGTAATCATGCCCCTGCCATAACTTATCAAGTATAACCAAGTCATTCCCATAATGTATATAGAGTGTAATTATGCCGCTGTCATAACTTAATAAGTGTAACAAAGTCATTCCCTAATATATATATATATATATATATATATATATATATATATATATATATATATATATATATATATATATATATATATATATATATATATATATAGAGAGAGAGAGAGAGAGAGAGAGAGAGAGAGAGAGAGAGAGAGAGAGAGTATAATCAAGACCTTGCCATATTTGTATAGAGTGTTTGTAACCAAGTCCCTGCCCTCATTGTTTGACTGTAACCAATCAATGACATCATTTTTATCGATCCAGAATCAAATACAATATTTTTCTCTGTGCAGCGTTTCACTGAAGGGCTCTAGTCCAGCCTCACATATGTGTATACACCAGCAAGATACTTACGCTTCTCTTCTGCAAATCGTATACTCATTATTCCCACTATGAAAACGAAGTCATATGGACAACATTCTTTTGCATACAAGGGCCCAGCTACGTGGAATGAATTTTCCATTGAAATAAGCCACAAACCTATAGTGATTCCTTTCAATAGTGCTTTTAAAACTCACCTTTATCGACTGCAAGTAGACACTTAAAGACCTTAAAACGTTTCATTCCTTAAATATTATTTGTTTTCCAACTGCATGGTGTTTGATTTTGTCTTTTGATGTTTTTGAAAATGTATTCCTATCACTATAGATTTTGTAAAGCGCTTAGAGCTACTAAAGATTAGTCAGTCATTGTTATTATTATTATTATTATTATTATTATTATTATTATTATTATTATTATCGAGTTCAACCAAGATGCCATGATGTTTATATAATGTAATCTAACCTCTGCCATAATTTTTCCTGATAGTAATCATATCTCTGTCATAAATTTTACTGAGTGTAATCAAGTCACTACCATTATTTTATATTACACTATTTGGTAATGATGGTAATTGGTGACAAATATTCTTGCATATTCTCTATTCTAGGATGAGAGTAAAGATTGTGACCCAGGTTGGCTCTAAGTTCCAAGGAAACAGTGGAACAACTCATTTCCTATCTGAATGCTAAAGAAGCATTTAATGTGACAAATGTCATACATGCACACGTGATCCCATCCACCCAGCAGTAAATGTTATTTGTATGAGTAGGGGAGTCGTTTTTATATACCTGCTACATAGAACTCCAACAATAGGGTTGGCCACGAGCTGTACAAAAGCTTTCGAAGACAACAGCAGCCCAACCTCACTGTTCTCGTCTCTGGCTTTGATTGCAATTGTTAAAATCCTCTCTACAAGAATCCCAGTACCCGTGCCGTTTTTAGAGCCCCCCGTGATGGACTCATTAACATATACCAGAACTTCCCCCATCTTCTTCATAGTGAAGCTGTTATTGTTTTGGGTCACTTCGTGTTCTAGTTCACTTGCTTCTACGTTCATCAGATATTCAGGAATTATCGGAACTGACGATGAGAAGATTTTTAAAAATAAAATTTGCAATAATTAGAACGAAAAATAAGTACAACTGATGTGTTCGACCATGTCTTATGCAGATGTCCGATTCGGAAATGTTTCCGAATTACGTTCACGTCTTAGCTTTAATTCTCAAGTGTCATGAATTTTATTCACTTGATTAAAATAGCTTTTTTTGACAAAACAATAATATATCTGAGATATACATGTCGCTCTTTTAAAACAATAATTTAAATCGATATCAGGTTCCAATTTAACATATATAAACATTTTTTACTAAAATACAGGAACCAAACATATAAAAACAGATTTCATCAGTTATGTATGATTTATCGCGATAAAAAGCATAACTTTCAAAACCTATTTTCTTGTACAATTTGGAACTTTTTCTTGACACAAATACCGTTGAGTGCTTATAAGCGTATATGTGTTGAAGGCAAAATTTAATTACACCTTGTTAACTCTCTGGTGGGTGGGTGTGTCTTCTCTCAAGTGTAGTATTTTTGTATGTTAAAGCTTGTCTTAAGATTCTGCTTACCGACAGCCGTAAGGAGAAGGTAGTCCAAACAGTTGCTATAGAAGACTATCACGAGAACAAACGTTCTGGACTGCCGTAGAAATGTCATAATCTCCCACATGACGTGCCAATATTCTCCTGAACAAATCCACCACATTACGTCAACCTAAGAATGACGTTAAATTTAAAAAGCAACAATTATCGGGGGGGGGGGGGGATTGCAGAAAAATCCAAGCAACCAAATATGTGTCTCGAGATCAGCTCTAACTATTTCCAAGTCCACATTCCTAATTTGTGATAGTTATACAAAATTAAAATGATGGGGAGATAGAGCTGGCAGATGATACTGTATTGAAAATAAACATATTATTCATAAAGAATATGTATAAAAGCTAAAATGTAACATGTTACTAGTAGAAAAAAGGCAATTATTTGATATATAGTTTAACATTCATGAAATTCCTTAAATCAGGTACATACACTATAACTGTCAATATTATTTGTGAAAAAGATAATTCCCCAATATACATATTGTTAAAAAAAAAACTAGACAGTATTTGGAGTAACAAATTGAATTAGAGCGAACGAATACTTTCAAAAGCCATTTAAAATATCGCTCCGTAAAATATAAAGTTCTTGACCTTTTGACATTGAGTTTTTAAATAACATAAATTGTTCGAAAGCTTGAACAAATAACTCTTGACCTTAATGCTATTCAAGGAAATTGTTATTGTTAAATTTTATACATTTTAGGGGTTAAATTTCGGCTTGTATGAGGGCAGCCGAAAAAGCCATAATTCAATCAAACCCATTTAAAATTCAACTTACCTAATGTAATGGAGTAAACAAGCATGAAGAGATTCTCAAAACAGCTTCCAAACAGTGTATCAGCTAGCCAGTGCGTCACGAATGTAGAGATTTTCAGGAATGATCACGATTGGTGTAGGTCTTCAAACAAGATTTACATGGGGCTCTGAACGACGCCATTTCATGGTACACGATAATCAAGTACATTCATAGTGAGTGCGACTGATTTCAACAAGAGTTCCAATGCAACGACATGAAATAATTCATTACATATATATCTAATATAAAACAAATTTCCTTGAATATTAGTATATAAATACATATTCTCTCTCTCTCTCTCTCTCTCTCTCTCTCTCTCTCTCTCTCTCTCTCTCTCTCTCTCTCTCTCTCTCTCTCTCTCTCTCTCACTGTTGTGGAAAATCTACAACAGCAGTGCATGATTTTCATCAAGCACACCAAGAACGTGTTTTGTGTACCAGCTCAACAGGGGCACTAGAAAAAAAATTCATCTTGTTGGTGATAAAATTGAATTACCTATATATGACCATTTCGATCTTCACGTACGAGTATTTTGATTTGGAATAATAGCAAAACTGGTATTATCCGACCATTATATTTTTATTTTTGTTTTTAATTTTTTTTTTTTTTGGGGGGGGGGAGAGGAGTGTAACAGTTTGTTGGTCCATTAGAGCAGATATTTCCATGCTTCAGGTTTGCGAATTTCATTAGACACAGCAGAAATTTTTCACTGCCGGTCTGTGTTTGTAAAATACATTTCACTCAAATACAGCAGTAATGGCGTCTCTCTGCAACAATGTGATACTTTCGATGTTAACTTACAAAGTATCCTTTCGAAGTCTATTGCCTCCACCATTTTCAGCAGATGTAAAATGCATCGCTGGGACACGCTTTTAGCCAGTTAGCATTACATACTAAGGGAGGCATGTCGTGAAATATAAAAGATTTTGATAAGGCAAAACACTAAAATATCTGCTTGATCCGTAGATAGAGGTAACATATCGTTTCCTTAGCTATCAAACATGTCTAGACTCTTCTCATAAGAATATCAGTCAAGTTTTTCCTCCCGCTTGCCGAACTCGATACCGTGGGAATACATGGCAAGTAAAACAACCAACCAATTGCTATCTACCCTTGCCAGCCTCCTCACTCGATTATCGTGGGAATACATGATAATGAAGAACATCAGCGCAGTTGTCTCACCCCTAGACAGCCTCCGTTCACGATTACCGTGGGAGTACATGACACGTAAAAATACATCAGCTAGTGTTATGTCCCCTCGCCAGCTTCCGTACTCGATTGCGGTAGGAATACATGACACGCAAGAACACCAGCCCAAATCTCTCCCCTACACAGCCTCCGTACTCGATTACCATTTGAACACATGACACATATGACAGTTTAATGGATCAATTGTACATAGTTGGTTACCCCTGATAATTGAAAGTGAAAATTCTCTTAAAGCACGTCCCTTCTAGTTGTATCTACATGTCCGCTGTTGGATGGGTCTAAGAAAAGGAGCTTTGTCCTTATCACGTCACGTGACTGTTCGAGCGGAAAATTCCTCTCTTCTGCTGCAGAAACTTTCGCGAATCTTTAATTGAATAATCTATGAAAAAAATATAATTATTCCGAACTTAATGCTGTGCCGATAACGAAACAATACATCGATTTTTCTCTACATTCACATTTTATATGTACTTGTTCGCAACGTCATATAAAGTTCATTACAATACAAATAACCAATGAAATACTGAACTATCATATAAACACTAGATGATTTTGTGACAAGACAGATTTCTGTCCGATTGTTTGTTATTTGACTATTTAACAGTATGACGAGATAGTAGAATTGAAAAAGAAAATCTACTTGCATACGCAAGAGTTCATAAACATATCACAATTCATGTGATTACAGTGTGAACATAATAATTTTTGCCATGTCTATGTTCAGAACACAGAGTAGGAATTACGGTCGGATCAAATGATATTGAAAATGGTCATAATATATTTGTCTTGTTCCAATAGCCTAGTTGACATCTGGTCCAAATTTATATGACACTGTATGCGATTTTAACCACCAACACTGGTGCTTACTGTATTTCACCTGCTTGAACTAGTTTCACCTTAGCTTTAAAAGTTGTGATTTTCTTCAAGTACCTGAAACGGTGATTTACTTTTGAAATGTAAATAATAATTAGACAAAACGGCGGAAATGTCTAACCTCCAAAACGAGTGGATACTGTTCAAACCAAAAATATAATACTAGAATCAGGATAAAGGATAGGAACGGAAACAACAAAAAGTAGCTGCCAACTCGCATCAAATCAAGAATGTAAAGGTGGAATTATATTTTTTCACGATTTTTAAAAAAAAGGATTATGTATGTTTCACTTGTAATTGTTTCATTACCATAAATACCACCATACATATGCAATATTTCTATAAATCATGTACTATTTCTAATTTTTATATAAATCATGTAGTATTTCTATAAATCATGTACTATTTCTAATTTTTATATAAATCATGTACTATTTCTATAAATCATGTACTATTTCTAATTTTTTATATAAATCATGTAGTATTTCTATAAATCATGTACTATTTCTAATTTTTATATAAATCATGTACTATTTCTATAAATCACGTACTATTTCTAATTTTTATATAAATCAAGTAATATTTCTATAAATCACGTACTATTTCTAATTTTTTATATAAATCATGTAATATTTCTATAAATCATGTACTATTTCTAATGTTTATATAAATCATGTACTATTTCTATAAATCATGTACTAGTTCTAATGTTTATATTAATCATGTAATATTTCTATAAACCTCGTAATATTTGTGAAATATTGTTTATTCACATTTTATACATATAACTAAAGTTTATGATGAGATATTAGGAAATCCCACAATTTTTAGTTAAACAAGCCCCACGAAATTATAACAGTGAAAATTTGATGGTTGCTTTGAATGAAGTCCTAGGTTAGGAAATGGAGAATGGGAGACAGAGTGTGGGTAACTTTCACTTTACTGTATACGGATAACTCTCTCTCTCTCTCTCTCTCTCTCTCTCTCTCTCTCTCTCTCTCTCGTAGATAGAATACATCGATTTACGCGTGACAAATTGTATCTAACCAGAGAAAGTTAAGGAAAGGGAGTAAGAAATAACGCAAGAGATACATAAACATATTTTTACAAGAATATATATTATTGTTTCCTTTAGTCAATATATTTATCACATAAACTTAAATACAAACATAATTCCGTGTCCTGCAAGAATTTTACAAAGTGTGAAAAAAAAATGAGCTGTTATCTCAATACTTAATGATTAATAATATGGAGCGAACTCCTGATCAATAAAAACACGAAACTAATTATTGAACTACGTCAGTAAACGTTACTTTTTTTTTGGAAGTACTTTGTCATTTTTGTAACTGCTTGTAGTGACTCGATTTTACGCTAGAATGAGAGTGTTTCCAATCACCGATTCAGTTTAATTGAATGACTTCTTTCCATTTTTATCATGAATACATTGTCTCCTCAACTGTTGTTTAATTAATATAGAATGTTTTTCCAAGTGGCGAAATACAAGACTACGCCAAACTTGTCAGATATAACAGACAAATACAGTATTTATGAGATATGGTATGTACAAGTAATAAACAAATACAAATAGATGTGATTTATACTAAGGACGGCACTACAAGTATTACAATTCAAACATCTGTGATTTATGCTAAGGAGGGCACTACCAGTATTACAATTCAAACATCTGTGATTTATACTAAGGACGGCACTACCAGTATCACAATTCAAACATCTGTGATTTATACTAAGGACGGCACTACCAGTATTACAATTCAAACATCTGTGATTTATACTAAGGACGGCACTAACAGTATCACAATTCAAACATCTGTGATTTATACTAAGGACGGCACTAACAGTATCACAATTCAAACATCTGTGATTTATAAAATCACTAAAAACGGCACTACACGAACAGCAACACAAACATGCGTGATTTAAACTAAGGACTGCACATCGAGTATAAAAATACGAACATATGTGACGTATACTAAGGATGGAACTACAAGTATCAAAATACAAACATCTGAGATTTGTACTAAGGAAGGAACTACAACTATAAGATACAAACAAATGTGATTTGTACTAATGACGGCTCTACAAGCATGATTTGTACTAATGACGGCTCTACAAGTATGATTTCTACTAATGACGGCTCTACAAGTATGAAAAAAAAAAATAATAAAACAAACATATAATGAATGCTTTGGACGCCATTACAAGTATTAAAATACAACTATCTTTAATTTATGTTAGGCACGTCAAGTATATAAATATAAACATATGTATATGCTATGGACGTCACAGTAAGTATAAAAATCAAAACATCTGTAATGTATGCTATGGACGTCACTACAATTATAAATTTACAAACATCTAAGATTTTTGCCAAGGACGGTACTAAAAGTATTTTTAAAAAATACGAACATATGAGATTTTTGCTAAGGACGTCACTACAAGAATACAAATGCAAACATCTGTAATGTATGATATGGATGTCACTACAAGTATAAAACTACAAGCATCTGCAAATATAGAAATGCAAATAACTTATGAGTTAGGCTAAAACAGCAATATGCAAATATATAAATCCATACATATGTGACCTATTCTAAAGACGGCAACACAAGTGTAATATACATACGTATAAAATTGATGCTAATTCAGTACTACAAGTAGAAAAATAAAATCTTCTGAGATGTTTGGTATGGACGGCACAATAAATATAGAAAAATGAACACTGATCTATGCTAAAGACGGCAACACACACGCATAGAAATACAAACATCTGTGATATATGCTAAGACGGCAACACACACACACATAGAAATACAGACATATGTGATCTATGCTAAAGACGGCAACACACACACATAGAAATACAAACATATATGATCTATGCTAAAGACTGCAACACACACAAACATAGAAATACAAACATATGTGATCTATGCTAAAGACGGCCGCGCAAGTATGATACATACATGTAAAATTTATGCTGTGGGCGGCTGTACCCGTATAAAAATACAAACATCTGCTATTTATGGTAATGGCGTCACTACAGGTTTATAGATGCAAATATCTGATATTTATTCCAAGTACGTCACTGGAAGTACAGCAATGCAAACAATCGATATATCTACTACGTACTGCAAAGGAAGTATGAAAATGCAAACGTCTCAGAAGTTGAACAGAACTAAACTGAACTGAATATTAATGATTTAGTTGCTCGAATTTCGTCCGGCATGTTTTCATCGTCCTCCTAAGATGCGTCGTGTACACACTATTTACGTATGCTTCTAGTAACGGAAGGACGGCATAGATAGATCAATATGAAGTATTTCAGTGACCTTTTCTGACAAACTAATGAGAAATTAAAGTTATCAATTGTACACACGAACTATTTCTCAGTGCTTGTACTGAACCAAATGCAAAACGATGTGACGCTAATCGCATTCCAACGTCCAACAAGCTTCACAATGTAGATGAATAATTCTCACAAAAAGAGTAATTCATAACTACTATTATGATCTAATATTTCATCAGAGCTTTTTATTAGAATCTTTTTTTTTCTTTAAAGCGTTTGTTCTCCTTTATGTAATAGCAGTTTTCATGTTACAAGATTCGCATAAGGACTATTGAAACCTGTGCCAGTTGTGACTGACTCAAGGCATTAGTTGGAATAATACATGTTAGACACTGTAATAAGGTCAACATTGAAACGTGTGCCACTTGTGACTCACTCAAGGCATGAGTGTCAGCAACAAACGTTAAACACTGTAAAATAAAGAGCATATAAATGTGTGCCACTTGTTAGATACAGTAACTGTAATATAGAGAACATAATACCCGTACTAAACTAAATTCGATTGCGATGCATCACATGAAGACAAAGTACGCATGCCATGTCACAAAAGCAGGGCAAAACAACATTCAAGTTCATTCAGATCCCTATTTACAGGTCTCTACTGTTTTTCGCAAAATTGCGATTTACGTTTTGTGACATTATCCAAAAATAAAGTACCAACAACCATTATCCAGGATTAAAGTGCCAACCATTACCCAGGAATAAATTGCCATCAACCATTATCCAAGAATTAAGTGCCATCAAACATTATCCAAGAATAAAGTACCATCAGCCATTATCCAGGAATAAAGTGCCATCAACCATAATCCAAGCATAAAGTACCATAAACTATTATCAAAGAATAAAGTAAATTCAGCTATTCTCCAGGAATAAAGTTCCATCAACCATTATCAAAAATAAAGTACCATTATTCAGGAATAAAGTGCCATCAACCATTATCCAAGAAAACAGTACCATCAACTATTATCCAAGAATAAAGTGCCATCAGCGATTATCCAGCAATAAAGGGCCATCAATCATTACCGAAGAATAAAGTAATATCAACCATTATCCAGGAATAAAGTGCCATCAAACATTATCCAAGAATAAAGAACCATCAACCATATTCCGGAATAAAGTGCCATCAACCATTATCCAGGAATAAAATGCCATCAACCATTATCCAGGAATAAAGTGCCATCAAATATTATCCAAGAATAAAGTACCATAAACAATTATCCAAGAATAAAGTACCATCAACCATTATCTGGAATAAAGTGTCATCGACCATTATCCAGCAATAAAGGGCCATTATCCAGGAATAAAGTGCCATCAACCATTATCCAGGAATAAAGTGCCATCAAATATTATCAAGAATAAAGTACCATAAACAATTATCCAAGAATAAAGAACCAGCGTATACAGCATCGCATCAAAAGAGAAAAAAGATAGCAATGATGCTAACAAGTAAAGTTTAGTGCCATGTAAGCAAATAAATATCTATAAAAAAAACGGAAAGTCAAACTGGATAAGAGAGAAAACTGGATAACGGCATTTAAATAAAGATAAAAGCGAACAAAGACTTAGCAAGTTGAAAGTCTTTCGGTATTCTTCATATTGGCCTCAACAGTTTAACGTTTCCATGTGTTCTTCATTTTGACATCGCAAATTTGATGTCTCCTTATGCTCATCATATTTGGATAGCAAGTGGATGGTGTCCAGTGTGTGTGTGTGTGTGTGTGTGTGTGTGTGTGTGTGTGTTTTATTTTATTTTATAGATTATTAACGTAGCTTTAAAAAGTTTCACTCATATCGTTCATACTGGTAATATTTACATGGTACATACAAAATGGAAATAGTCACACGCAATGGTTGTTTGTTGGGTTTAACGCCATTTTCCAGCACACGATAGGCTATACATGGCGGCCAGTATTATTGATGGACTAAAAACCCGGGAAAAACACCCTGAAAGAACGACCGACCCACGCAGACAGAGGTGAGATGGCAGTGATCCGTAATGAAGAGCGCTCTAGACCACTAGGTCACTTAGAGGCCCCCCCCCCCCCACAGAATGGTACACACAAATTAGTAATAATCACATGGAATGGTGCACATAGATTATAAATAGTTACACGGAATAGAAATGGTACACACGAAATGGTAATAGTCACACGGAATTTTACACTCGGAATGGCAATAGGACAGAATCTTTAGTAAATGTAATAAAATTTAAATTTTCTCTAAATTGTATTAAAAGTAAGTATTTTAAAACTGATTTATATTTAAAGTAATTTTCTACTAAAATATATTGAGATTAACACACACACACATACACACACACACACACACACACACACACACACATGTACATATACACATAGAATACAATTTTAACTTCGTTTGGGACTTTTTTTACGCATAACAAATGAATGAAGCAACGTCTGTCTGGATCAAGGAATTATTAATTCTTCTTTCCATCGAAATAATTTTCACTGAAATAAATCTATGTGATAAATAGAATCTCAAATGTGTAATAATTTAATATAAATTTATGAAACTCGTCGAATAATGAACAGCTATTACTCAGCTCTCAAAAGCTTGCCATTTTTCAACTCGTTTCATAAATTCTATATTAAATCATTAGCCATTTGCTATCCTCTATATATGAAATAAAGTTGATAATTGGGACCAAGGAGTCATCACTCAGTCAATCCGAAGCATGGCAACGGTTGAAGGTCTTTCTATCTGTAAATTAGAGTTGGACATTTATAAGTGATATAGGTTTATTACGTCATTAGATATAACATGAACTTTGCAAATGTTTACTGCACTACTATTCGAAGCAAACATACGTTATTCCCTGTCAGCGATATAATTTACTATGAAAACACGCTTCATTCTTTGCTAATGATTAAGTTCTTTTGAATACAGAAACACACTTTATTCCATGCCAGTAATATCGTTCTTTCAAATACAAAAACACACTTTATTCCCCGGTTTGAATTTATTGTAAATTATATTTACATATTGACAGAATTGTTGTTTCATTGCTTGAAATCTCTATATTTTGTTTTACATTTTGCGATTTCTTTTTACAAATATGAGGGGTCAGTTATATATATATATATATATATATATATATATATATATATATATATATATATATATATATATATATATATATATATATATATATATATATATATATATATATATATGTGGGTGTCTATTAAAACTGGACCGTCGTTTTATTCTTGCGCACGTTTATTGGGTATTATGCACACTCTGAGTAAATAGACACACACAGACGTTTGGCTTTGACGTCCTTTCGAGAATAATCTGAAACTTTTTTTTATACTTTTGAACCATTCCTCCGGACAGTTGACCTGTCACTTCATAACATTTTCGTCACATTTATCACATTTAGGTAAAGATATAAAGTTGTCTAGATTTATAGTTACATTTCATTACACACTATTTGTTCCATATGAACCTTATCTCTTTTGTTAAAAGTACAGTGACGTAGCGGCGGGGGGGGGGGGCAGGTGGTGCAAGTTGCACCGGACGCCGTCTTAGGGGGACGCCGGAAGAAGACTAAATCACTAACTGTTGGTAACATTTGTGTTGTGGTTGTTGCAGTTAACATTTATTAGCCTTAAGCTGCTTTTCTTTGATAACTGTATTATTATGTTGTATTCTGTATTGAATACGGTTTTCCTATGTTTCAGTGACACTGGGGGCGTAAAATTTACACCTTGTCCTCGGGCGCCAAATACTCTCCGCTACGTCGGGGGTGGGGGTGAGGGCGAAAAATATTAAACTTGCACCGGGCGCCGAACACCCTCGCAACGCCACTGTAAAAGTATCCATTGTTCAAATTCAAAGTCGCCATGCGGTTGGAAGTTCAGTTTTGCAGTGTGTGAACAACATGCTAAGGCGAATGCAACAATTCATTTCATAATTAGATAAGCAAACTGAAAAACTCTGCAGCATTGAATGAGAATCACTTTCACTAATAAAGAACATTGATGTGCAGCGGAATAGTATTCATAAGGTTTTATACAACCCTCGTATTACAGCATATGAAAGCCAGGCGTGATTACTCAAGCTCCATCCATTTCATTTTCGGGGTGTGCAGGGGTCGCTGAAATATACTTTTTATTTAAACCTCAAGGGATATAATTGATTTCTTCTTATTTTACCTCAAACGAAAGATTAGGTTTTGTTGATATAAATATGTAAATAAAAATAAGATTATTTCGTAAAACTATTTGAGATATATTACCCCACCCCGCTACAATTAAATAATTAAATGATAGGTCCCTAAGAGGTCTGATTATGTGACATATGCTTTGTTGGCTTGCCAAATTTCTGGAACAGTGGACCAATACATTGGTAGAACACGTGCACCATCTGAGGAGTGATGTGTGGTATTGGCGAACCAGTGTTATGAACGTTTGCCACGCCAGCCGTATTGCACGAGGACATGAAAAATTGTTGCTGGCTTGATGAGTTTGCCTCACCTTCAATCTATACTTAATAGTTTCTGGACTTAGACAAGACATAAGTAAACAACGGTATTAAACGATATTACAATAATTGAAAATTAAATTTTTATATTTCATTTATTTAGATGCATTCATTTGTTTTCAAATATTAAGCGCAATAAATACTAGTTCCCCGTATTTTCCTTAAATTTTATGTATAGTTCTAACCAAACCCCCTGTCCACTCGTATCAGATAGCTTGTTAGAATAATAATCGGATCTTGAATGGATCAAACTTTTGAGACTGAGACAAATAATTTATTCGAAACTTCGAGATGTAATATCTTCACGACTTTTCAAGATTCATCAAAGAATAACTTACATTTTTGCTGCACTACCTGTCGGGGACGTTCGAAAATGTAAGCTGTGAGGAAGCTTTGCCCATAGAAATATGGAATAAAAGGTGTTTTACTCAAAATGTTGCTCGATATTGAACATTAAACGGGAGTGAGGGCATGCATGTAAGTACCACAAAACGGTATAGAGAGCATCCACACAGACACCTCGAACGGGAATGAGGGCATGCATGTAAGTACCTCAAAACGGGATAAAGAGCATCCACACAGGCACCTCGAACAATGTGAGGGCATGCATGTAAATAATTCTTAGAATAATCTACGCTATTTTTAAACGAAAAGAAAAAAACTGTTAGGATTGAATTTTTAGTAAAATTAATAAGATTGATATTTTCTTTAAATTGTAATATTAAAGCAATGTTTTATTCATTTATAGCAAAACGTTGGCAACTTAAATCATTATCTATACGAATGTACATTATTGTGTGGAAATAGGTTATAAAGCAAAAGTCAGTCAGCTTCTAAGTCTTATCAGTGAAACATATATTTTGTAAAACCAGGCATTGGCAAAAATCTTACTGAAGTCAGTCAGCCCCTAAAGTCTTATCGGTAAAACACAGAACAAACTTCCGTACTGACGTAAATACAGAATGGTTCTTGTCTAATGTTGTACAGTATCTAATGTTTGACGGACATTGCTGCTGGCTTAATATATTAAACATGTTGCTGATTTAGAATATTTAGGGATTATCATGTTCGGACGTAACTAATGCCAAACGAACTACAAATCTGAGTTGTATCTTATGTCAGATGACGTCAAATTAAGCTGGTTTGGACCAGGAAAAACTGATGTTTACTTGATGAGAATAAACATCTATTTCCAAGGGTACGTTAACCTGACACAGGATGCATATAAAAGACCACGCATTTAAGGGTCAGGTCAGTTCCGTACCGACAGAGAAAATAGATGTTTGCCTTCTCATTACAGGTAAAATAATTGTATATGCTATAACTTATTTTAGGAATAAGTATTTTTAATGATTGAGATTTTAATGGTAAAATTGTTTTGTGTGCAACATTGCTACTGAATTCTTTTATTTAAAATATATTGTAACGGAATGTTTAAATGTTCTAAATAATTTATATTTAATTATATTTATGTACTTTTTATTGTAAGGTTGAGATTGCTACCAACTTCATGTTTAGATTTAATGATTGAAATAAAGTATTCTTTAAGTAAGAAAGAATATTATCTAGCAATATATTCTAAATCAATATTCTATAAGTAAAATGCATTTCTTTAAATTAATTGTTACACTAATTATGGTCATTACATTTTTATACCTTGGCTATCTTGAAATTTATTGAGAATTAACTATTTGTATAATATTCTAAAATGCAGAAGTTATACGAATAAATGAAGTTGGAAAGCTTGAAAAAGGAAAATATAATATGTATTGCATGAACTTTTATTATAAAGTTTTTAGACGTGTTTCTAGAATGTAGTCAATATATTTGTGTTGTTTAATTAAATAAAAGGTCAGTTCCGTACCGACAAAAGAAATAGATGTTTGCCTTCTCATTACAGCTTCGATTCCGTACCTGTCCCCAAGACATTTCCATCATCGGGTGACATTCTTTATCTGGGAACTCATCTTTCTCTTCTTGCTATCTTCCTGAGTTCCCAGCATGTGTTTATGAGATCGATCTATTGAACATTCCAACCAATCATCTCATAAAAGTTGGTGGAGCTATGAATAAAGGTGTCACCCCGCACAACTACAACCTACGTAACAGATTCGGCCCAGCACTACTTAGACCATCAGACTTTACGCCGCCCAGCAGTACCTCGACTCCCAGAGCGACAGCGCCACCACATTCCGAAGAGCTTTCTACCTTTCCAACCACCTCCCTACTATTGGACACGACAACTTTATCATATACTTCACCAGTGACGATCTACCCTCCCTTGTCTACTCTACAGACGACCCTGACCAACGCTACTAGCATTCTTCCCACTCCTAGTCCAGCGCCAGTGATTTTGCCTCTTCCTGACTTCGACTCAACTGATCCAACGCCCAGTCTACCAGTAGTGACTTCACGCAAGCCTGATTCTGATTTGACCTCAACATTTGAACAACGTGCGACCTCAAAAAGTGCCTTTTTAGAAACTACAACAAAACATTGTTCCTGAACTCAAAACATTATCTGTGTGTGAAGACGAACATTTTTCTCGGAGTGATATTCATTCCGGAACCAACAGATTCACACAAACAGGTATGTCCTCAGCTATTAAATTAGATGTTTTTAATGGTGATCAATCTCAGAATCCTGTTAAATGGTTAGAACATTTTGTACAATGGGCTTGGTTTTATGAATTGTCAGATGATAAGATTTTGCATGCTTTTCCTTTTCATCTTCAGGGACATGCCAAAATTTGGTACGATACCTTGCCAGATAGTGATAAAAACGATTGGCAAACTCTAGTTTCAGCTTTCAAATCTAGATTTCACAATGACGATGTCATTCTCGATCTATCAATTTTACAAACTCAGCAAGGGTCTTCTGAACCAGTTTTAGACTATCTAAGTCGCCTTTTGCGAATCGCAACTAACAAAACCATTCCAGATCAAGTTTTATTGGCAGTGGCATTGAATGGATTGAAACCTTCAGTAAAACGAATAGTTATGAACAAAAATCCAACTAGCATGTCAGATTTACGACAAGCTTCAGTCTTAGCAGAAAAATCCATTGCAAGCACCGATAAGTCGGACCTGTCTGCCCTTAACACACTTATTGATGAAGTCAAACATCTGAAAGATGAGGTTAAAGTTGCTAATTCTAAACAAAGTGAGTTCATTAACACATACTCGCAATCACCTGTCAGATCCAATTACACTCAGCAGACATTTCGCCCTAAAAAACCACAGGCGCGAGGTTCATACTATCCACAACAGTACAGGCCTATCCCAAATTACGCTACTAATCACTCATCACGGTAAGGTATGCATTACCACCAGCAACCACAAAATCGCTCTCCAAACTCTTGTTTTTATTGTCTTGGGTCCTGTATTTCTAGGTCCATTTGTCCAGCTCGCAATGCCCAGTGTCACCTTTGTCACAAGACAGGCCATTTTTCACGTGCATGCATGTTCACTCGTAAACAATAGGAACGCGCACCTCACGGTAGGATACGAACCTGTCGTGAGCATGACCAAGAACCACAAATCACATTAGTCACACCTATTCACAAAAATCTTGTTCCTCTTTTTGTTAAAAACAAAATCACGAATGCATTAGCTGACACATGCGCGTCCATTTCGGCCATCAACCTAACCTTTCTTTCTCGCGCAGGATTCAATTCACGTCAAATTCAACAGTCAGATATTTCTAATATTATAGGAGCCGGAGGGGAGACACATTTTGTCTCATGTATTATTAACCTTAATTTGAAAAATAGGAGGAATACGCTTCTCTCATTCCTTTTATGTTATCCCTGCTTTGCATCATTCAGTCATTTTAGGTCTTGATTTTCTCACTAAATACAAAGCAGTAGTGAATCTAGATACACAAACGCTCTCTTTGCTAGACGATACGGTAGTCATTAATCTGCTGCGCCATCAGCCTGGATTGGCACGCGCCCAGCAAAGTACAACGATTCCACCAAACTCAAGTTGTTCTATTTCTGTTCGTATCAGTAACATAAGGAAAGGAACGCCTGTTTTACTAGAACCATCTCATAATATGTCAAACTCCACATTTTTGACAGCTAGAACAATTGTAACAGTTTCGAAAAATAACTTTGTTCAGATTTTGAATCCTACTCCACAACCTATAAACATACATGCAAATACCGTACTAGCTTATGTAGATGTACTACACCCACAAACCATATTCACTGTTAGTGAGGACACTTATGACAAGAATTTCACACCTGATACACCTGACATTGTGGACACACAAACTAGTAAATCACAAGAACCAATTCATTTTGATTTACACTCTTCAGATTTGTCAGAAAATCAAAAACAAGAACTTCAATTATTTCTGAATAAACATAGGGATGTGTTTGCGTTGAACTTAGAAGAATTAGGAAGTACTACGGTATTTACTCATCGAATAGAGACAGGCGATGCCATGCCAATTTGTTGTCAACCTTATCGTGCGTCTCCGCACATCAATAAAGAAATTGATAGACAGGTAGATGAATTATTAGAACACCAACTAATCGAACCCAGTTCCTCAAGTTATGCATCTCCAGTTGTTTTAGTCAAAAAGAAAAATGGGGAATATCGTTTTGCTATTGACTATAGGAAACTTAATCAGGTGACACAACCAATGACATTCCCTCTTCCAAGATTAGAAGATGTAATTGATGTAGTTGGACAAACTAAACCATGTCTTTTCAGTACATTAGATTTAAACTCAGCATTTTGGCAAATTAAAATGGATCCAGCCACAAACATAAGAGCTCTTTCATAACATCACGTGGTCTTTACCAATGGAATGTAATGCCGTATGGACTCAGGTATACCATGGTCAACATGTCTTGCATACATAGATGACATTATTATTTTTTCCAATTCATTTGAAGAACACTTAGCACATCTTGAACTTATTTTTGATCGATTACGTCAAGCAAACTTGACACTCAAACCATCAAAATGTGTATTCGCAGCATCTGAAGTTATTTATCTTGGTCATAAGTTCTCAACAAAAGGAATCAAAGTAGATGAATCCAAAATAGACACAGTTACACAGTTTCCTGTTTCAAAAACACAGAAAGATGTTAGGAGTTTTATAGGGTTGTGCAATTATTACAGAAAATTTGTCCAAGGATATTCTACAATAGCAGCACCTTTAAATAAATTATTGACAAAAGACAGTTCATTTCTTTGGACAGACAAGTGTCAAAAAGCATTTGAAATTGTGAAATTTTCCATCTAAGTGACCAAAAGTAGCCTATTCATATTTATTTAGCTTAATCTCACCATTAAAACGACAATGAATTCATTATCTCTGTGGGGAAAAAAAACACACAAACGAAAACAATTCAAGAAAACTGCAAGGGTTTCTATTATAAACAAGACCAATCCAACACAACTGGCAACGACTACAGTAGCAAACATTTTATACACAATACAATAACGCTAATCTACGCGGAAACTATGTTACTGTTAGAACCAAGGATAGGTATGTTCTTACAGTATTTACACAACATCACAATATAAAGATGGAACACGATGGTATTTTTTTTTCTTTCAAAGTTATACTTTTGACGATTTTTAAAAACAATATTCCTAGACTTTGCGTGTTCTTTTTACAGTTATTACCAATATTATATATAATCAATGTAGCATTTTTACAAAGGTAACATAGTTTGTAAGAGGTCTATAGACAACATGGAATTCTCACAATCTATAATAGTCATTCTAAGTGTGTGTGTGTGCGTGTGTGCGTGCGTGTGTGTGTGTGTGTGTGTGTGTGCTTCTCTGATTGCCTGTAAATATTTTGCTTATGAAAAAATCCTTTTGAAACAAAAAAAATATAAAGTTAGATGTAATGTGTTACTCTCTCGAAATCAGGCATTAGACTCCTTAGTGGAATTAAAATCCTAAATAATCTGTCAGAAAATTTGGAATCAATTGGACGTAATAATACTCAGTCTAACTCAGATCTACACAGAATTAAGTTTCCTACACTCTATGCGTGTTTTCTTACATCAAATCGCCAGCAGAAGGCTTGCTGTGTCCGGCAGGCGATATATTATAGCTTTAAAAAAAGTCTTGAAGGTAAGTATAGTACAAAATATGTCTTAAATAGGATGTCGGAACAGATATGAAGGTAAGTGTAACACAAAATCATAGTTAAATATACAAATGAATGTAAAACCATCAACATAATAATTCGAAACAAAGTGAATGAGCACAAAATAATAAATGTTGTGTTAGAAAAAAAGTTAACATCGAAAAATAATCAAATTAAATATGATTTTTTAAAAAAGAAATTATGATGCTTGTTAATGGATGACACCGGATGTAAGAGAATATATTAATGTAGCGTGGCCTGGATCAGGTATCGTGAATCCCGCACATTTTAACCACTTTCTATACTACCCATCCCCGATCATCGTCCCTCGGTTGATTCTAATAGTTTCCCATTTGGTATTTTGTTAACATTTTGTATTAAGTACATAGCTATGGAACTTCCAATATGCCTAAACTCGGTCAATATCCTTTAATTTCTTAAAAGCCAGTAATGCAGATGTTCGTATTGTATCAATAAGATGCATATTGGCCAGGTGATATGATTTTCGAACAGACTAATTTTATGTTGTACGGATCGAGCATTTGCTCTTACAATAAAGCTTGATACCCTCTGGCGTTGTTGTGCATTTGCACAAAACTATACCTATCAGACTTTTATGCAATTGGTGCAAGGACCACTTCACATTTTTTCCCTTTGAATTGCTGCAAATGACAAAACTGCTACGGATTTTTCTTTACCCAGGAAACTGAATTGTCTACACCCAAAATAATGTTAGGAGGGAACTAGTTACCATGTACCTGGCCCAGTTATATGTTTCATTATATTGTCTATAGAAGACACAATGGTATTTTACATATATTGCAATTACACCTAGTGTACAAGATAAGGTCGCCGCGGAAGCAGGAGGTCGTGGATTCGATCCCCGGCCTAGTCATACCAACGACTTACAAAAATGGTACTAACAGCTGCCTCGCTTAGTGCTCAGCATTGCGAGGTTAATGCTAGGTCAGGTCGGCCTGGTGGCTGCGACATGATGCCCCAGTACTAGACATCACTATAAAAACTGCCTCACTGCAGACATCGTAGCGATATGACTGAAAACATTGTTAAAGTTACATTAAAAATCCTAATCACACACACACACACACACACACACACACACACACACACACACACACACACACACGATGAAGTCAATACCCGTGTATGGGTTATCTTCCGTACAAAATGAGGTCATTACCGGTGCGTTAAGTTTGAAAAAAAAATAGCTATTTATGAAGTGTAAATAAAAGGTTCTTGCCGATATGTCAAGTGATTAAAACACGACATCAGACGACCTTAGAATGACACACACATAGACATAACAAAGCGAGTGAATTCAATCAGTAAAAAAAAACAACTGGACTAATTTTCTTATGGAATTGGTCAACGTTTCCACAGCTGAACTGTATAAAATGTATATATTTGTGTCCTACAAAAATGTGTTCTAAAGGAAAATAAAAAAAGACTCATTTGAGAAATACAAATCAGGTGATTACATACTTTCGTAGCAATTGATGATCGCATCTTTAGTATCAGTGTTAATGAATAATTAGAAAACGTCAAATTCCCCGTTGTAAGGGACGACCTATATTCATATCCTAACGGTCACTTAAGAATCAAATAAACTAATGTGTTGAAACATCACACTTAATGAATCATTCGTTTCATTTTAGTCTGGAGTTCGAAAGTAAATGAAGATTGTTTGCATGTTAATGTATTAATAAGTTTTACCATATTCGTCTGAATATTAAAGCGGGATATCGTGGGTTCGATCCCCGGCCGAGTCATACCAAAGACTTACAAAAATGGTACTAACAGCTGCCTCGCTTGACGTTCTGCATTAAGAGTTTAGTGTTAGGACTGGTCGGTCTGGTGTCAGGATAATGTGACTGGGTGGGACATCATGCTACATGTCTGCGGCATGATGCCCCAGTGGTAGACATCACTATAAACTGTCTCACTGAGACATCGTAGCGATATGACTGAAAAATTGTTAAAGCTACGTTAAAAATTCTAGTCAAACAAAAAAATTAACTACACATATAGCACAGTAAATTTTTGAACGTTAAGCTTGAGGTTTGTTCTATTACTTGAAATAGCACTATCAAGAACTAGCGTTTTAAAGTCAAGTACATTCATGAAGTTTGATCTTTTGCTCAAAATAGAAGAATTTTGACTACCTGAAATCATCTTTGAGCTAGTATTTAGCTCGACTCACAACACAAAGATACAATTTTTACATCGAAAATACAATCAGTTAATAATAAATTCTGCATTTTGAGAGACCGTAACTGTTCAGACTAAAGACTACGCCGTTCTTCCCGTTTCAAACCCTGATTCACTGGCATTAATATCAGGTGTGTCTCGCATTTCCGGGAGTGTGAACTGAATTTTCAATGTTTGTTCTGCGTGGCGTTTTGCACTCCCCATTCCTATCCTATCATTCAAAACGGGTTTCTCTTCCTTCTCAAATGAGTTTGCGTGAGTGGCCTCACTCTCCCTGTGAATCACAGAATTGTCAGTTATCTGTACGACTTTGAAATCGGAGTCTTTATTGTTCGCATTGGCTTTTGTTAGTGCGGCATTGACGTGGTTCGTTTGCGTTACCAATGCAAGTTCCATTTCCATTCGACAAAATGTACATTTACAGTTCTCAATGTCTCTGGCCGTGATATTTTGAATCCCGGGAGAGCACATATTTATTCCAGGGGTCCGAAGATAAAACTTCCGTTCGTGTAATCTAGAACGTCTGTTGAGTCTCATGTATTGGTTAGATTCGTAAGATTGATCTGGTGTCGATGATCGGGAGTTTTCCCGGGATCCTGACCTGGATGGGGCCGGTGTGGGTGAGAGACAGAGTCCTTTCACAACGCCTACTGTCAAAGACTTGACTCGAGCTTGTTCGCTTTCCTGTATACGCTCTTGCTCATGGATTGCCTGTTTATCTTGTTCGTTGTAGCTGTAATAATCCAGGATGTACCCAACTCGTCTGTTATAGTCCATTCTCTCGCGAAGAACCATTCTTTGTTCTTTGAGGTCACCAGGCTGTCGTCGCCCGTAGGCTATAACTTTGGGATGCTTCAGATATTCTTGTCTTAGGCCGGCTAGAAATGCACCTTTGCTTGTTTGAATGCTATGCGTATTGAGAAGATTCGACAAGTCATGTCTTGATTTACGAAAATAGATAACTTTTCCATTATCAATATACATGGTACCATTATCGACTTCTTGTACCATATATTTCTTTTGTGACCATTCAAGGCTGTTTTCGGGTGGTTTCTGTTTGAGCGACATGTTTGTGATGCCAATAACTCGTGTGGCCTCGGTACTTTGTTTTGTTTTATTTCTTGCGGAATGCACTAACGTCCTCTGTTCTGTGTCGTGTTCTTTCGTCTTTACGAAATCTTCCTTATAAGCGCTCGGATTTGTAATTGGAAAGTTAGGCGCCGTCTTAGCACGGGCGTTCGGTGCAAGTGTCATGTTACAAACAGGTGACTCGGCAAGTTTTATCCTAGCGGAATTGACTCGTCGCTGAATCTTTATATGGTCGACATACCCTGATCTTCGATTTGGAAAAGAAGACTGTGACTGGGGCATGACAACTTGACGTGTCTGCTGTTCGGATCTCCGAGAGGGGTTGTCTTCTGATGACACTACAGTTGATAAAGAGGCCTCCGTCGGTGCGGCCGCGGAGTAAGGGCGCTTGGCTGTCGGTATTGTTCGTGCAGACACTGGGGTGTTTGTCCTTTCTCTTAGGAGTGTTGTTTCTGCCTCCTCCTGCTCAAATCCCCTGGTGGTGAGCTGATAACGTGGTGGCAAACGCTGCCACAAGGTCCATGACGTGCCCGCCGACATTGCTGAAATGAGAAAACATGCAATTTTAATTATATTCCACGACTTTGTGTTTAAAAAAGTCTCAGTCCTGAGTTGAAAGGTTATGTAAAAATAATGTTGAAATGTAAATCTCAAGCAGATCAATGATATTTCACATAATGACACTTAAGCCTATTCTCAAACGGATTTGCCCAGTTCAGATAAAATAAAATTTACGCAATATTTGAGATCATTGATAAATATTGGTGAATTATTTTACCTTTCATTGAACTCTACTTCAACTATAAGGGATTAAAGTTTCTTAAATTTATTTTTTCAACGATTTTTTTCGGCTGAAATGTCGTGAACCAGATAGTTTGTTTATTTGTTCGTTTAGTATTTGTTAACGTAGCTTTAACAATTTTTCAGTCATATCGCTACGATGTCTGCAATGAGGCAGTTCATAGTGATATCTAGCACTGGGGCATCATGCCGCAGACATGTAGCATGATGTCCCACCCAATCACATTATTCTGACACCAGTAAGTCTTTGGTATACATCCCGTTTCCGCGGTGGACACTAACCACTAGGTCAACGAAGCGGTTATCGTGCGCCAGATAGAAACACGATAGGAAGACCATTTAGTAAGAAAATTCTTAGTAGATTGACCATTTTTCACGAAGATTCTTAGTAGATTGACCATGCGAGAAACTGCGGAGGTCGGGGAGTTTTCACTTTTCAGTGTCGGAGAACTTAACACAATTTTTGTTCTGCTTTCACTTTAATAATTCAGGCAACATCGATTATTGTAAATATTATCTGATATTTTAGTTCATCTATTCAGTATAAAACTTTTGAATTTCTATTAAAATATGTTTTGTTCGTGTATTATTCGTTATATTTGTCACTGCTTATAAATTCTGCGTGTTGGCAAATAGTCAGTTATATTTAAACGTATTGTATATGCATTCAGTTTGTGGTTATAAATTGCGTCTCTCTCTCTCTCTCTCTCTCTCTCTCTCTCTCTCTCTCTCTCTCTACACACACACACACACACACACACACACACACACAAAAACAAACAAAGCAACCGAAAACGTTCATAAATTTTAATTAAGGAAAAGATTGCTATAAAGGCGTACAAATTCAATGCAGTCATCTACATACAAGCATGTATGTCAAATTTAAATTTGTTAATATTTCGCTTAATCATTCAAATTTTTCCTCGGCCCCTCACGGCTTGTATTCCGCTCTAGATCTGAATTAATAAACCACAAAATTGCTAACGACGGGATCAAAATTATTCGCTTCTTGTACATCACTTAAATCTTCAAACTGACGTTCCGTAATGCAATACCAAGACTGTCGTATCTGTTCCACTCGAAATGACATGCGTTAATTCCACGCTATCTAAATATTGATGACTTGGACGTATATTGATGATAGTGATCCCTCATGCGCTTCTATGTTTGGAAGCGTTCATCTATTTGTACATGTACGAGTTAACTGGTTTCTACTGTTCTAAAAGGGTTGGCAGCATTTATTTTGCGATCAAAAGCAAATTTAATAATCATTGTAGAAATCCGCCTTTTTAAGATGGGTTTATCCAGCTTATCAATGTGTATTAGGACGAAGACAGTCATCCTCACTAAGAGGTACGTCAACTTATAATAGAATAGTGCCTAACTAGAATTATCAACGGACGGACTGGACTATACCAATATTCCAACTCAAGCGGCGGGGGTGGGGGGAGAGGGGGGCATTGGAGAAAAAAAACTGGAACACTGAATACTTGGTGTCTAATCAGTTCCTTCCGTTATGTACGTCTTCAAATGCTAGATTAATCTTAATATTTTAACATACAAAATTACAAAAATCGGTGAATATTGTAATTATCACTGAAATCGGTAAATACTGTATTTATCAATGAAATCGGTAAATACTGTATTTATCACTGAAATCGGTAAATACTGTATTTATCACTGAAATCGGTAAATACTGTATTTATCACTGAATCGCTAAATACTGTATTTATCACTGAAATCGGTAAATACTGTATTTATCACTGAAATCGGTAAATACTGTATTTATCACTGAAATCGATAAAACTGTATTTATCACTGAAATCGGTAAATACTGTATTTATCACTGAAATCGGTAAATATTGTATTTATCACTGAAATCGGTAAATACTGTATTTATCACTGAAATCGGTAAATATTGTATTTATCACTGAAATTGGTAAATACTGTATTTATCACTGAAATCGGTAAATATTGTAATTATCATTGAAATCGGTAAATATTGTATTTATCACTGAAATCGGTAAATACTGTATTTATCATTGAAATCGGTAAATACTGTATTTATCGTTCCAACTAAGCTTTTCATATGGAAAAAATATCTTATCTTAGTTGCTTTATATAAAGTATAACTAATCTATGAGGGATTATGACCCTTTTCAATGATTTCTTATCAGCGACGGCGAGTATTAAATACATTTCTGTGTACGAATTGCAATTATGAGAAAAAGGCGATAACGTCACGCTTTACGTAGGGCATTGCCCACGGGTACAACAGATCGATGAGTATTAGTTTAAAAAAAATAAACAACCATGAATAGCTAGATCTTTTTGCAAGCGTAGTGTAAAGGCCGAAGTGTATTTCAATTATCTGCAAATAATGGATTTCTTAAGCTTGCTGGTATATCTAAGAAACACAAGTTGTTGTAGGGTTTAACGCCATTTTTCAACACACGAAATGCTATACATGGCGGCCAGTATCATTGGTGGAGGAAGAACCCGGAAAAACCCACGGAAAGAACCAACGACCCACGAGAAGCTACTGGCAAGCTTTCTCACATACCCACATTAGCCGAATCTTAGACTGGAACCCACGCAGACAGAGGTGAGATGGCAGTGATCCGTAATGGAGAGCGCTTTAGACCGCTCGGCCACTCGGGGCCCCAAAAACACAAGTAACTTCAGGGTTAATAGATTAAATTATAAAATATTTGAGGGGGCAGGACTGGAACGAGGAGAGGTCCAGGATTTCTGGACCCAACCCCGTTTTAAAAACAAACGCGCGCACGCGCACACACACACACACACACAAATGTACACACACACACACACACAAATACAGTGCATCAACAACTAATCACATAAGTGCTACATTGCTGCAGAAATGAAAAAGAAGCACAGGAAGTAGGTGGTGTAACAAGTTCTTTTATAAGTAAACCATATTTTTATGATTTCAACTCACATAATACGCCTATTGTGGAAGGAGGAGATGCTTGGAGATGGTGATGATTTAATATCACGTGGAATGTTATTCCAAACAAGGGCACATGAAAATGTAAAGCTGTTTTTAATAGCACTTTTGGGGGCTTATGTACTTTGAAATTTTGTCGTTTTAATGTTCTTAGATTTTGGTTACCAGGAAATTTTCTTTCCTAAAAAACAGTGTTTAGGTAATTGGGGTCATATTTTTCAAACAAAGCAGTATCATCACCATAGCTGCATTCATATCCGTTAATAAAACTGCATTTGCTATTTTGGGGATTGTTCATTTATGAACAAAACAAATAGTAAGGGACCCAAGACAGAACCTTGTGACACCCCACAACCTATCATTTTAGTTTTAGACAGGTGTTAATTTAATATCACCTCTTTAGACCTATTAATCAAGTAGGATGCGAATCACTTAAGAGTACCTTAATTACATTGATACATTTTTAACTCTTCAAGACGAATTTCATGATCTACTAAGTCAATAGCCTTTCGAAAATCAATCATCATAATACCAACTAACTTTTCTTCATCTAAGGCTTTCAACCACGTTTCAGTCATAGAGATATGTTCAGTTTCACAGCAATGATCTTTTCCAAAGTCAGAATGACTTTCGTGAAGTAGATTCTGATTATTGAGATGGTTCCTACAATAATAAGTTTACATGCTTTTCTAGTAATTTGGAAAGGGATGGAAACATTGATATTGGTGCATTGTTTTCAAATCCTCTTTTGATCCGGCTTTTATGTAGTGGTACTACTTGGACACTTTTCCAAGATTGGGGAAATCTACTTGTTCTCAAACTGTGACTGCACAGACAGGTAATACCATCAACAATGGCAAAAGCTTTAAGAAGTCTTGACCCTATCATGTCAGGACATGAAAGTTTAAAAACATCAATGTCTTTAAAGTAATTCAAAACAACTCGGAACCTATATCGGGATATTTCAAATTAGTGTCATTTGGAAGTTCTTTGGAGCATTAACGTTTTAGATGAGATATCTTTATTTCCCCACAAAATGAAACCTTCTCAAAAGGATATCTTAATTTCCCCAGAAAGGATACTTTTATTTCCCAAGAAGGAAACACATATTTGCCCTAAAATGTTACCTTTTTTTCCCCACAAATTATACATTAATGTCACCCATAAAGATACCTTTATTTCTAAAAAGTAAATAGCTATAGCTTCATTTCCCACAAAAGGATACCTATATTTTCCCTAAGAGAATACATATATTTCCCATAAAAGTATACCTTTATTCCCCCAACAAGGATATATAACACCCACCTACCCAAAAAAGATATCTTTATTTCCCACTAAAAGTATACTTTTTTCACCCCGAAATATATATTTATTCCACGTAAAAAGTATACATTAAATACCAAAAAGAGATACCTTTAATTCCCTCAAACGATGCCTTTCTCAAAAAAGGTTACCTTTATTTCTCAGAAAGGAAAACTTTATTTCCATGAAAGGGATATATTTGTTTCTAGAAAGAGAAACCTATATTTCCACCAAAGATACCCTTTTTATTTATTATCGTAGCGCCGAACAATTTTGCATGATAGGTACGTACTTAATGATAACGATATGGATAAAATTGACTCCCTCTATCTCCAGCATTCTCAGCAATGCAATGACGAATATATGTCCGTCTCTGTTAGGCTTAAGATCATATCTGTTATAGACTGCTTGATAATTCTCGAAGAAAGTTTTACTGAAAAAATGTCCTATCGATTGTCTACTTTTTACTGCTTTCTTATATATTTGGATCTCGCTTTATATGCCTTTCCATGTGTCATTACTATGATTTTGTTTGTCACTGTTTTGTAAAGCGATTGAAAATAGAGACTTCTATTTTCACAAACTGTTGTTGAGTGGATGGGTTAAAAGTAGAAGAATCTTTATTTAAAGTGGGGTTTTAATACAAGAACTAACATAAGCTTGTTCAGTTATTTTTCCTAGGGTTCTAACATGCTAGAAGGAAAGTATGTTTCTACATATGTTTGAATTTCCAACCGTTACCAGCATGATGACATACGGACTGAGTTATCTCGTTCCTGGCAATATGTGGGTGAAATAACCCGAAGAAACTTTTGTGGTGCGTTGAATTTCCTAAGATGTAGAAGACGTATGTGCTGGGCGGAGTAATGTTTATTGCTACATTCATTATGAAATAGACTATGATAATGGCTGAAATATTATTTTATAAAATATGCACCATAAATGAGCTTTTCTGGTCCTTTTTAAAATAAAAAAGTCTCCTAGATCTCAGTGCACTTCGAACATCATTTGCCTACTAAACGATAGGTTTAGCGGCCTTGTTAGTGCGTTTCTAATTACCCTGTATATTAGAATCACGTATCGTATAATATATAACATCAGTAAAATATAACATTAGAAAAACGGTTGCTATGTGGTGGGGAGTTTCTAATCAAACTTGCATAAACACCTAATTAACAAACTAATTCTGAAACTTATAACAACCTTAAGAAGTAAATTGTAGCCCCCCAATGAGGTCACATGGGTTCATTGACCAATCATTTGACGGGCTACTAAACACCTAAAAAACATACTAATTCTGAAATTTATAACAACCTTAAGAAAAAAATTGTAGCAAACAAAGAGGTCACATGGGTTCATTGACAAATCATTTGACGGGGCTACACACTTAAAACAACCAAATAGAATTAGAGGAAGCATCAGGGATAACCAAAAATATAGAAATAAACATTGAAGCATTTACGAAAATAACATCAGGTACAACAACAAAAGGGTGCATCCAAATACCAATTAGCCAGTATTCTCCTTAAAACTAGATCAGAAATACAAGGTGATATCGGTAACAACAGCACAGAGTATTTCCAAATTGATAGGGACAAATTTAGATCTAGATACCCAGAAGAGAGGAGAACACCAGTGCTGACAATCAAGATGAAGGTAGGCCCAAGGAACAAGAGACGACAGGAGGACTCCGGAGCAAACAAACCAGAATGAGGGAAGACTGGTTACCATTACGTAACCCTCCATCAAAAAGCCCTTCTAAGGGCTACTGCAATTGGTTGATAGGGTTGAGTGTGTGTTTGATCTATTCCCACTCACCCAGGTCCTACATTCATGTCGATAGTCCCTCAATAGGGGCGCGACATGACGACCAAATTAAATAGCACACTAGGTGTGCATAAACGCCCGTGGGGATGTGGCACCATTCCTTACCCCACGGGAAAAATTCAATAACTTTCTTTTGAAAGATAAAACAGTGAATAATGACCCTTCGTGGCCGGTTCACTTTAATTTAACATTCATTCATTCATATTAGTCGGGTGTCTTCGTGCTGTATCGCATAAATAGCAGTAAAAATGTCTCGCTAACTATTACGACTGATGAGGACTAACATATATCGGATGAGACCAAGACAACATCGACCCAACGTAAACAAATGAACACTCCAAATTTCAAAGTTCTAACACAAACTATCGTTTTCTCCACAACGACAGGATGTTCAAAAAAAGAAGACTTCTGCACTAAATGATGAATCCTTCCTCCAGATACGCCATGGAACTCGACAAACCACTCCGGAATATGATTACACAGTAGCGGGAACTCGCCCCGCAGCTCAAAGGAACAACAGTACTATGCCTACAAATAAGTTAAGTACATTATTCCTTGAAAACATAAACAAAATGGCGCCAAAATGTGGGATTTCCTAAGCTGAATTAGAACGAATTTTCATCTACGTCTGCGTGTCACGAAAACTGCTGAATTTGAGCCAAACATATTCTGCGACAACAATATAAGCGGATTAAACCCGCATATCACGGTCTCTTTAAAGTCACAATCAAGCTTACAAATAATCATAATCATATATTTAAAAAATTGATATTGATATATGACGGAATTTAAATCCTCTATGTGCCGGGTTGTACGCAACACATAAGCTAAGAACTACCACCTATTAAAACACATGCAAGCAACCTAATAATAGAAACTAATTTAATGTTAGGCAGTGTGCGCCAAGGTGTCCAAAATACAACCTCCCTTTATAAGCAAACACGCAAGCACAAACAGAAACAACAAAAGCACTTAGACATTTTATATTTATCTGTATCTCATGTTTGTTTTGGACTTATAAACCCAAATCCAAATTACATATTTTATTAGGACTAGCTCTAAAATAAATAGTATCGGTCCTAACACTAACACGAGGCGCAATAACAACAATGCAAATATATTAACATCACTTAAGGACCTATATGACTCTGATAAAGTCACTATATTAGAGCAAATGCAAAAAATATGGGAAGGGTAAGGAAACCAGCTCTCTGAATTTATGTTCCGAGAGAGCGTAGTACGAACCCATATTTAAATGCGGAAGCAGGGACTAGGAAACCAGGTCCTGAGGTAAAGCACGCCACAGGGAAGGGAACACAGTCCAATCGGAAGACTTTTAGGAAAAGAAAACTAATACACAAATAAGAGAGAACAGAACGCAAAGCCACCCTATCCCAGTTTGTCCTAATGTATTCACTTTATTTTTCGAATCAAACACAACATTTAAAAATATTGTACAAAATATTTTAATTTCGGAACACCGGGTGTCACTTCTAAATTTTTAACCAGCAAGATATGCAAGGGACGGGGCTTAGAGCTATTAACATAAGATAAACATGGATTAATGCACACACAAGATCTATTTGTCGAGAGAAATCGTATGTCTTCATACATTTGCAAGTAGAAACAAAAAGCAAAAACCAAGATTACAAATTTAGCAGCAGAGAAGACCATACGGCGATGTCTGGTTTTATAAAAAGATTACTTACATGTTTCCCTTAATTCTGTACTTTCTTTGACAGAACATATATAATTTGGTTTTTCAGGCAAGAATATGAACTTCTCAGACCCTATATCATCCCGTATGTAATGTGTTGTTATGTGTACATAGCTACAACGGCCACTTATCTAGGTAAATGTTACCAGTAAATGTTATCAAATATGTTAACTTTTCCTATTAATGGGATGGTTTCGTATTTATTTACATTCAGTCGTTGAACCTCCATGGCACGCCATTGGCCGATAAAACCATATTGTTAAACTGGTATAATTGAATTCCGCAGAACCGTTTATGAAAGCCTTCTTTTGCACATCTCTGTTCCAGATGCTAACCACCTGATAACTGTTGTTATTAAAGAATGTTAACTCTATTACAAACATTACATACTTGAGTCGAATTGAAATTTTGTTCTTTTTGCAATACGATATCATCTTTTACAATGTCAGTCTTAACAAACTTAGAAAAAAGATCCGTACTAGCAAGGGAAAGCCACGCATTATTATGTCGATTAATCATAACATTATTGTATTGATTGATCAGTAAGTTGTACTGCATGCTTAGCAATGTCAAATTAATAAGGACGCAAAACGATATTGTGAACAAAGGAGAACCGTGCATGTGCTCTCTAAATGGACGGGCAGGTTAGAGTCTACGTAGTAAACAATCACTAGCAAATCTAATGGCTTTTAGTATAATTTACATGTGAAATAACGCAATGGCAATACAGAACATAACACACGTGTTAATCGCTTATAAGTCGAGTCTAACTGCAAAACACAGTTCGTGATCTGCCGTAATGCTCCTAAATTTCAGGATATATGTTGTTTGTTCTACTGATTACTCTTTACAAACTGCACGGACCCAGATATGCCATTATGCGATGGCAGATCCGTGTCTGTGTAGTTTGCATCTGGATTTGTCTTCTAAGCTAATATAAACGATATGTTCGAAGTAGGCGGACTAAACGAGTTTTGTTATTTACTGGGGATGAGTAAAGTTGTCATGCCAAGACGTATTCGTACAGCACTGATTGGACTATAGCTCGGCCATTTCCGTTCAGTCGAGAAAAAACCTTCGTAGTACTTCTAGAAATATACTAGTTTGATCGGTTTGGTGACTCTATTACAAAGGTATGCACCTCATACGTTAAAACCGCTCCGGTGGCCTAGTGGTTAGAGCGTCCGCCGTGGAAGCGGGATGTCGTGGGTTCGATCCCCGGCCGAGTCATACCAAAGACTTACAAAAATGGTACTAACAGCTGCCTCACTTGACGCTCAGCATTAAGAGGTTAGTGTTAGGACTGGTCGGCCTTGTGTCAGGATAATGTGACTGGGTGGGCATGATGCCCCAGTGCTAGATATCACTATAAACTGCCTCACAGCAGACGAATTTGCTAAAGCCACGTTAAAAATCCTAATCAAACAAACAAACCTCATACGTTAAGACGTAAAATGCCGACAATTTTCAGATGGTAAGTGGTCTGTCTCATTCCGCCGCCATTTTGTACCGTGTTTTAAAAACGTAACAATTTAAATCCGAGGTTTCTTTCATGCAAGATCAAGTTGGTGTGTAATAAGAGCTGTGTGTACGGTATTGAAAGTATATTACAAGAGCTGGGTGTACAGTGTTGACAATAAGTAATAAAAACTGGATAAACAGGGTTCACAGTATGTAATAAGAGCTGGATGTACATAGTTTTCAATGTGTAATAACAGCTGGGTGTACAGAATTCACAATATGTAATAAGATTATGGGTGTACGGAGTTCACAGTGTGTTCTAATAGCAGGGTGTACATAGTTCAGTGTATAATACGAACTGGTTGTACACAGTTCACAGTTAGGTAGTTACCGGTATTGTACAAGTTTAAATATATTGTAATTAAGTAACTGATCCAGCTGTACATCAAGATATGCCATACAGAACCGAGTGCCGCATCCAACTTCGGAGCAAATATTGAATTATTTCTGTCAAGAGTGACCGTTCAATTACACACATATTTCATTGCTATTCATACCAGTGATGTGGCCAAATTAATGTTACTCCAGTCAACGACGAGTTAGAATTGTCTGATAGTAATAAAATCAACGTTTCTTCGCCCGTTTAATATGAATTTACTCAAAAAGAAGTGATTCCTTTTAATGTGAGAAATACCGACAGATTTGTGAGATAAAAATGACAAACCTTTCAGTCATAACTGTGTAGCTATTTATGAATAGAAATAGTTTGTTGACATGACACCATCTCATCTCTCTCTCTCTCTCTCTCTCTCTCTCTCTCTCTCTCTCTCTCTCTCTCTCTCTCTCTCTCTCTCTCTCTCTCTCTCTCTCTCTCTCCGGCAAGCCATGGACAGATTTGTATACTACCGTCGCATTGCAACATAAACACTTGTTAGATGGCATATGTTATGCATACACGTGTCTTACGCAAATAAAGGTTGTACAAGTTATTTTTAAAATGTAACATGAATTCACTTCAAATTAGTCTCCCAAAAAAATCACAGGCCACATTTTCGTTATGTGTCATTATTTCATGTATATGTCTTATATTATTTGTACTCTATGGACAAGGAATATTTACATGAACTTGCATCTGTATTTTAATATGACCACGTGACATTTTTAGTAATGTATTTATGATACAGTAACAGTTGATTTTGTTTCTTCAATTAAATTTCACAAATAAATGACTTCCAACTTTTAACCAATCTTATACTCAGCGTCATTTCTACGAAGTTTTTAATCAGTAGACGCCTGTTTATAACGGGCAAAAATTGTCAGTCCCTATCCATTACATACAAGGTTGTTTCAAATCACTTACCTCCACGTTTCCCATTGGAATGGAAGATAAGAACATCCTCGACATTAAGTTCAAGCTTGACTTGTCTTACAGAAAGAAGAGAACGTTTAAATTCCTTCTTCATATCTGAAAAGTCAGCAGCCATTTCACCCATTTCAGGGTAAATAATGAATTTTTAAAATACTTGTCACTGTTGAAAATATGTACTACGTGATGGGACATTCCACATAATAATAAGACAATAAACCTTTTCCTGCCATCTCGCTAAATACACTAGTAGAATGTAAAATCTACAGTCCTTCAAGCAGAATATGGAAATGTTCGCGTACATGTACTGGTTTAGTAGGCAGAATATAGAGCCCGTTAGTCATTGTGATTGGAGAGGATACATTTTATTGCAGTTTAAACAGTTTAAGTCTCGAAACAGATTTAGCAAAAAGCTAAGAAATATAACTTCCAATTGAGTTTGATTTCTTTTACATTGACACATGAAGCTATTCTTCTTCCATTCTATTCAGATTAAACAAACGCAGTTCAAACAAATCCGTTCACTTTCACTGAAGAATCAATAGTTTGTATTTGTTTCTTCCATTTTCTTTAGAAGTATATTGAGCACGATAGAGTGATGTCTTTATGATATTATGTCAATATTGAAAGCTAGATGGTGGTTGAATACCATGGTACACCATGAGGTCCCACCTGAAATGCGGTAAAGCATGTTCCGTGTTTTTCCTTACTTTCGTAAAATCCATATAAAATCCATATACCCATAAAAAGAACAATATAGAACAAGATTATTCTTGAAGATTAATTAAATATGACCTTTATGCCAGGTTGGTGCGTGGTCATTAACGCTGTACGTTATTTAACGTATTTTACAAAACAAATACGTCGAGGGCATGCATGTACACGTGAGAGCAGAGACATACACGCCAATTAGTGAATTCCACTCTACCAAGTATCATGATGCAGTTTTCTCAGAACAAAACATAGACGTTGACCAAATGGTAAATACTGGATTATAGTCCTGAGTGTACACCTTTACAAGCGTACGTACGGTATTGATCTCAGGAGAAAGAATACAGTAAGTGTTTTGTCAATATTCAGAGCTGTGGCTACTTGGATCAACATTCAGTCTATCTTATCGCTGCTCTTAAAAATATGAATGTATAGCATATACATGTGGAAAACAGTTTTCATATACATTGCAAAACAGTTTTCATATACATTGCAAAAGAGTTTTCATATACATTGCAAAACAGTTTTCATATACATTGCAAAAGAGTTTTCATATACTTGTCCAAATTAGTTTTCACAGACTTATCCAAAATCAGTTGGCATATACATGTCCAAAACAGTTTTTAAAAAACAACCACTTTCAAGCTTTTCTCCCAAAACGTATACATTCCTTGTCCTTTTTGGAATTTTAAGTTGAAAATATATATGATCAAGAAAGATGATACAGGTATTTGGTGTTGAATGTGGACATTTTGTATTACGTTTTACAGCGTCAGAAAGAGAATAATAATACAGGAAAACAAGTTTTGAATAAATACAAAGGAGAAAGGCCCGGAGAATGAATGAATGAATGAATGAATGAATGAATGAATGAATGAATGAATGAATAGCTGGTGACGATTTAGAAGCTTGATGAAGAACCGTGAGCAGTCCATGATGATACAAATTAAGAAATAAATCTTAAAAGAACAAACTTAATGAACAAGAGAGGAGAAATATAATGGTTAGGAAATTAGGGTATTTGACAGGCTGAGTAGTCCAGATATGTGACAAATATAAGTTGAATATATGCCAATTAATTATATACTACTGCAACATTCAAATTGACAAACAAACAAACAAACCGGAATCACTATAATACTCGTGAGCCTTATGCGTGCCAAAGTATGAGAAGGAAACGCATTAAGACAAACATATCAGTCAGTACTACACTATCAACGTGATACAAAATGACAACACATCGTACAATTATATCTAAACAGAATTCCAGTTAAGTCATTTCACATTTGCTATCAGACCGTCTATGGTGATTTTAAAACAGGCGAATTGTACACGGTGGATATTCAAGATTGGATGAAACAAAACTGGATATTACAGGGATGATATGAATATTCAGCCAGGTTGCGTACATTTTACTTTTTACAAATAAGTATCACTTTTCATGAAATTTGAACAGATTTGACTAGATAAGTCTCTTTGAAAAAGATTGTTTTGTTATGAAGCTTATTGTAAAGAATCACTACATTAATAACATGAACGAACTTTCGAAACCGGAGAAAGAAAACAAATTCATAGTCAGTGCAAGAGAAACTCATAGCCAGAGCACGAGAAAATCATAGCCAATCAAACCCGAATGCTCCAGCAAACATTTGTGCACGACAAATCGTGTTTGGTTGTTATTCCTACAAGATTCAGTATGATGTAAATAAACTGTAAATAACGTTAATAATAATAATAATAATAATAATAATAATAATAATAATAATAATAATAATAATAATGTCAGTAATGATGATGATGATGATGATTATTATTATTATTATTATTATTATTATTATTATTATTATTATTATTATTATTATTATTATTAAAACAATGCCTGTAGGCAAAACGGCACGTACAATTCCCAATGTTTCAATACCTCTGGCGGAATGCGTGTAAATTCGTAAACAATACCCACGTTAATCTCTTTTGCACATTTTTTGGACAAAATCCATGGCGTCTGTATACAAATCTAGATGGGGATTAGTCTTGTGTTTGCAAAGATCAAATATTTGTCCAGTCAAGTAGCATTATAAAGTGTATGTATGCAAATAAATCTTGACCCGTTTGATATATTAGAGGAGCATACTTTCACGTGACCAATACGCAGTCTGTATTATATATTCGCACACCATTTTCTGTGACTGATACGTATTATATCTTTGATATTCGGCATATTGTACTTGGTTATCGATATAGTCTATGGTAAATATTTGGCACATTGTATTCCGTGATTTAAACGCCATCTGTTGTAGATAATTGTCACATTGTGCTTGGATCAAAGAAGAATCGCACTTCTCATAGTTGTACAATTAAGGTCCATACTAGCATTCGACCAATCTGAATTCACTAGTTGGATTCATTCTTTTAAACATTGTAATTTACTATGTGCTGAATCGCTATCAGTTATTCGGTTTTAATGATAATAGTTACAGGGGACTGTATATAATAATAATAATAATAATAATAATAATAATAATAATAATAATAATAATAATAATAATAATAATAGCGAAGACTTTGCATAGCGTCTAAGCTTTAGAAGCGTCAAGTGCTTTACATCATTAGACAACTCCTATAAACATATATAATGATATGATTAAAATGAACAAGCACCGTGACATTAGAAAACATAAAACATCCTGAAAATATTGAAGGTAAGGAAACATCATTAGGTCGTTAAGTTTGTTCTTGCAGTCGAAATAGGTGAGTTTTAATAGCGCTCTTGATCACTGTGTCATTGTGACTTATGTTCAGTGGGCAATTCGTTCTACGTTGCTGGGCCCTTGTATGCAAAATAACGTTGTCCATATGACTTCATTTTCATAGTGAGAATACTGAGAATACGAGTGTCAGAAGAGAAGTGTATGTATCTTGCTGACAAGTACATATAGATGAGGTTGGATAGGTAGTTTTGATCGGAGCCCGTCAGTGAAACGTAGCACAGAGCACAAATATTGTGTTTGAGTATGGATCGAATGGATAGCCAGTGTAGAGTACAAAGCAGGAGGAGGTGTACTCTGATCGTTGTACTCTAAGAATGATCCGAGCAGCTGTGTTTATTAACTTTTTGAAGTTTATGATGTAGATATTGAGATGAACCAGACAGAATTGAGTTACAATAGTCCAGTCTTGAAAGTACTAAGTTAAACACAAGTGTCTAGTGGCATCAACCTAAAAATAATTGCGAATGGAGCCGATGCGTCTTGCATATATTCATGCAATGTGAGAGTACTGTCGAGCGTAACACCTAGGTTTCGTACTGTGTGAATTTAATGTTGGTGTTGTTGACATTTATTTTTTTAGGTAAAGGAAGTTAATGAGAAAGTCTTTGTATTGTAATCAGAATGGCCTCAGTTTTATCATCATTCATCTGCAGCTTGTTACAAGTCATCCATGATCTCTTATCAGAAATGCACCTCTCTACACCTTGGATGGTAGCATCAACTACAGTTGGGTGTCTAGATTTGTAGATTTGGGTGGCATTAGCGTACAATTGGTGAGACACTGGGTGATCATCTATGACACTTGAGAGCGGCTGTGTGTATAGAATGAAAATAACAGGTCCAAGAACAGACCCCTGTGGAACATCGCGAAACACATCAGCTGGGTTTGAGTGTGTCCTGTTGATTAAGTACGACTTGAACAACAGTAAGGCAGCATCGTGAATGTCATATGCATGCTGGAGACGGTGAAGTAATATATAATGGTCTAGTGTGTCAAATGCTGCATACAAGTCAAGGAGGGTGAGGACTTCAATCTATTAGCTATCCAAAGCAGAATGTCATTAACTTCCTTCAGAACGGTAGTTTCAGTACTGTGGCAAGATTGATATGCTGACTGTACATTGCTATAAAAAGACTGCTTGAATTCAGATGAGATACTAGTTGGATAGAACAACATTTTATAAGAATGTTGATATCAATGGGATATTAGAAACTGGGCAGTAGTTCTTTAAATTGTTATAATCGAGTGTTTGCTTCTTCGGCAGAAGCTTTACAATAGCAGTTTTTAAAAATATATGGGAATTGCCCGGATGAGATAGATGTATTATTAACATCAGTTAATGAAGCAATATTGGATCTAAGAGCTCAACCAGCAGTGGTATCGGTATTGGATCAAGTTCACGTCTGGTGTACTTCTTCATCACGATTATACGTACTAAATCCGTAGAGACAGGTTCAAATGCTTATAACGGTTACCGCTGAAATTTTGTATCGCAAGTGCATGGTGACGACGAGTCGGTTGAAATTATGTTGTCAAGTGAATCTCTAATGCTTATTTTTTCACGGAAGAAATTTGCAAACAGGTTCGGAAGGTCGACTGTTGTGAAGGTAGCTGGAAGTGGTGTATATTTGTTCCTTGACATTAGCTTGTTAGTAATCTTGAATAGTTATTTGCAGCTGAAACTTTCCGTGATCTTAGTACTGTAGTGGGCTGATTTCGCTGCATGGACATTCTTCTTAGCGACTTCATATATTTGCTTATGAATAGTGAGTTTGGTAAAAGCCAAAGCCTAGCAGTTTTAAGACGATCTCTTTTAGCGTGCGAAGCTGGTCCCTAACACTGCTATACCATGAAGACCACGTTTCAACTGATACTCTGCATTTGGCGGCTGAGGCATGTATGTCAAGCAATGAACGCAGGCAGTTATCAAGTTGTTCTGCTGCAGGAGGTAAGCAAGTTGTTACGTTTGCTTGAATGTCATTCATAAGTTGGGTTCTATTTATCATACAGAGGTTTCTCTTAGAAGCAAACAAAGGTGAAGGATTGGGAACTGTTACGTCAAGATGGCATATAATGCAGAAGTGATTTGATGCAAGTTTTTGGGACACTAAGGAGGACTTAGAATAGTATCACCAGTCATCAGGTCTATGAAGAATCCAGTCTAAACTGTAACCGTGTTTATGGGTGGGTTGGTTAACTGACTGTTGGAAGTTGAAAATGTGAATGGAATCTAGGAGTTTTTATGTGTGTGGGTTTCCAGGACAGTCAAAGTAAACGTAAAGAGTGGGAGAAAATATAACGTTATCAAATTGACATGGGTAGTTTAACATTACACTATGGGCAGAAAAATGGAATTGCATAGTAGGATTACACTATGCGGAGAATGGGGAATTCAACATTAGGTATAACACAAGGGGGAGAAAAGTGAATTCAACATTACGAATAATACTGTATGGAAATGGGGGAAAGTAGATTAAGATGTCGCTACGGTGAGAAAGCGAAATTGCCGTTAGGATGACACTTTGGAGAGAAAGTGTCATATCTAAATTTGTAATGTAATGCTGAATACGTTGTTCAGATTTGCCCGCAACATAAGACACACAGTCGAAAGGGTAGCTAACAAGCTTAAATTTACAATCTAAGAAAAGAAAACCATCACACATACAAAAGGAAGCGTGTACGTTGTATATTTAAACTTAAACTCCAACACACCCTCAAAAATAATTATGGAGAGAATTTTCATTTCTTACACACACACACACACACACACACACACACACACACACACACACACACACAAATGGAGCGGGTAGATCTATTACATTACATGCTCGCACGCCGAATATGAAACTGATCATCAGGGTGCCTGGTATGAAACAAAAGTGACGATATGTGTACGTATTACGTCAGTCAAAATAAAAGAGGACTGTGCACCAGAATGTCTCTAACGTCAAAGAAAGGTAATTACGTACCCTAGAAACCATCCAAAGACAAAACTACACATAAGTATTTTGCATCTTGTGCAATAACACTGGTGTTTGGAGTGGCCATAACGTAAAAGAAAGGAAACGAAGGAGGATAAGAAAGAGGAAAGGGAATGAATAAAGGTGGATATCGCAACAACTGAAGAAGTTACTCCCTGATATAACTTCAAATAAAGATGTTAGCAAGACATTGAGGACAGGTGAAATAAAACAGACCAAACAAAATGGTCTTTTGTGATATGATGTGTTTCAAATTGTGATGTTATTCGTTTCCCACCAGAATATACCCAAAGTAAGTAGAAATCTAATGAATTTGCTTGGTTGTTTTTATTCTTTCTTCATACTTTCTTAAATCTTTTCTAGGTGAGAACAACCATTTTTTTTCAAGGATGAAAGTTTTTCATTCAAATACGTTCACGAACACACAAACACACGAAAACTCTTATTTGATTTGTCTTGTATTTGGCAATAATACATTAGAATATATTTATGAAATATATGGATGATAATGAAAATGTCCATTTCAAAGTGATTCAAAATGATAGAGTTTCTGTCATGCGCTGTAACTGCTTCAATCATGTGCTCTCTTTCAGAGCCCAATGCCCTTGCATTTCTTGTCATTCTTGCTGATGGCTTGGATTATTTTCGAAATGTATTTATTTTCCTCTTAGGCTTGATATAACGCTCTCATCTCCTTCTTCTCAGTCTAACAAAATCTGGTCACGAATCTTTGAAACTATTCTTCTTGTTTCTTCCAGAAAGAGTCATATTCTAAAATGATTAATGTCGAATTCATTTAAAATGACTGTGATG
This sequence comes from Unio pictorum, assembly GCA_030141615.1. Classification (NCBI taxonomy): domain Eukaryota; kingdom Metazoa; phylum Mollusca; class Bivalvia; order Unionida; family Unionidae; genus Unio; species Unio pictorum. Next base: position 5,807,994 of record JARLTB010000027.1, on the reverse strand, counting down.
ACAAAAATCAAATAAATTAATGATGTCATCAGCTGAGCAGTAGTGGTAGTAGTAATAATACATGCAGTATGATGGTATAAGGAATTACCCCAACTCATCGTCTTAATTTTCATCTCCGTTATGGTACTGTACTGAACTGTAGTCTGTCGTTCCTTAACGCAGAAATACTGTTTTATACAGAGTGTATATTTACACTTTATTCTGCCATTTGATTTATATATCTAAGGCGCGTTTTGATTTGTACAGCAAGGAGCGTTCTGATTGGCGGAGTCTAAAAAAGAAACGAAGAGACGCGCTATCGTGGACAAAGGGTTGTTTTTCACCATACTCCTACTCACAGAAACACCGTGTGATTATAGTGCTTCATTAAGATATCAAGTGTGCTGTTTGTCCACATCCCTATCTGTGTTGTGGCCAAACAGACGTTTGATCAAAGGACATAGCCAGCCATCTGTGTCAGAACACTTTATCTGGAACGACAGGGCTGCTTAAAATGAGTGATGATGCAAAGAAGCTTGTGCTAAAAAAAAGGGAAAAATTGACATCTGTATTAACCATGTTCGTTAACAGAAACGAAGTCATCAAACAGCCCTTTTTCGGGGCTACCCTAATATTCTGCAACAAACAAAAACTAATCCAACGGCCCTTTTCGGGGCCAAGTCTGTATTCTACAACAGAGAATACTGATTGTGTATTGTTAACTTCTATATGCTAGTGTAGCTTTGTCCATGCATGTTTGACAACAAAAATAATATACCCTTCTCCATCCCTGTGTGTGTGTGTATAAAAATAAAAATAATACCCACCATTGGTATGTGTGATTGTCTGTCGGATATAAAGTCTGAGTATGCGAGTTATCCCCTTCCCATTGTATGTTTGATGCTATGTTAAATTGCAGTTAAATTAGCTAACCCCTTCCTTTATGTGTGGTTGTGTGTTGGATGGCAATTCGGAGTATGGTAGTCAGCATGTACTTACCTGTCATTAACATAAATAATTTTCTATAATTAGACAGGTGGTATCGAAACTTTTCGCTTGAGGGGACACATTTTTTGTTACTCACATGGTCGGTTATAAACTTGTCTTACGTTTCCCACTACCAGTTGGCACACGTTATTAAAGGTTGACGGGCCGGATAGATACCTTAGGTAGACTGGATTCTGACCTGTGGCTCTTATGATGTACACCCCTGGTCAAGACAAACGTAGATTTGTCGCAACGCTTGTCTACAACAGTCTATATGTTTTTATTGATACTTTTTTTCTTCATCCATGAACGTTCGTCACGCACCCAATCCGACCCGAATAGTTCTTAAATAAAATCTCATAGTGTTATTTGTTATTTAGTATTAAGCTCCTCTTTTCCCCCATTCGTAATGTTGAATTTCCTATCCAACATAGTGTCATTTCCGTAATGTTATTCACCCAAAATTAATTTTCACACACACACACACACACACACACACACACACACACACACACATCTAACTGTGACAATGGCTACAAATCCTTTCAAACAGCTGCATTTGTTTGGGAATATGTATTTTATACAAATAACATGTTAAAACAAAATTCCTCAAGCCTAACTGCGAGAAATTCAACGACTACGGCATTTGAGCTTTCAATGATTCATGTTCCTATATTAGATCCCATTTTATCTCAAGTTTGTTGGTACCATAGGAGTGTCTGATTTCGCAGAGGTTATATGACAATACGGAGGAATCACTCCTGACCAGTCCCTGCGGTCCCCCGTTTATTCCTTTTATAAATCTCTCTCTCTCTCTCTCTCTCTCTCTCTCTCTCTCTATATATATATATATATATATATATATATATATATATATATATATATATATAGCGGCGAGCTGCTATGGTTGCAGTAACCATACATTAAGGCATATTTTGGAATGCTTTTTTTGTATTTCTTAAGCTTGTGATGCTGGTGTAGAAACAAAATGGCTAAAAATAGAACTGTAACCTAATTATCAAGATAATGTCAAGGCATCACCAAAAACCTAATTGTCAATATATCACGAGATCTAAAGACACCGTATTTGCAGTGAAGCAGTCAAAGTACATAGAATGAGAACAAACGGAACCTGTCAGGGAACGTGTTTTGATAACGTCTACAAGATGAAAATTGAGAGAAATCAAATGGATTATGGCAAATACGATGCTTCATAACAAAATATATTATAAAACTATGTGGTAAATAAAGTACCACATTATTGTGATGATGTTTATTTTATACGTAATGCGCAGAATAACAGTTATTAGAAGATTTAAATAACGCTAATTTTCAATCTCAGCTGTGTTGAAATATCTAGTAATTAGCAATTAATCTCACAATTTGTTTTGGTAAAATATACAGCAAACTTTATTCCATTATCAAATAGTAAAAAATACCATATATTTAACACTATGAAATTGTAAAAATGTGATTTCTCACCTTTCGTAGCCTGACAGTTTTCTAACATATTTAAGACTTGAATAATGTTACAAGTGTAACGCTTGAGTAGGATGTTTCTCGCACTACCATCGGTTGATTCATTGTAACAAAGATACAAAATACAAGCGTTGGACCAATCATGCAGGAGAATGGTTTGATAGCAGTGATATTCATTGAAAACTGGGTCAGCAATAAGTTGCATGGTTCCACCATTTTGAATTCTGGTGAATAGAGAAGCTTTATGATTTTTGTTGTTGTTTTAGAGGCAGCTATAACACAAGATAGGCTATATTACGCCAAGGAAATGGGAGCTTTGTGTTATTTATAAGAAGACACCGATGCAGCCGACCTGAGACAACTTGGGCCGGTATCGAACCCACGACCTTTGGAATATGATTCTAACGCTCCACAAACTAAGTACCGCAAAAAAACAAAATGCACCCAGTCCTACTTGACACTTACAGACGTATTGCGCTAGCATAAATATTGGAAACATACAAAAAAAATTACAGACAATAAATGAAGACATTTTTAGAATCGATCTAATCATTGTCAGTTCTGTATATTTAAAGGATTTCCCTTGTTTTCAAAAGATTTCATGTATGTCATGTAACATTATTATTGTTGGATCAGGATTACATTTTGTATGTCTTAATATTTTCTTAACTACTGACCTTGGTTGTATATCACATTTTTGTCCTTTCTTCAATGTGCTAGGCATTGTAAATTACTTAACAAAATGCAAAATCTTAAACCGTCTCAAATAGCGAGAAATTGCTCATTTTCGTTTGGTTTATCTTGACCAAATATAACTTTACTGGTAGAATCTAGAGAGCTTTCCATACACAAACCTTGTGTAATTTGGCATCTTAAACAAACTGACAAAAAACTTTCAATTAAATTATCACAACATACTTACCTTCGTGAAATATCTCACAGATTATATTCGGCAATAAATCCTTTAAATGTTTTTGATTGAATTAAATTAGATCCTAAAGACCCCAATAAGGTCTATATTTCATCCATGAGAATATTCTGGACACAACGTGGCTGGATTTTTATTAAGTAAGCAACGGTTCGGGCAAACTGCCCAGAAAATGGTCAAGCAACCGTAAGGACAAGCTAAAATAAAAAGTTGTTGCATGCACGTTTTTATTTGAATTTCGAGCTAATAAAGAAAATATGATGTACTTAAACTAAAAAAGAACTCTGGGTCCATTTTCCAATAATGTAGACAAATACTCAATATCTGATATGTAAATAAAACCAGTTTGAACAATTACTTCAAAATAAAAATCGAATTTATCCATGTCAATTTGAAGCCATAAACACGTATTTCAGCATTTTATTTATGTGGCCTGGCTTTGTAAAAAAAAATGATCAGTGAAGCAGACGATATTTTCTTAGTAACGTAATCAAGTGTTTGCAAAGCTATCAGAATTTACCGATAACCGCTTGATGGATGAATTTAAGAGGAGATTGTTCTTTTCAATTTCACTGATATCCTACCAGAATTCGAGCAAACTGTTGTTGGAAGGTTGAAGTAATTTAGGGGCATGTCAGGACTGACGTAATAAAATTTCAATTGCATGTACTGTAGTGCTGTGTATTTTGTATAATCGTTGTTAAGAATGACTGTTAAAGACTCCATGCGGCCAATTTTGCATCCGATTGAGGCAGTAATTGCTTTATCGCATTCCTACATCCGCGTTACGCGATGCCTTTCATTGGACTCCTATTAATGTTTGTTTGTTTGATAAGGATATTTAAAGTAGCTTTAACAATTTTTCAGTCGTATCGCTACGATGTCTGCAGTGAAGCAGTATAGAGTTATGTCTAGCACTGGGGCATCATGTCGCAGACATGTAGCATGATGTCCCACAGTCACATTATTTTGACACCAGGCCTATCAGTCCTAACACTAACCTCTTATTGCTGAGCGCCAAGCGAGGCAGTTGTTAGTACCATTTTGTAAGTCATATATGACTCGGCTGGGGATCGAATCCACGACCTCCCGCTTCCGCGGTGGACGCTTTAACTACTAGGCCACCGGAGCGGTGGGACTCCTATTATACTACTATTAGTATTAGTAGTAGTAATATTAGCAGTAGTTATGGTAGTTCAATAATAGTAGTAGTAGCTGTTTTTGTTATAGTACCAGCTGTTGTTGTCCTTTACTTAAATGTGATATTCCAATATACTTTCTTTTCATGAACTCCAGTGCTGCGAATCCGCCTCAGTAATGGCGAGGACCAATCATTCTAATATAACCTCAAATGACTTAATAAACTCCAGTGCTGCGAATCTACCTCATTAATGGCGAAGACATTCATACAATAGTCTCAAATGACTTAAAAAATTGAACTTATCTCCTTCTTTACCCCCAAACTACTCGACTCTATATTTGTACTTACTTTTTTGGTCTTTATATTTGTACGTCAAATTCGGTAAAGTTATCAATTATTGATCAATTGTCTCCATAAATTTTGGTGCATGTGATCATGCTAGTCTGAGACCTTTATCGGCAAGTTTCGGCCTGGCCTGAATACGTTTGAAACAAATTACAGTTGTGATTGTTTGTTTAAATCATCAAAACGTTAAGCAGCAGAGAGGGTGAACAGACCACGTTTTCGAGCAAAAATAAGGCTTCCAGATAACGTTTTCGAGCAAAATATGGCCTATAGACTACGTTTTCAGACAAAAAATAAGACTTCCAACAAAATCTCATTTAACCAAAAAAAAAGTCTCCATTTTTGCAAAAACGGAGATTTTACGATTTTTTAATCAATTTTGCTCGCAACGATGTGGTCATCCACCCTCTCTGCTGCTATGGGTTAACAAAAAATAAGAAATGATTTTAACCGAATATTTGATCCAGTCCGATACGATATCGTGTCCGAGGATCATGTAGATTTATTGTTGCGAATCCGTGCGGAGTCGACTGAGCATGACTAAAGAAATCTCGAAATTGATTGAAGTCCATATCAGAACACCATGTCTGCCAAATATTTCGTAGCGTATGTGTATCAACGCCGTTGAATACAGAAAGAATATTGCAGTTATCTCTGATGACTTTTGGAACCTGAGTGTAGCGTTGAGTGACATATATCACGTCAGTGTTTTTGTGACGCCCCCGGGAAAAGATCCTAGCAGGATTTTTTTGTTTATCCAACATTATATCGTCGTATACGACTAAATTGTTAATATCTCCATCAATATCATCAATACTCGGTGCTTCATCGATATCGGTTATAAATTCAATGGCGTTCTCACCCTTAATTTCTGAAGCGTTTTCATTAAAATCCTTTAACACTTCATAACATCGTTGATCATCTACGCTAGGGGCAATTAAATACAACTTATCCCGCTTCATCCATCTCACTATTAAATTGAGCAACAATTGCGTTTTACCGGATCCAGATGGCCCGATTATAATCATCCGGATAGAGTTTGGTAGCGCTGCATGATGCTTAACTGGTTCTCTTGTTTTAGTCGCTGAAAAATCAATTATATCCATATTTCTATACATAAATTATGGATCTATATTGTATGAAGTGTAAAACGCGTACTAGCACAAATGATGTGACGACGGTTACAACTAAAAATAACAGATCAGCACTTACTGGTAGATGTGCAACATGTGGTATTAAGAAGTTCAGATTTGTTTCTACAAAATCAAAGATTTTACAATCCGGAGATGTTTTTAAAAAAAACGAGGAGGTGATATCGCAGCCAAATTGGCAAAGCTCCCTGGAACCCCATGGGCAAAGTACCCCGGAGAAAAGCACCTTCCAGGATATAGCTACTGTGGACCGGGAACCAGACTTGATATCAGACTCAATGATCAAAATCAGTCCCGACCCGGTGAAGAACCAATAAACGCCATTGATAAGGCCTGTCACCTTCATGATGTTGCTTATAAAAGCAGCAATCTGCAACACAGGCATCTCGTAGATGTGAAATTAATTCATGCGTTAAATGCTATTCCTGATAAATCCTTCAAAGAAAAATTGGCTTCATTTTTAATAAAATCGGCTATGAAAAGCAAATTGATGTTAGGTGCCGGTAATTAATAATATGGAATCAATTTATTATTCCCCAAGAGGATACTGGAGGGGTAAATCAGCAGTTCATAAACTCGCTAGCGCTGCAAAAGTGAAAAAAACCACTGCGGCTAATTGGTTATCCAAACAGGCACTATGGCAAATTTATCTACCACCGCCTAAACAAATTCAATTCTCGCATTTTGATGTGACAGTTCCTAATGAAGTTCATCAGGCTGATATATTATTTCTGCCACATGATCGTGGTTACAAATACGCTTTAACCGTAGTTGATATTGCAAGTCGATACAAAGAAGCAGAACCGTTAAAAACAAAATCAGCCACTGAAGTCGCTTCTGCATTTGAAAGGATTTATCGACGAGGTCCTCTGCACTGGCCAAATCTATTGCAGGTTGATCCTGGCAAGGAATTTCAGGGTGCAGTGTTATCTACAATGAAACATCATAATGTCACCATACGACGAGGGCATACTGCGCTACATCGCGATCAGGCCATTGTAGAACGATTTAATCGGACGATTGCTGAGCGGTTATTTGGATATCAATACGCAAAAGAATTCATCCAAGAAAAAAAATCCCGTGAATGGGTTAAAAGATTACCATCTGTGATTACTGCACTGAATAACGAGATTACTAGAACAATCAACATGAAACCTATCAATGCGATTAAAAAGAAGTCAATACCTGAAAAACCACAAAAAGATTTCAAAGAACCAATTCTTGGTAGTAATGTCATTGTGAGGTACTTATACGAACCAGGAGAGCTTGAAGGGGGTAGAAAAAGGGCTACTGATCCTATTTGGAGTGTTACTACACACAAGATATCTAGTATAACACGATCAACTGGTAGACCTCCAGTCTATAAACTGGATTCAACTGCCCCTCAACGAGGATTTACTCGACAACAACTACAGGTAATTCCCGAGGATACTCAATTGCCACCGCATGGTCTTAACTAGCGCCGTTGCGTCTATTGCACTCAAGACAAGTCAACATCACATTATTTCTGACATGACCGAGACTGTTATTTTTTCTGTCTACGGTGAATTGGCGAGGATCCTTATCCGAATACTGCCAACGCATTATACAATTGCAACTCGCGCAGTGATTATTCTGTTGTTTCTTCAGCGTAATTATTAATTCAGCATCAATATCAAATTCTCGTTGTTTTTATTTATCCTGTTGTTTGTAACCGGAGAGTTTTTTATCAATAATTTTAACATCAATATCATCCATTGTTGTGTCATTATCATCGAAAACAATTCTTCGAAGTTGATTTATTTTTCGTACTCTGGATACTGCGAGATAGACTAAATTCGACCATTCGATGTGATTATCCACCATCCAAACAATTGTATCCGATATAGTCAATCCCTGTGAAGAATGTATTGTTGCTGCGTATCCTAGCGTCCACGGGGATTTATTAGCACGCAATGCATCTTCAACGACATTGATATCAACCAGCACAATATCATTTAATACGAGAATTTGTTTTTCACTCTGTCCTGGAATATCAACTTCAATATTCTGTTTTCGTGTATCCGATGGCCTATAACAAAGGGGTACTGGAAGCGTTGAAAATTTTTCTTTATGTAATTCAAATAACTTCATCTGAAGTGTGTCCCTGACTATTTTTCTACTTGCAATTATCAAATCATTTGGTCTCCATGTTTCCCAGAAATCATTCATTGGAGTTTCTGAAATCACTTCACGCGCTATTTCGCATTGGATTCTATCCGGTTGTAATCTAATTAGCGCTTTGAATTCTCGTAATCGTTCATCAAGTGATCTATAATCAGTGGTAATTTCTTCATAATAGTCTACAAAACCCCTTAGCCATTCATGTGGAGATGCACCGACAAATGGTGGTGGTTGGCCGTGATCACCGCACATGACGACTTTTGTGTTTTTGTTTAACAACCACTCAAGAAATGACACTGTGCATATTTCATCCCAAATGATGATTTCAGGAATGAATTTATCACCCATACACTCAGGAGTCCATTTGTCACCCTTCCATCGAAAGAAACTATGGTAAGTACAGGCATTTACCCCTCGCTGTATCATCTCTCTGGCGAGTCTGTGAGTCGGTGTTAGCACAATCATGGTTGACCGACGAAATAATTCAATTGCACGAGTTGTCTTTCCTGACCCACCACAACCGTTTAAATAAACTGTCTTGTATCTACATACTGGATCAGATACCGGTGGTGCATTAGAAAATTCTGATTGATTTTCAATACGGTTACAACAAAGATATTTATCATCCATGGCAACGTCTGCGGATTCACAATACTCATGTAGCATCTCCTTTTTAAATCGCCAACGCCCCCAATTTTCTTCGGGATCTGTGAATTTAGCTACAGCTGATTTGTACTTATTGTGTATATACATCGAATCAGTGGCCACTCTAACCGCGGTATTAGGAAATCTATTTATCATCGAAAATAGATTAATAGAAGCATAGGCTAGCATTGAACTTCTCAAATGTGTGTACTGGGAATTATATCCATCACAGTAGGTAACAACCGTACCCATTTTCTCACCATTGGATAGAAAAGCATCCTTACGGGATACAAGTTTTCCCTGTTTCATTAAATCCGCTACAATAAAATCGTATTCAGCGACATCTATGATCAACCGCGAAGAATATTTTGCGTTGTCGTATCGTCCACCCTGGGTAAATTTACCGATTATTCTTCGTCCGAGATCTTTTGCTTGTTCTTTTTTAATTTCAAATAACTTCTTAGACCAATTTATGATTTCTTCTTCATTGAAATCAGGGAATTGTTTTCGTAGTTCGTTGATTATACGATCTAGATCGGGTTGTGGTAGCCAAACTTCTTTCTGAGCTCGATAGCATATAATAGCCTCGGAAACAATCAACGATATTAGCATACCACAATCAATCATATATCTCAATAGCACTATTGGCATCCAGGCCTTTTCAGATAGATGTCTACCGAGCCAAACATAACTACACGGATGTAACCCTGTAGCTAATTCAAATGATATCACACGAGCGAATCCGGTTAAATCAAAATTAGGCAATGGTCCATTAATCGCAACACGAGTCATTTCATGCGTGGGGTGTCCAAATCGTTTGAAGTACTCAGCGCATTCCCCATACCCGAGAAAACTTCCGGGATAACACGCGGATATATCAATTGAAATCATTCCATCACGTGAGTATTTCGTATTCCACAGTCCTCCATGACCAAATTTGACGCAACTCAATTTAACATCCTCGAGAAAATCACTTCGTGTTGGACGCCATGAGTTTTTTTCTCTTGCGAAGTGAGCTACCACTGATGGAATAGTAAAACTATCCGTGAGTAGTTTTTCATGGGAATTCTCCGGTGAAAAATCACTAGCGATTTTTCTCATTCTATTATCTAATTCTTCAACGCGATATAATTCACCATTTGGTTTTACAAATTGATCGAATCCTATTTCGGGATCTTCATCACTTCTAAGTAACCACACTGACACAGGATCATTTTTACACAACGCATGAATAGCATCAAATAATCTCTCTTCATAGAAAACATCCCCGACGAACTCCTTAGGGATATATTTCACGGTTCGTTCTCGTGGAAATACTGTTACCGCAGGTGTCCACGCGTGTTTGTTATGATCAATAATCTGTATTGGGGCTCCTCGCGATTGATATTTCGGTTCGTATAATACTTCTCCGGTTATTGTTGTTACTGATATTGGGAATTTTAATGATGCTTCTAATTTAGCTATATCAGAAATTTTTGCACCATGCTGTTTGACTGTCAGTTCCCACTCGGTTATTTTCCTACGTCGCAGATCAGTTAGTTTATTTCCTCGGGATGCATTTGTGAAGTGTTCTATTATTCGTTCTGCTACACAATTCAGTGAACTAGAATATTTCATAGGAGCTAGTTTTGCGATATCGGGTTTATCATTTAACGGATATATCCCATAAACCATTGCTGTTACGGGATAAGATCTTTCGTAGTATGGTTTGTCAATGCCGGTTAGAATTCCTGGTTTGGAATCTCTACTTACAATGACAGCTTTTTTATTCTTGAGGATTGGTTCAAATTTATCCCTAATAATCCATTTGCCATCGACTTCGATAATGAATTTGATTCGGAAAAAATACCGTTTTTCCCCAACACGTGAAATTATCACTGCTGCTTTTTCATCAGTCATGGTAGCATCAACAACACCATCAATTCGAAATGTTGACCAACAATAAGATGCTCCATCACGCTTGAATTCATTAAAACAGTCTCTGATTTTACTAATCATGGCTTTATCAAGAATTGTATTCTTTGGTGTATTAGAAACTATATCGAGATTGAATTGAGCATCTTTCCAGGGTAATCTCTTGGACGTTTTTTTTGGTTTATCGAGATTAAATTTAGGACTAATTTTTAATAATCTCTTAAACTCTTTCATGTTTCCGTCTCTTGGACGTTTTTTTGGTTTATCGAGATTAAATTTAGGATCAATTTTGTTACGTTTTTTTGGTTTATCGAGATTAAATTTAGGACTAATTTTTAATAATCTCTTAAACTCTTTCATGTTTCCGTCTCTTGGACGTTTGAGATTAATTTTGTTACGTTTTTTTGGTTTATCGAGATTAAATTTAGGACTAATTTTTAATAATCTCTTAAACTCTTTCATGTTTCCGTCTCTTGGACGTTTGAGATTAATTTTGTTACGTTTTTTTGGTTTATCGAGATTAAATTTAGGACTAATTTTTAATAATCTCTTAAACTCTTTCATGTTTCCGTCTCTTGGGCGTTTTTTGGGTCTATCGATATTAAATTTAGGATTAATTTTTAATAATCTTTTAAATTCCTTATCAGCATTGAATTCAGCATTTTTCGAAGGCGTTCTCCTTAATTCCCTCATGCTATAATTAAAACAAGCATTTAAATGAAGGATTTATGTATAATGAATCACTGTAAGTGGCTTATGATTGGATCAATAACCCCGTGTAACAAATCATGCAGAAATGAGTTTTGTGGGTATCATATGCAAAGCTTTCGACGTGGAAGCCTTGGTCCGTTACCTTGTATTCTATGTGGAGTTGGGGTCAGGGGAAAATCTCAGTTGTGTCTAAATTGCGGTGGTAAGCGATACAGGGAATTGAAGCGTTATTATGATAAAAGAATAAAAAATGGACAATCAATCAGAAATTTTGACCCTGAAAAGGTCCTTGACCCTGACAACATCAAGGATAAAATCATAAGAACCCCTCAAGACTACATTGAAAGATTCATTATTGAACCAAACAATGAATTAGACAAACAATAGTATTATGTATACGAATGAACCAAGAATTCAGACAACACCCTGTGATCACAAATTATGAAGCATCCAGTGATGGTGTTGTAAGAAACCGCAAACTGAAGAAACCAGTTGGTTCTGATAATGGTATGGGGTATTTGAAGTTTGGCGCTGGAAAGAAGAAAACTTATCTCAATCATCGTTTCGTGTATGAGTGTTTTTATGGATTGATCGAGGATGATTCTGTCATTGATCACAAGGATTCTAATACGAAAAACAATTCTTTATCAAATCTGCAGGCTATTACACAAAGTGAAAATTCCGAACGAGGGGGGACTGGGAAATACTCGAAAAAAGCGAGACCTGTGAAATCTTTGAATACGATAACTAACGAAGAAAAAATATTTCAATCAATGAATGAAGCCGGTAGGCACTTCGATATTTGTATATCCTCAGTACGAAAAGTTGCAGAGGGGATTTATCGATCTGCGATTTCAAAGGGGACTGGACAGAAAATTCGATTTAGTTACGTCTAATGCGTCATATTTTTCATTTAGAAATATATCATTATTATAGAATAATGAATTCTGAAAACATGAATAGCATTTTATCCGAGATTTCAAAATTGAAAAGTTGGGATATTGAACTATCAGATGGGTTAAATCCTGATCAAATCATGTCTGATTTTCAGGATATAGAATACGGAGTTAGCACTAACAAGTATATGCTACCAAAGAAGTATGCGCTCATCAAGAGAATTCAGAATTCTATTCGGGACTCTCTCGCATTTTCCAGTGACGTAAGTGTGTTCGCTCCGTTGTATACCATTATAGAACGAATACGAAAAGAATTGGGGTACGAATACGAATTGAAAAAGGAGGTTAATTCTAAAGTTAGAAACCTACGGGCGTTAATTCAAGAAAATGAACAATTTTGATTGACCGACCATTTATCATTATTTGATTGACCGACTATTTATCATTATTTGATTGCCCGACCATTAATCATTTTTTTTAGCCGACCCTCAAGGGATGTCAAAAATCGATGGATGATATGTCGGATTGATCAAAAATAGAATGGCGAAAGTCACAGTATTATTATTATTTATAGCAATTATGTGACTTTCGCCATCGATGAACGAAGCTGTCTCACGATCAAATAACACTTCCATGACCATCCGATGGTGTTAGGTCGGGATTGAAAAATTGTTTTACAATTGAAACATTGTTTCTGATTTCAAATAATGGTCAATGAAGCATTAACAACCCGATTGGCTCGTGAACGACTGGATGCAATTAAGAGATTTGTACCAATTCGTGACTCTGTACGGAATAAACTGCAACAACGACAGAGTCTTCAGACTGATTTTGCTTTGGGATCTGAAGAATTGTTTAAACCAGTAACAACAGCAACGAAGGGAGTAGAGCGCGCTATACTGGGAGATGGTCCCGAGACGGGAAAATCTGTTATTGGTGAACTCGAAAAAATAGCAGCGAAAACTGAACAAACAGAACAGGCCGTACAAAAAATAGAATCAAAAAGAACAGTTGATGGTTTACGCGTGAGATTTAACGAGAAAGGGTTAGCAGAAATTGATAAGACTGATCCAGCAGAAATTCCTACGCTTGTTGTTACGTCCTATGAAAACAGAAAAAAATGGTTGAAACCAGAACATCATAAGTTTGTTAAGAATTTAACCCATTGGGCTGATATATTCTACAAAATCAAAACTGAAAAAGTCAAAAAAAGACAGATAGTGCATCATACATTGAATATATCAATGCGGTGGATCACGTGTATAATCAATACGAAGAGTTTAAACAACAACAAAAACCGCAAAAGCGACAGCAACCTGCAAAGAAAATATCCTTTTCACCTAAAAAACAACAAATACCACGTGATGATGATTATTTACAAACTACGGATTTAGAAAAACTAGATGAAGCAACTGGTTATAGCGGAAGTGGATTGCAAGATTCCAGTGGACCCCAAAGTGGGGTATGTCCTGGTAGTGTTCTCAGTGATATATCACGATTAGAAGTTCTCATCGGAGGAAAACGAGCCGGAAATAACTCACCGGAAATAATTAATGAAGCAGCTGATGTCTGTAGACGATTATTTCAGGGTGGTATCATGGATATCAGCACATATCGAGATTTCATTGGCGAGTTAGTGGAAAGTGGGTATCATAGTGACTGAATTGAAAAGTCAATTGAAAAATTGTTTCTGATTTCAAATAATGATCATACACTACAATCATGATAAACCAACCCCCGTCTACGTAGTTAATTCACGGTTTCCGGTTTATAGAGCATACTACGGAGATGGTTTAGGTAATACCATTTTAGGGTTATTTGCGAGAATGGCTCCAAAAGTGATGCCGTTGGCTAAACAATTATCAATGAAAGCAATTGATGTTATTCGTGATAAGGGTATTGGTGCTGTTGGAGATCTTGCTGGAAAAGCGTTTTCAACTGCGAAGAATAAATTAACATCATTAGTGAAATCACGGATGAAATCCAAAGGATTTTCAAAACCGTTACCGTCTACAGCGGAAATGCCTGCAAGTGTTAGTAGAATTATAAATAACGCAGTAGATGAAAAATTAGCATCGATGGTGACTCCCTTGATAAATCAAGGGGACCAAAATAACATGATAGCAAACATGATAGCGGGAAGTGGCTTTAAAAAAACACGACGATGAAATGGGAAATCGCGATTTAGACTCTGATAAATAGAATAAAATGTTCAAAAGGTCACCTGATCCAGCATTTGATATGGATGCCCCAGTGCGTAAAGATGATTCTGTACGCGATTTTCAATTTTATTCTTATCACGCAGTACAACCAGATCTCCGATCGCGAATTGAACTTCAAGTTCATGATACCAGTAAATATTTTCTACCGTGTGAGGCATTTATCGAAATCGAAGGAGAACTTGTAACAAATGATGCTGCTCATGATGATCCACCATATGACAATAACCCAACTATCAAAGTTGGTTTTGTTAATAATGGGATCATGGCGTTATTTGAAAGCGCTAGATATCTCATTGATGGAAAGGAAATTGAATCCATTGACCGTGAAGTTGATGTGGCCACAACAATCATAGGGTTAGCGAGATACTCTGATGATTATACAAGATCAGCTGGTCCATCTATGATGTTTTCTAAGGATATTACTGATCACCCTGAACACAACCAGTATTCTAGAGTCAAGGCAACACATGCTTCTTCAGTTAATCCAGCACCAGCCGGATATACAAGACCAGCTGGTGATTTTGATGTCATAAATAATATTACTAACTACAACCTAGGGTTTGCAACACGCGTATTAACGTTGCAAGGACAGCGTAGACAATTTTCATGTGCAATTCCACTGCATCATATATTCGGATTCTGTAGAAACGTCCGAAAAGTTATTTATGGAGCTAAACACACAGTAGCGCTTGTACGAAAGGGTACTGATAATGATGCAATATGGCATGATGCTGGTGTTGCTGATGGTAAAGTCATTTTAACAAAACTGGCATTATGGATGCCAGTGTTAACTCCATCAATCACAGCAGAAGAAAAATTGTTATCATTTATGGAACAAGGAGGAAAATCATTGTTGAGTTGGTTATCAGTGACCACTGATATTAAACTAGATAATGTTGATGATATATTTACTTGGCATCTGGCATCAAAACAAGGTGTTTCAGCTCCACGTCATATATTTGTGGCGTTACAGAATAATGCACGAGTTGGTAATCAACAACGAAGTCATATGATATTTGATCAGTTAGGTGTTAGAGAGGTCTCACTGAGAATAAACGGACAACAGGAACCATCTGAAGATGTACAACTTGATTACACTCACAACCATATTGCTCGTGTATATCATAACCTGTTGTCATTTATGGCACGTGATCTAAATGTGGATACTGGTTTGCAAATATCACAATTGGATTTTAAAAGTCTCTATCCGATCTATTACTTCTCACTGGAACATCTCGATTTGATGAGACAATCTGTCGTTGATATACACTTTAGAGCCCGTGTAACCCGTCCTGGTGGTATTGCTAATTATAGAGCGGTTGCTGTCATTCTCAGTGATAAATCAATGCTACTTGAAGGTGTTGGTGGAAGAATGAGAGTGGTAGATGCACCAGTGGAAAACATGTAATTGAAATTGTAAACGATTTAGAATCAATATATTATGTATAATGTCATATAGTGTTATTAGTGTTGCGTTAACTCCTGGTCAAATCAAAAAATTGCAATCAGAATCGGCTAAAAAATGTGGAACCACAATCACTTTGAAACCGAATCAAATGACTGGTGGTGCAAATAAATTATCACTGACAACTCGTCAAATAAAACATTTCAATGATGCACTTGTAGCCAAAAAAGGTGTTCAGATTACTCTTTCTGCGGCTGCTATCAAAAATATGATTAAAACAGGCGGTATATTCCCGTTGTTAGCTGCGATACCAGCATTGATTGCAGCAGCAGCCCCAGCGGTGGCTAAAGCGGCAGCGTTAGGAGCCGTTGGTACTGCAGCAGGAATGGCACTAAAGAAGGCAACTGGGAAAGGATATAAAAAAAGGGAAAAGGTCTAAGACTACCAGGAACCCCGTATTCGTGGTACAGCGGAAAGGGTCTAAGACTAGGACCGGTTTATTAATTGGAGAGTCTTTGATGGTTCCCATGTCCAATTTTGATTTACTCGATGCTGCTAAAAAACTAGCGATTAAAAACTTCAGAGGTGTCTTTATGAAGGATCAATTACCACATCAACCAAACAGCGTTGAAACCGGAATCATTAATTTAGATAACAGCACCGGACCCGGAACTCACTGGGTTGCATACGCTATTGATCCACGTGGGATTGTCTATTTTGATTCATATGGATTAGCCCCACCAAAAGAGTTTATGCGTTATATAAAAACCCTTCCAATGAAGACTTGGTATTCTACGCTACCAACACAAACGATGATTGACCCACCAATATGTGGCAGCGAAGTATTAAATGTCCTTAACGCTATTTCTAACTCCTTGAGTAACCCAAGCGGAAAACCACCACATGTTGTCGTGAATGAATACACTAGTAATCGCTGGAGAAAATCGAAGATTTTTCAACGAAGTCGTCAAAAACGATTTTAGAGAGAGAAAGAGTTTTACAATAACATGATTGATATTTGGGGGAGATCTTTGAAACCCAAACCCGATGACACTGCAACCGGTGATGTAAAAAAACTAATCAAAGATGAAATAGCTGAGACGTTAAATTTAGCAAGTGTTGACCCGAACGAAATAGTTGTATTTCAGGACAAACAGGGTAAATTGAAATCCAGTGATGTGTCATTGAATGACATTTTGATACGGCAGCGCGACGCCGCTGAAAACTCTATTGCGCTATATTCCAACGACGGACGACTTAAACCAGGTGCACTTGTGTCTACGATCACTGATAAGATTGCTACCCATGACAATGAGTTGAATAATTCTCTGTTAGAACTAGCAACACTTCAATCTAAAATTGAAGAACACGGAAAACAGTTTACATCATTTCGTAGAAATGTCATTGATAAATTTATTGGAACCCTGTTGGATAAAATTGAAATAAAACTCCCGGATATTAAAAAATCCATCGATGAGACAAAAACTTTCATCGAAGCCATCAAAGGTGATTTTTCGAGGATGATAACAATCATTGAAAAAACAAAAATTCCTCATGAGAAAACCAACAACGTAGTATATACAATCCAACACGGATCATTTGCGTGGACACCTACAAACAATAAATTAGATATCACTGCAACCGTTAAAGGTATTTATCGATTAACACTAGTAACACCATTGACTCAATTTAATATATCATCGTCGAGTTCATCCGGGGTCAATAATACGATTTCAACGATCATCGACAAGGATACAACTGAAAGGTTCACTGTAACAGCTACTGATAAAAATTTGATTGGGGTTTCAGCAACCTGGTATGTGGAATTCGTAGCGGATTTAAGTAAATAACTAAATTGAAAGGAAAATCGTTCGGATTTCACAATTGAAAACACTAGTATTTTTAAAATAAAAATGATTTCATCAACGCAATGTCGCTATGATCAGGTCAGAGAATTTCAAGATAGACTCAAAACCCTCACTGAGGAGTATCAAATAAAAATAAAAAAATACCGACGAAGAATCACCGCAATTGATGTTATTGTGTACTCGGTGTCAAGCGTTCTCGCTGGCGCCGGAATAATACTTGCATCGGTTACAATGATTGCCCCGGTTGTAGTTCCAATTTGCATTTCTGCGGTGGCTACAATCGGGGGTATATCAACCGGGATAGCAAAAAAGATATCATCATGCAGCCAGAGTAAACAGCAGAATTACTTAATTCAATTTCATATTGCATCAACCGCATATTCGCAGTTATCCCTGATGATATCGTCGTCACTCGATAATACGATTATATCAGATAGTGAATTCTCAGCGATGGTCAGTATTTTTGATTCAGCGATATCAAAATTAGAGCAACAACATGAATATAATAACAATGACAACACCGATGGAATCAGAAAACACGAACCCAAAAACAAACCCAAAAACCAAAATGATCTCAATAATCTCAACCATACCAGATTGTGAGTTCTCAGTGATGGTCAGTATTTATGATTCCGCGGTGTCAAAATTAGAAATACAACATGAGTATAATAACAATGACGACACCGATGGAATTACTTCAACGAGTAGTGGAGAACACGAACCCAGTACAAACAAGCATGATATCAATAACATCAACGGAACCCGAGTTTAGTGTGAATTTCCCTAGCCCAGTCCCCGTGAAGGAGATAGCGCTAGCAAAATTACGAGTATACCACAGTTGGCCTAATATCAGATCAAAATCATTTGGTGGTCAACAACCGAATAATTCACTGGTGTTTGCAAATAAGAATAAACCCGACGGAACCCCAGACTGGAACGTCGTTTCGATACCAACAGGGTCATACCAAATCGAACAAATCAATAATGAATTCGCGCGTAGAATAAAATCGATTACTGGAGTAGAGTCAAAAATCGCTATAACAGTTCATGAACCGACGCTATCATCCGCAATTGAGATAAGCACAGAAGGATACGTCGTAGATATCTATCAGAGTTCTATTAGAACCGTACTAGGATGGCCTGAAAAACCACCCGGTGGAAAAACCGTTGATTTACCAGAACCACAAAAAACTGATTATATCACCGACAGAATAAAACCCGATAATCCAATAAGGAGTTATAAAGATCACAGAATCACTATAGATTTCTTTGGTCTCGGATACCGATCAACTGGAAGAGACAATATAGGGGATAGAATAGAAGGATATCATTTTGTTAACGAACCTGAAATCATTAAAAATTTCACAGCAATGAATAATGATTTATCGCTGTTGTTAATATCTCTTAAATCCGGCTCTCTCACCCGAGATGAATTTATCAGCGTCGTAGAAACATGCAATAAAATTATCGACGATATGAAAACATTTAACCTAAAAATTATTCAGGATATATTAGATGACGTTAATCCCCTATCGAGAACAGAATTTGCAAAACAATATAAATTTCCCGTGAATGATATTCCGACATTCAAACTACCGGGATATAACGTACCGGAACTAAAAAAACTTCTCAGTGACACCATCGATGTTGGTTTTAAAATAATTCATGATGCATGGAAAAAAACAGCATCACAGGAAATAAAAATCCTCAAACATAATAATGATCCAGATGGTGGTGGTAGGCATATCGCTCCGTTCAACGTGAATATATCCTCAGTGATTGCGCTTAATTTAGTATGTGATGTAATTGAAGGAAGCTATCAAATTAATCTAGAACAATCAAATCAAGCTCAGCAGGGATATATTCTTTATTCATTTGCACCAACAACTCCTCCAGGATTCCTAATTATTGAAAACCCAATTAATCCTGTCTACATGCGATGCCATAATAATTCGTTAACCAGAATTAATTTCAAACTCACCGACCAGTCAAATAATCTGATTGATTTACAAGAAGAGGTGTTAGCGATTAGTCTGTTTGTGAAATCATAAATGATTTTCGTCCTAAGGACTTTCATCATAAAGACTCGATCAAATCATTTCTTATTTTTTGTTAACCCATAGCAGCAGAGAGGGTGGATGACCACATCGTTGCGAGCAAAATTGATTAAAAAATCGTAAAATCTCCGTTTTTGCAAAAATGGAGACTTTTTTTTTGGTTAAATGAGATTTTGTTGGAAGTCTTATTTTTTGTCTGAAAACGTAGTCTATAGGCCATATTTTGCTCGAAAACGTTATCTGGAGGCCTTATTTTTGCTCGAAAACGTGGTCTGTTCACCCTCTCTGCTGCTCGTTAAAATTCAAGGCTCATGATGCCTTTTAAAAGGGTCCCGGTTTTTTATATTTAAAAATTATAGCAACTTCGCTAATTATGGTAAAGCAACCTATGTAATTATATTTAAAAAAAAACATTGATGGAAATATGCGCAAGCTTCACGTTTAATCTGCTCATTTCAACGAACATCAAATACCCGATTCTTCCTTAAAAATTGGTCAATAGAACAAATAAAATAGGAAATTATTGAAAATATAGTTTTATCTGTAATGATGTTAAATTTGTAAGTTAGCGCTAAGATCGAACCGTTGCGTTTCACATTGTTTTAACCAAAAATAAAATGCTTATTTAAGAAACCCGATAAAGTGCATGCGTAATTTTGTCTTCTGTTTTTTAAGAATTAAGATGTTAAATGCTGAGAAACACGAATTATCAACTGAAAGATAACATAAAAGAAAGATAACATAGATAACACGTGATATAACCGGAGAAGATTGCTACTTGGGTTTTTTATTATAAAATGATGATGGAAGAAACGTGGAGTAATAATCCTAATTCACACCAGGACCACTCAAAGAAGTGGCTTGAGCTATTCGTGAACTAGCCTTGGGTAGATTTTGAAGACCAAAAGTCCATGGACTGAAGCTGCCATCATAGAGGTTTTAATTCTTTCTTGATTCAACATGCAGCATTCCGTGATTCCAATGCTTATCGGTCATCTTCAAATCAGAAAAAAAACAAGGGCGATCTTCCTGGTAATGACAATACGTTTTGCAAGAATCTCGCTTAATTTCTTTCCTTACGTACTTAGATACTTTTACGGTTTGATTATTCCATCACACATCGCTCTGGTATATGAGCAGAATTACACATGAAACTCCTCACTTGGAGCTTGATACGTAAATTAATCGATACCGTGCCTTTGGAAGATGGCATACGACTGGCTGACCTCTTGTGAGACGAACCGATTTCCGAACTTCAGATTGAACAAGAACTGATGTCCTTTTATTACTCACTAATTATGCTAGATACTGAATTGGCTCAAAGTGGATGCGACCAATGCACTATTCATTATATAAATAAAGCGAAATATAATTCACAAAACCGACACTGCCACTCTTTGGCGGGGTTTTTCATTTGCTACCGCAACAAACTTCATAATAAAAGTGAAATTTAGCAGGGAGCGCTGTCTCCTGAAAAATGGTCGGCGGAATGAACCAAGAAGTTAGTAGTACGATCCCATTGAGTGGGCAATATTAATTTCACAATTCTCTCCCTTTAATTATTTCTTTTTTTTTTTCTATGCACAATGAGTCCTGTAACGATGACAACATGAAATATTATACGGCTTGGGAGGCTAATAACTGCTATACATGTGTGTGTGTGTGTGTGTGTGTGTGTGTGTGTGTGTGTGTGTGTGTGCGCGCGCGCTAGAATGGAGTGTGCTTTGAAAGATCAACATTAAATGTCACTGACAACTTGTGAGACGACAACGCCAGATTTAAAATATAAAATTATACCCATTATTTTAGAAAATACGCAGACATATATATGACTTCATCAATACCCTGCTAGCAAGAGGGTTAATACATAATATATTATTAAAGAAATAAAATACGCATTTGATGTGGATAAATGCACAAGTTAGCATTTGGCCATATTTACAGTACAACATGAACATCACGACAGCTTTACAAGGTCAATAATATACAATAACTCGAGAAGAAAAAAAAACAATCAGAAAAGTGTTTTTAAAAAAGTCAGATTTAACACAAGAAGCATTGTGACTGTATGAAGTAACACTAGCAAAAAAAAAACAAAAAAACAACAGAAATGGTAGAATCCTGTATAACTTTTCAATAGTTCATATATTTGAAAGGATTAGAAGAAATCCTGTAAATTGTTGAAAAGAAAATTATTTTTGACGCATGCTCTGTTGGCTTGTTAACCACACCTGAAAAGATTTTCAACTGTTTTAATAAAGTTAGCAATTAATAGCATTTAACACATGTTCGCTGTGATCTTAAAAGTCTAGTTGCTTGCACAAATGCTAATAAAATGAGGCAACATATTAAATGGAACAAATGCTGGCAAACATTAATGACATGCAAATACATGAAATTACAGCGATGAATATAAATACATAAGTATGGAGATATTTTCTCATATAATAGCATAGAATAAACTATTTAAAATAAGTCAAGTAAAGTTTGATGATTAATGCGTTTATAAAGTGGACGGAATCAGTGTTGGCTCAATGGTTAGTGTGCAGAACTCATGACCGAGGAGTTATCTCTGGAAGATAAACAAGATGACTGTAATGGCTACCGTGCTTTCCATGTTTAGGGTGGGGTGCTCCCAATTTATTTAAATTAATACAGAAGACCTACCTTGGCTCGTTTTTGTCAGAAATTGAAATAGTGATATAGAGATGCAAAGCTCTGAGCCCCCAGTCAGCGGTGACGACAGTTAAATTAATGAATACACAAATTGTGAAATTTAAATAACAACAATTTAATATAATTCAAACAGTAATCTCTCAAATACAATTCAGCTAAAATCATATCACTCAACCAAGTGACGGCCTAGTTCATCCTTTGAATTAGTGTGTGAAATTTTCCCTTCTGTCCTGAGTCCTACTCATCTGTATGTTTTCTTCCCTTTACCTTTGTCTCTCTCCGTTCTCCTTTCAAATTCACCCTCTGTCTTTCCTTTTCTCTTTTGTCTCCCAGAGACTTGGACCAACTGCTGGGGTAATTCCATCTGGTCCCTCAAACTTCTCTTTTGTCTCCCAGAGACTCGGACCACAGCACTGAGTAATTCCATCTGGTCCCTAAAAGCTTCTGTTTTGAAGCTCTTATTATTCCCAGAATATTAATTGCGCCAATACGGATAGTCTCGAAGTAGTTTATTTGCATTCAGTCTCGCAAAATAATTGTAACCCTACTAACATTTTGGTTCTCAAGATGATATATTTAAACTCGATATTCTAATGTTTGGCACGTCTAGCTTAATTCCTATTGGAGGTTGGTTCATAATGATCAGACATCGTCCCTCCCAACCGTCTGTCAAAGATGTTTACGACACAATTTGACAATCCCTTGTTCCAAACAAGAAATCACCACTTACCTGCGACCAATGTTACGTAACTGACTTTGGCAAAAATAAACCGCGCGTCTCTAGTTTAAGGCTATGTCAATTAACTGGCTGGATATCTGACATTTTGCCGCCGAGAAATTATAGCCTCAGGGTCTAACATACCCATGCTAAAATCTGACTTCTTCTATAACGTGACAATGACATACACAAAGCTAAAACTATTTTGAGGATCAAATAATATACAGTCTGTACTCATGAAATAGGATGGCAATTATGGATCATTTAACAGCAAATTCAATAATAAATACTAATTTAATAATGGGGATGATGCCTGAAAGATACCATTCCTCCTCAGGTTACTGGATGCAAGTGCATTACTTTCAATATTAATTGACAGGACAGCGTTAAGTTTTTGAAAGATAACGTGTTTCTAAAACGCAATAGTCGTGAGGAAAACGCATACAAATTAGCATGAAGGAGTCAAAACATAGGATTCTACTTTAATCTGAAAAACCAGAGGAGCAAAGAAAGTATATTGAAAACATCTCCAGCAAATATCTAAATGCTACAAAATAGATATGAAAACATGTTTAGCCGAAGACTACTTAGGCAAAGTCATGGCATATTAATACATCTCATCACAGAAAAAATGAGACTATAAACCATTGGCAACAGAAATTTGATTCCAAAACTAGATCCAGCAAGCTGAAAAACAGGTACAATAAAAATACATAACTGGTTAAAAGAATTTGAAGAAAAAAATGGGCAATCACGGTCGCATAGATCATTAAACTTCACAATTAATTGTTACAATCAGCATTGTATATGTGAACTAAATTTAATAAGTTATGAAAAGGTATAAATGTAAACAAAACTAAATGGAACGAAAACGAAACGAGACAGATCAATCAACAATAGCAACAACAAATAAATCATAAACAAAAATGGTAGCGGAAATAGGTAAACCAAATAAAAATACCAGATATGCAAAAAGTATGTAAAACTGAAATGGAAATATTGGAGAAAGATATCCGAAGTCAGGCTGATAAGATTAGATGTGTTAGTGATCTGTAAATGCGAGCTCCTTAGACCACTTGGCCACTCGGGGGCCATAGAGAAAGAGTTCAGCAAAAATATTATATTCAGCGTTCACCAGCGTTAATAATAAAGTTATTTACTGGCAAGTATTGTCCCATGGTCTTTCAGAGCCTGAAATCATCTAGGCACACTAATGATTAATAGTGATCTTGAATTTTCATATTCACACAAATCCTATTAAAGTTAATATATTTAATTTTGTCTTACGATCAATAGGCAAAGTATTAGCTATTAGATGTAACTACAGAAATAGAGACAACATATTTATAAACGTACACAATACAATTTCACGATATTGCCCATCAATCTCTATAAATAATTGAATAGTACACTGGGGCGATCTATGAACAAAATGAGAAATAAATTGTTAAATCGTTTGTTTTCACTAGGTGGCGAGGGTCTCTCTTGAGACAGGATAGGAAATGTCCATATAATTAACATGATGCAGCCCTTTTGAAACAAGATGGAGATATCATGTTGAATATGTCCATATGTTTTACATTATGGGGTTATCTGAGGACAAAATGTGACATATAATGTTAACAGTTGTTCATGTCCTTAACATGATAATGATCTCTAGAGACATGATTGAAACCCTTTCTTAGACTTTAGAAAAGAAATCTTATATTAAAAATGCTCATATGTTTACTTCGTAATAAATTTTAAATACTACTACTACTACTACTACTACTACTACTACTACTACTACTACTAATAAAAATGAGGACTTTATATAGCGCCTAATCTTTAGAAGCTCTAAGCGCCTTACAACAATTATAATGATATGTCTACACTACCGAAAAACTGCAAACAAAACCCATGAAATTGGAAAACATAAAAACATGCTGAAAAAATATAAGATACAAATCATTGTTAGGTCTCTAAGTTTGTTCCTGCGGTCGAAAAAGGTGAGTTTTAAGATCATTCTTAAAAGGGACCACTGTGTCTTTGCGTCTAATTTTAATGGGCAATTCGTTCCACATCACCAGGCCCTGGTATGCAAAAGAACGTTGTCCATATGTCTACGTTTTCCTAGTGGGAACATTGAGTATACGATTGTCAGAAGAGAAACGCAATTATCTTGCTGGTGTCTACACATGGGTGAGGGCAAATAGGTATGTTGGACTGGAGTCTGTCAGTGAAACATAGCACAGAGAACAAATTTTGTGTTTGATTCTGTATCGAATGGATAGCCAGTGTAGGGTACAGAGCAGTGGTTAGGTGTGCTCTGATGGAAGTACTCTAAAGATGATCTGAACAGCTGTGTTTTGAACTTTTTGAAGTTTCTGGAGTAAATATTGTGACGAACAAGAACGAATTGAGTTACAATAGTCCAGTCTTGAAAGTACTAATAAACACAAACGTGCTTTAGTGGTATCAACTGAAAGATTTTGCGAATTGAACTGATATCTCAGCTCAAGATATGCAGCCTTGCATATGTTAGTGACATGTTAGTGCAATGTGAGAGTACTGTCTAGAGTAACACCTAGGTTTCGTACTGGCTGTGTGAATTTAATGTTGGTGTTGCTAATATTGATTGTCTGAGGTAAAGGATGTGAATGAAAAAGTCTTTGTTTTGTGATCAGAATGGCCTCAGTTTTATCATCATTCATCTGCAGCTTGTTACATGTCATTCATGATTTCACATCCGAAATGCACCTATATATTCCATGGATGGTGGCATCAACTTCAGTTGGGTGGCTAGACTTGTATTTTTGGGTGTCATCAACATACAGTTGGTGAGACACTGCGTAATGATCTATGACACTTGAGAGCGGCCGAGTGTATAGAATGAAGAGAACAGGTCCAATAACAGACCCTTGTGGAACACCACAAAATAGATCTACTTTGTTGGAGTGTATTCCATTTGCTGATACAATTTGTGTTCTGTTGACTAAGTAGGACTTGAACCACTGTAAGGCTGTATTGTGGATGTCAAATGCATGCTGGAGACAGTGAATATATCATGGTCCATTGTGTCAATTACTGCAGACAAATCAAGGAGGTTTAGGACTGTAATCTTTTCACTATCCAAAGCAGAGAGAATGTCATTAAATACTTTCAGACGAGTAGTTTCAGTAATGTGGCAAAAGCGATATGCAGACTGTACATTGCTAAAAAGACTGTTTGAATTGAAATGAGATAGAAGTTGGGTTAGAACATCGGAGTCTGATGTTTTATCAATAAAGTAAAATGACCTGATCGGTTATATAAATGAACACTTACACAACCGATAAGGTGTTTCCATGTTTTCAGAGATTTTGCCGTACTTATTGATGAAACGCTAGACTTCTGTGGTTAGAACAACTTTATCTAAGCTTTTTTAATATGAACGGAAGATTAGAAACTGAACGGTAGTTCTTTAAATGGTCAAGTGTTGGTTTCTTCAGCAGAGTCTTTACGATGGCAGTTTTGAAAAATGATGGGAATTTCCCCGATGAGAGAAAGAGATATTGATAACATCAGTTAGTGAAGGCAGTATGGATGGAAATTCTTCCGATGTGTGTGTGCGTGTGTGTGTGAAAGAGAGAGAGAGAGAGAGAGAGAGAGAGAGAGAGAGAGAGAGAGAGAGAGAGAGAGAGAGAGAGAGAGAAGAGAGAGAGAGAGAGAGAGAGAGAGAGAGAGAGAGAGAGAGAGAGAGAGAGAGAGAGAGAGAGAGATGACATCAGTTAGTGAAGGCAATATTGGCTCTAAGCACTCAAGCAGCAGTGATTTTGGAATTGAATAAAGTTCACAATACTTTGGTGCAATCTTCATCACGATTGTTTGTACTAAATCAATAGAGACAGGTTCAAATGCTTCCAATAGTTGTCGCTGAAATTCTGTATCATAATTGTAAAGTCAAAGTGATATTTGAAATCTCCAAGAATAATTAGGTTGCCACCGAGCGAATTTCCATACTCCAGAATATTCGGGAAGTGCTCCAAAATGAGATTCAGTCAGCTTGTTTTTTCTACTAGGAGGAAGGAAGTAGAGACAGAAAAAATGGACTGACCTTTGTCCAGTGTGAATGCTGTTTGGACTAGTTCAAATGATGTGTGGCAGATATTGAATGTTGTGTTGTACTTAAGGCATTTTATCACGGAATTCTTTGTGATTACAGCAATTCCACCTCCGCGAGAGTTGTGGGGGAACGATCTGATGGAGTAAGCGGTGGGTGTTGAATCCGTGAACTTGGGCTCATCGCCTGATGTTTTTAGCCATGTTTCTGTCAGGAAGAAGACGCCGATATTCTGGTCGTTGATTATGTGCGCCTTTCCGGTGATCCTACTGATTTGGCGTTGATAATACAATAGTAGTGGTATCTCTGGAACAGCTGACACAACGGTTGGCGATTTAAGATGAATTTGCACCAGATTATCAAAAATAACGGCCGAATTTTTAAATTGTTTATTTGTTACGGGCGAAAGAAGATAACTGGAATTCTTCTTCCTGTTCTACGCCGGCCAGCTTTGAAACAACGTTTTTGTTTCGCTTCCGTTTATATTTAAGTAATGATGAATGTAGTCCCAGTTCGTTTAGTCTTGGGCACAATGTTGTATGAAGCGCCAAGGTGTGTTAATTTAATGCAATTAATGAGGGTCCATCATAGCGTAAGCGGGTTGACTGTCGATCACGTGATGGCGGTTTATTCAAAAGCAAAGGACGTCTTAACAGTGGAACAAGACAGCTGAGAAAAATTAGAATTGTTCTCGTTTCCAAAACAAGGATATGAAGAAATACATACGAACTGAACAGCTAATGCATGATGAAACACAATAATGTACACGAAGATAGACAACAAGGACATATATCATGAAAAAAAGCACAAAATCGGAAGAGCTACGTGAAGCAGTTAAGCGACAGCGGCCATCTTTCCGAAATAAAAAGATAATAGAATAGGACGCTGATTGAAATTTTGTATATGAAGAGATGCAAGAGTTTAATTTGCTACACCGTAAAAAAAGGTCAGAATTTGGCATGACGCTAATGGTTTGCTATAAGTTTGTGACATTTAATGTCTGTGTATTTTAATAATGCCTAAATCTGAGTACACCGTAGCAGTACATCTTACATAGAGTATTTATACTTGTTTAGAAAGCAATTGCTATCCTTTAAAATGAAGAGCGATTTCCATCTTCTCTATAACTTCCACATTACCTCCTTATCGACACAACACCATACCCCCTTACGACCTTCCAGTGGTTCACATTGCTTATTTTCATTGTTTGAATGCTGAAAATTACACATACAATAGTTTCGTGTACAGATGGATATTTTGAGACAACGTTCGATGTATTGTCAAAGAATGTTGTGTATGAAAGTTCGAAGGTCAGTGTATTTTATGTCCACTATCGTTGTTTTGGAGGCAATTTATGTATTGGAGGCATCTCAGATTTTCACAATGCAGTGTGTAAACACCAATAAAAGTTTATATAACTGGATTTTACGTAAAATAAATAACTTATTCTACGTAAAATCCTTTTATAACATAACGTTCAACCCAAAAAAAAGTACCGCACTTATCTTCTGCTGCAAATATAATGCATCCGCATAGTGCTTGTTTTAATTTTCGCGCACCACCAACTTACATGGAGGTCAAGGTTTACAATACAATTATGATTTAAGTGTTTGGTTGTACAATTATAGTTAGGAGTGTAATAATATAATTAGTATTCATTATTTGTCCCGAATCTCAATATTTTAATGATATATACTATTTAAAGAGTATTAAATACATGTTAACAAGATGTACGATTTTGCAGAGTGTTACATTGTTTTAGTGCAACCAAACATTATAATACGGGTGTTGTGCACACCAGTAGTTTCCTTTCAACCGGAATTAGGTTCGCAATTTATACCGTATAATCGGCTCTCGAAATTGATTTTTAAAATGTTATTATTCGTTAAATAACAAATAATTGAAAGTAATCATATGATATAATATACATTAACTTCTGCAATATAAGTACTGAGTAAATTTATGTAGTAAACAAGATAAAAACAACATAAGATATAACAGAGTACTTGTATGCAGGGATGTAGGGCCACCATAAAACTTACACTATTCAGTACATTTGTATGACATTTGATTTTTATTGTAGCAGAAATGGTCATCCATTTTGCATATTGATTATTTTTATTTGAGTTCGTTTGTTATTGGGATTTTAATGTTAGTCGTATGCATTTTCTCAAATGTTAATATTAAATACAATATGATCGACATTGTTAAATTATTGAGACTGTTGGTTATAATTACATGTAATGAAATAGAGGGAACATAATGTGAGCTTACGTAAATTATGTTATATTTATTTAGAGTTAATCCTCTGTTTTTCTCATTGGAGTTTATTCTTTCTATATACTTGGAAATAAACATATTTTCTTCATGTACATATAAGTAGCTAATTAATCAAGATATAATTTCTACGAGCAATTCGTCTTTTATATTACGACTTTCTATATATTACCGGTACATCATAACATTGCATCTAATTCAGTGTTTCAATTTAAGGATTGCTGAAGTCTAGAAACAGGAAGTAACTCTCTAAAAGCAAGTGAGCTTGCGCTAAAAATTAAAGCGGGGTGAGCACATTACAATATTGATACACTATGAGACATACTACTAACTTTATTTGTTTATTTATTTATCAAACTAGCTCATTTTTAATTGTTCTATTTTATAAATTAGAATTTTCCTAGTTCAGTGTTCTAAATCCACAATCAATCTTGTGTATAGATCCAAAAGTGCTAAATAATTTTGATCCCGATAACGTGATTAATTGTTCCGACAACCGGTAGAATAGTAGAATACTGACAACAACCATAACCAATTGTACCAACAAGTTAAGTTATTTCCCTTTGAAGATCTTCAGCAATGGCAGCTGACGACGTAAGCTATCAATTAAGTTTGACATTTTTTATATTTCTTACTCAAATTTAGAAAGTTGGAGTTTATATTTGCTACACACACTTATCCAGTTTAATTAATTGTGTGATCCCCTTTACACGCCAAAATGATTAGTCAGGCACACCCACATAAAGCATTATGTTATTTGAACTGTCATATTACTACCCCTTCATGGATTTTGCGCAAGTCTGGCTTATTTTTGTAACTGTATTGGATTATCAGACATAGTTAAGCAACAAAAAAATATAAAAGAATTTTTTTTTGCGTGTGTGCAAGCCCCCTTCCCCTGGGTGGATGGGGTTTTCGGGGATTTTTTTCCCTGCGAGGATATTATTTTCTCGTTTTATCAACATAATTTTTTTTTTATTAGCAAATATGATTGATGCATATGTTATATATATATATATATATATATATATATATATATATATATATATATATATATATATATATATATATATATCAAATTTCGTTTCTAACTGATTTATAGTGTAAGGGTGTTTTTTTCTCCAATATATTCCCAGACCACCAACTCTCTTCATCCAACCAAGATGAATGTACTCGTGTAAGCTTATAGACCTAGCACTGTTATATACATCATGATACTTATATATCAGTATGAATTTAGAATAAGTTATCTACTCGTATAAGCCTATAGACCTAGCACTATCATATACCATCACCAAAAGACTTTACATGAAGCCATAGCTGCATGAAATCGATGGGAAGATGGTTAGCATTCATTATGTCTTTAATCTGCTGACAGACAAGATGAAACTTCAGCATTGATGAAACTTGACCTGAGCTCACCATTGCTTTAATTGTTTCGTACATATTTAAATCTTGCAGCCTATGTGTTCAAGATATTAGAGGTCCAGTGGTCATGTGATATGAATAACAAATCAATTTCCAATATTGCAGTGCACAAAATTTGAAAATATTAATGAAAGTAACATAATGTTCATAAAAAAGACTGAATGTACACATAACTTTGAACATATTTATTCCAAGAACAATGACCAGAAAATCTTGGGTATTGCAGCAACCTGCAGAAAGCCAGATTCATCAAGCAGCGATGTTTTTGCTGGTATCACATAACTACCGCATTGTCATACACTTTTTACTTAGTGAATCTGGCTTTCTTCAAGTTGCTGTCTCTGTTAAAAGTTCATCATTCTCATACAAAATAATACCTCTTTTGAAGTCAGAAGTAATAACCAAGATTTGCAAATCTCCTGAGCTGACTTCTTTGTTCTATCACATGCATATAGATGCCATTGTAAAAGTCCATAGTAATCGCTAATTTTCATCTGGAATTGAATGTTTTTATGGTATCTTGGGTCAGTTGTGAACAGTGAAAAATGAATAGACTTTGGTATAACTGCATTAATATTACATTTTAGAACAACAAATAATATTTTACTTAAGATCAGTAAAGGCACATACATGGCTACAATGACATGTGCTTGAAGCCAGTGATCTCAAACATACAGCCTGTGGGCAGCACACAGCCTGCCAAGCCATATCGTGGTTCGCAAAATAATTGACTTCACAAGGTGTCATGAGGGATGACATATGTGGTGTGGTCCTTGGGTCATCAAAAATGCCCTCATGTGACCCTTAGAGTAGTTTGAGTTTGTGACCCCTGCTTTTAGCAGATACAAAAAGGTATAGAATGTGTTGGTCTATGGAAGGACTAATCTCACAAGACTGAAATCTAGGGATAAGATATAATCATTACATCCATCAGTAATGTTAGATAGAATCTTCATGGAACTTTACAAATTTTTCTCTAAGCCCTTCACATGTTTATTTGTATAAAAAATTTTTTTAATGCACCCAAAAATATAAACTTGACAGACTCATCACTTAAGTCAAAACGATATGACAGACTTGTGATTTTATCAAAATCATCTGCAGTTTCTGAGCGCAAGGCTTTAAAGTTAAATTGCCTTAAATGTGTGCAAGCATTGAAAGCTGAAACATATGTTTCATTTAATACCAATTAACATTTTAAACTTGAATATAGGTACTCTACAAACTCGATTAAGCCAGTGTGCAGTAGAGTGTAAAATGTTCCTTGGTGCAGTTAAAAGCCAAACATAAAAATAAACTGTACAGTCATTCTGGTAGTTCATTAGAAAGTGTATTGCTGGATGGATTACTTGTAGGCATCTTGAGTGGGAACTGCCACTCGAGATTTGAAAATATTAATGTCTGCAGAAAGACTGAATGTTTGTACATGTTATTACATTCATAAGAATTTGTATACGTTATTACACTGATGATCATATGTGTTATTACACTGGTGAGTGTGCATACATCTTATCGCACTGATGAGTGTTTGTACATGTTATTATATTGATGGTGCCAATTATCTTGGAATGATTGCATATTGTTGATATATATGATGCTTGCAGAGGATGGTATATCACTGGGATGGAAACTGAGTTGTTTATAACCTTGTAGAGAAGTGACATTGCAGATGGTAATAAAAACCTTTGTTTCAACATTCTGATGCAAATGTGTTTCATAAAACTGAGACAAAAATTGTGGACTTAACTCTATAATGCAAATGCTAAAACCATGTTAAAATGATAACAGTCGCCAGAATTTTTCAAGTCACCAGCAAAAAAAGCAAGGTTTTTGTTGTACTAGAAAGGGCTACACTATGGTATTTTCCATTTCAGGTCTTGCTGTCATATAAATTTGCCCATTATACCTAGTGGTAGTCGTAATGTTAGTCGCACAAATGACTTTCTTTGTGTTGCCAATACCAGTGATAATCTTGATGTTAGTGCCTTAAATGACTTTCCTTGTTTTGCCAAATTATACCAGTGATAATCTTGATGTTAGTGTCTTAAATGACTGTTCCTTGTATTGCCAATATATAACTGTGGTAGTCTTGATGTTAGTTTTAAATGACTTTCCTTGTATTGCCAATATATACCTGTGGTAGTCTTGATGGTAGTGTCTTAAATGACGTTCCTTGTATTGCCAATCTATACCAGTGGTAGTCTTGATGAGAGTGTCTCAAATGACTTTCCTTGTATTGCCAATATATATCTGTGGTAGTCTTGATGATTGTTTCTCAAATGACTTTTTTGTTATTGCCAATATCAGTGGTAGTCTTGATGGTAGTGTCTTAAATGACTTTCCTTGTATTGCCAATATGTACCTGGTGTGATCCATATGCCAATATGTAGATGATTGGTCCTGATATTGTATTAAATTACTTGTACATGTATTGCCAATATGTAGCTGATTGGTCCTAATATTGTATTAAATTACATGTATTGCCAATATGTAGCTGTTTGTTTGTTTGATTAGGATTTTTAACGTAGCTTTAACAATTTTTCAGTCATATCGCTACGATGTCTGCAGTGAGGCAGTTTATAGTGATGTCGAGCACTGAGACATCATGCCGCAGACATGTAGCATGATGTCTCACCCAGTCACATTATCCTGACACCAGGCCGACCAGTCCTAACACTAACCTCTTAATGCTGAGCGTCAAGCGAGGCAGCTGTTAGTACCATTTTTGTAAGTCTTTGGTATGACTTGGCCGGGGATCGAACCGACGACCTCCCGCTTCCGGGGCGGACGCTCTAACCACTAGGCCACCGGAGCGGTTCCAATATGTAGCTGGTTGGTCCTGATATTGTATTAAATTACATGAATTGCCAATATGTAGCTGATTGGTCCTGATATTGTATTAAATTACATGTATTGCCAATATGTAGCTGATTGGTCCTGATATTGTATTAAATTACATGTATTGCCAATATGTAGCTGGTTGGTCCTGATATTGTATTAAATTACATGTATTGCCAATATGTAGCTGATTGGTCCTGATATTGTATTAAAATTACATGTATTGCCAATATGTAGCTGATTGGTCCTGATATTGTATTAAATTACATGTATTGCCAATATGTAGCTGGTTGGTCCTGATATTGTATTAAATTACATGTATTGCCAATATGTAGCTGATTGGTCCTGATATTGTATTAAATTACTTGTATTGCCAATATGTAGCTGATTGGTCCTGATATTGTATTAAAATTACATGTATTGCCAATATGTAGCTGATTGGTCCTGATATTGTATTAAATTACTTGTATTGCCAATATGTAGCTGATTGGTCCTGATATTGTATTAAATTACATGTATTGCCAATATGTAGCTGATTGGTCCTGATATTAGTCATTTACAAATTACTTTCTATCATATTTAGAATATCTGTAAAATCAGTCTTTTATAAATATAAGTCTGAAATTATGTCAAAATGAATACTAGTAATATGATATCATTTTTGTGTGGTTTGTTTTAAGGATGGCGAGGTATTTGAAATAACAGACTTTACAACAGCATCGGAATGGGAGAGGTATTTAATTTCTT
Source organism: Unio pictorum (assembly GCA_030141615.1). NCBI lineage: Eukaryota > Metazoa > Mollusca > Bivalvia > Unionida > Unionidae > Unio > Unio pictorum. The sequence continues at coordinate 5,773,359 of JARLTB010000027.1, read as the reverse complement.
TTCTTTTTACAATTCTGTGTTTAGTATTATATTTAAAATTTAATTCTGTATATAATGTTATATTTAAACTTATTTAAAATTCTTAATTTAATATTGCTATGTTCAAAATTCTACATTTAATATCATTATTTTTTGTTGCTGTCCTCTTCTTCATCATGAAACCTCTGTGAATCTTGAAATAGACCAGGAATCATCATCACATTGTAATTATCTAATATGAGATTCTTTATCATCAGGTAGTTTAAACTGTTCAGTAAGAGATATAAGTTATAACTTTATTTCCTGTTTACTTTATCCTTAAAGTTAAATGAAATTCATGCCAGTCTGATGTCCAATATGTCCACCATGGCAGTCAATTTGAAAATTGTGTTGTCAAAACTTCTCCCAAATGGATAGTCATACTTAATGAGGATCTCAGTTGAAAACTTCTTACAGTGCTTTGTTGGTCCTGAATGAAAATGATCCCAATCAATGTTCAGTAATTGCTGTAACAGTGGATGGCTTGCAAATCTTGTCACTACTCATTCTGAATGGATGGTTCTATCAGTATGGGTTTCCTGAAAAGACTTTTGATGAGGTCTGGTTAGTCCTAAATGAAAATAGTTCAGCTTGCACATCCAGTACTGCCACCACAGTGACAAGCTTGAAAAATCTTGTTTTTTTCCATGGATGGTTGTATCAACAATATTTTTGAATTACTCAATGACGTTTCTGATGATATAGTTGGTTCTGAATGAAAGTGGTGCTTTCCAAACATCCATTATGGCTGCAGCAGTGGATGGCTTGAAAATCTTGATATAACTAATTCTGAATAAATGTCACATCAGTGCAGGGTTTTCATTGAATGACTTCTTATGTTGTTTAGTTGGCCAAAATAGTGCTGATATGACTTCCTGGCCATCTTGAAAATCTTGTTATTGCTACTTTACTTAGCTGGTCATATTCCACCTAAAGACTACTTGTCATGTTTAGTTAGTCATAAATGTTTATCTCATCTGATGTTACATATGGCCATGATGTCTGCCATCTTGAAAATCATTTTGTTACTTCTCCAAACAGAAAGTCATATTAACGAGGGCTTTCCAACAGAAACATTTATTTAAGAATGTTGACTTGTGTGTCCTAAATCAAAATTGTGCCAATTTGACAACGATTTGTCCACCCGAGTTCTTAATTTGAAAATCTGGTTGCTGCTGAAGAAAATTTGAGATGGTTTCATCATACAACTGTTAAATGAAGAAATGGTCTTATCTTGAATTTCAGTACATTACAATTATTTTGGCAAATGGTGTCAGTCCCGTTTAGGGGCTCTTGTTTCAGATATGAACCTACAGATTCAGAACACCAAGGTTCATGAAGTATCATTTAAAGACCCACAGATTCAGCATACCAAGGGTCATGAAGTATTGTTTTTAAAGACCTATAGAGAGCTGTCTATTGTGCCTAGGCAGTTACAGTAAAATGTCTTGCCCAGTGGCATCATGGCCGACAACCAAGCCTGGTCAGTGCAGGATTCAAACCCACAAATTTCTTATTGTGATTCCATTAAGCTAGCCACTAGGGCAATGTGGCTCCCTAGAACATGAATGGGTAAAGATTTTGCATCACTAAAATCACTTTTTCCATTTTTGCAATGAGGCTTTGCTTTAATTTGGGTCAGAGGTTACATTTTCAAAATCATTAACACTTCAGAGATTCAGAATTTTCTATGAATAGTATATTTTGTTATTCTCAGTTGATATTTATGTTTTGTTGTGTAGGTTCACTGCAAGAGTTGAAGAGATTCTACATGAATGGAAGCTTGTGAATTGTGAACCTAAACCTCCAGCTAAAAAGGTATAAAACAATAGATTGTACATGATTATGTGATTGACAGACATCAAGACTCACTTAAGGTATAAAACAACAGATTGTACATGATTATGTAGTTGACAGATATCAAGACTCACTTAAGGTATAAAACAATGTATTGTACATGATTATGTGATTGACAGACATCAAGACTCACTTAAGGTATAAAACAATAGATTGTACATGATTATGTAGTTGACAGATATCAAGACTCACTTAAGGTATAAAACAATGTATTGTACATGATTATGTGATTGACAGCCATGAAGACTCACTTAAGGAATAAAACAGTAGATTGAAGATTCACTTAAGGAATAAAACAGTAGATTGAAGATTCACTTAAGGAATAAAACAGTAGATTGAAGATTCACTTAAGGAATAAAACAGTAGATTGAAGATTCACTTAAGGAATAAAACAGTAGATTGTACATGATTATGTAGTTGACAGACATCAAGACTCACTTAAGGTATAAAACAATGTATTGTACATGATTATGTGATTGACAGCCATATCACTTAAGGAATAAAACAGTAGATTGAAGATTCACTTAAGGAATAAAACAGTAGATTGTAAATAATTCAATGACTAGAGCCATGAAGACACACTTAAGGAATAAAACAGTAGATTGAAGATTCACTTAAGGACTGGTGTAAAAGTAGATTGTGTGATGTAGCATATAAATGTGTTTTCTGCACATTCAACAATATGTCCATCTATCTGTGAAACCTTGGCTACTTTTTCTTATCATCATAGTATCAGGCAATGAGGTGTGGCATCCTTGATCCAGAAAACATTTACATTTATTTTTTGCTATCCATCAAACACATCACTGCCTTGCCTTAGCATGCCTGCATAACTCACAAACCTTTGTATTATTTGGTGGGTTCAGGTGTGTGAAACATAGTCTGCTTTTGCTTCACATTAAAAAATCATAAGTAAAATAAGTACATGAAAGTTTGATATATTGACTTGTTTTATTTTTTAAAAATGGTAGTTAGTGTTAGGAAATTTTGGAATCATCATCATCAAAATTTTAGTAAGAATTCATAGTTTTGGTCAAAAAGGAATAAAGTATATGACAATAAAATCTTAGTCACTTGTAGCATTCTCTAGGAAATACATACCAATTATAGAAATCTTGTTAAGTGAAATTCATTTATTAATTTGATTTCTTTAAAAGTAACCATCTTAAATATATGATATGCCATATTGTATTCAAATTAGAAAAGGGTCAGTCCGCTGTTACAACACAATTTTTGTGAGAACTTGTTTCAGTACTTACTTAGTATATAAGCTTTCTTTATTTTGATATGCTTAGAATGTAATGATCTTTCAAGACATTGACACAGCTAAATATATTAGTTGTCCCCAGCCAATTATAGTACATGAATGTTGCTAATATAGCAGTAGCACCCATACGTAAATCAGTGTTGTTTCTCGTTAAACTCACACCATAGGCAACTCTTATGTGTTTACCTTTGGCTAACCAATAGACGGTCCTTATACTGTGAAGTGATGCATTTGACAATAACTTGAAAGTGCATATAAAACATGCATTTCTGATTTCATTGCACAATTCTCTTTTTTTCTGTTTGATATTTTTTCTTCTATCCAGATGTAGTTTCCCAAGACATTGAAATTGCCACATGCTGGCTCAGTTTAAGCACAAATGACATTGATGAAGAAGTAATATTTAAAAATGCTACCTTCAGGCATTAATGAATGCAGACCTTATTTATGAGTTTGGCTCCAGTGGTTTATAAATGTAATCAGGCTACAAAGCTTTGGTTTATTTGTATTTGTGATCCATGCAGAGAGGAAGGCAACTCAATTTTTGTCATCATTTATTTTTAAAATAATTGTTGTTTTGAATTTGTATGTAGTCTTTTATTATTTTAGCTAAAGCCATGGGCAGGGATAGGGTAGTTTGGTGGGAGTGAATCCACCTATTCTTTGTTAACTCGTGAGCAGTTAAGTCCATATACATTAGTCATAGCTTAAATAAAGCCACAGGATTGTGAAGGAAACAATTTTGGGTTAACAGTGACAGCTGATGGGTGATGATGGAAGCAGTCCTAACAACTGTTGTTGATACATGCAAATTATAATTTTTTATCTTACAAAAATGATTTAATATAATGTTTGATCCTACACAACTATTTTTATAATGGATGTTAATATAATCATTTATTGTTCACAGATATCAGTTTAATGGATTTTAATATAATTAGATGTTGGATTGTAAGAAGTCATATATAGTTGGAGCGTCATTATATTCAATGTCTGTCATTAGTGTATTGTAGGATAAAGGTGGTTATAGTTGTTATTGATTGAGAGGTGGATTCACTCTATCCCTGCCCAATTTGTATACAGATTCAAAACAACACTTGTGCTATATCAGGTGTGCATATTTTGTATTTTTTCTGTTGAAAATTCTTTAACAAACAGATAATGCAAAATTGTTCAGATGATCAATATTTGCTTTAGGGGGAGTATGCTAATGGAATATGGGAAGAACAAACAGAGGAATTGAGCTTTGCAGACTTCCAGTTTTGTATGACCCATATCTGGCTGAAACAGCCCCAGGAGGATGATCAGATACAAACAGAGAGAGAAACAGCTGAGAATGAGACAGAAGAGGAGGAACAGGAAGGTTAGCACATGCATGTTTGTTGTCTGTGTTTGTTTTGTTCTTTCTTGATGTATATATCATTCTTGGATGCAATCCATCACCAGGGTATCTCTGATGTTGTGTATTTGTTACTCCTTACCTGCGAATGTGGTAGGGACATACTGTTACCCATATATCCCAGGCCTCTATCCACCCATCCTTCTTTCAGTCTTACCTTGGTTAAATGCATTATTATGCCCTCCAGGCTGCATTGTCATGTAACTTAGGGAAGAATGGCTCTTGATGTGCCAAAATGTGGTCAGTGTGTTCTATATGTATACACTTCAGTGACTTTGGTTGCATGCTGCAAAAAGAGTGCTGTTCTCTGAACACATTTTAATATTCGTGGATTGAAATTATGCAGAGCATAATTATAATATCAGTGTTGATTTAGCCTCCATGCCCAAAGAACAAGGCTTCTCAAGTGTTTTTAATTTGCCTTGATCAAGTTACAGAGACCTATTATACCCTGTACACATAACAGCATGTACATGTGTCCAACCTCACTGCATCTCCCCCATTCTTTCTTCCTATGTCTGTAGCAGCAGTTTGGAGGGGGCTAATATATCACAGATTGTATATATCACTATAAGTACCATACCCATTGAAAAAAAGAGGTCAGATGGCAGTGATCTGTAATGGAGAGCATTTTATACCACTCAACCACTCGTGACCCATATGGACCATGTAACTTCTTCTTCGAAATGAGAAATCCTGCGATTGTTATCATCTTTGAATTAATCTTACGTTGATCGGTGACATCCGTGGCTGAACCAATTTGAGTTGAAAGCTGGCACACCAGATTGGTTGATGTCACCATAGTAAACATGAATAGCTAACACCATGGTATGTCAGATTGTCTTCAAACCATGTTTGCCCTTCAGTTTATATTTAAGTGACCCAGCTGATCATCAAAGGTTTATTTGTATTCTTAGCAAATATGTTTTAAGCTTTCTGTCAAAACTGGTTTTAGCTGCTGACACAATATTTTTTGCTAAATCCAGTTTCCCCCAAAGATAAAAAAGAGGTAGTAAAAATATTTTATGTTGTGAATATTTTCCATATTTTTCTCTCATTCTGAGACCATTTTGTCTAATTTTCATATTATTTCATCTCATTCCACTACCATTTCATCTCATTCTCATACGGTTTCATCTCATTTCAGTAGTGGGTTTTTTTCTTCTCATTTCAGTACCGGTTTTGTCTCATTCTGGTACTGTTTGATCTCATTTCAGTAGTGTTTCATCTTATTGTGGCAGTGGTTTTAGACAATGACTCATATTATGTGTAATAGTCAAAGTTAGTAAGTGTTTTGCAAATTATGACTATGATAAAAATATGGTAGTGTCTTTTTCTTGATAGTCACTTTCCTCTGACCCACCCCACCCCATGTTCAATCATCCTGAAATTGAGTAGTTTATTTAGTTTCTCATTTATAACAGTTAAATCATATTTTGTCTTTTTAATAAGCTAGCATATGAGTTCAAATTACACTGTTTACAAAATAAATCCTATTGGAGGTAGTTTCTCATATTTCTTGGTCACATGATCAAAATCTTGCAGTCTGCATTTCTCATGATGTTAGAGATGAAACAGTTATGTAATGCAACAAATGATGTAATTATGTGACTAAGGAATGGTGCATTTCAGGTTAATTCTATTAATAAAAGCAATGGATGTTGGCTCATAATTTGCCCAATTAATCTTTCAAATTATGTTTTAATTGTTATAGCTTGGAAGATAAATATTCTTGTTATTGATTTCAGGCAGGTAGGGGTCAATACAAGGCCATATAATTTCGCTAACCTCAGGATAAAGAGACTAATCTATGCAGCTGTCTTCTGGATATCTCTTCCTGATTGGTCATTTCCAGTTAGTAATTGTACACATTTAGACGGGAATCCTATGCAGTGGTCTATTGCATACTCTGATCTGAGTAGCATCATTCACGCTGTGACATTTAGAAGTAAATACTAATTGATTTGTTCAGTGCATGACAAGAGATATCAGAGTGTAGTGTGCTTATTACTCAGATGATAATAACGTTGCCTATGTGTCTCCTCTAAATCTGTTCATACTGAAACCTGAAATATGATTTCTTTTAGGTTTAAAATATCATTGCCACAAATTTTCTTTGCTGTTTTGTGAAAAATAATATGAAAGGCAATTATTTGCATATGCTCAAACAATAGAATTACAGTGGTCCCACTCACGCTTGCAAAGAGTTTGCCAGTAGTTCTGAGCATCATTCTAACTTGCATCTTGACTAAGTAGGAAACATCTGCTTGCTTTTTGAAGACCAACAACTGTTTTCATGTCATTGATACTGCAATGATGATCTTGACTTACTGCTTTTTTTAATTCGTTGCAGACAAGACAGCTACAGTGTTTCTTGATCTTCAGAACATGGATAATGACTTCCCATCTCGAGCTCACTGTATCTGTAGATGGTAAGTCCATAGTCATTTAAACCATTATCATGTCTTTTTATCTTCATCTGTCAGCTTGCGACAGAATAAACAGCAGATGTTGGTCTGCCCACCCATCATTATTTCTTTCCTTTTCTTTCTTCTGTTTTTGCACCCCTTTATCTTGTCTATTTTTTTTAATGTAACTTAGCATAATCCTAAATACTCTCTAAGTGTATAAGGTCACAGTCATTAAAAGTTTGTGTTATGAATTTGATTATAGTTCTCCATTTGCTTACATTTTCTTAATCCAGTGATGAATTTTCTTAATAATTGAGATGACTCATTATGAGGCTTAATACAGTTCATTTTTGGTGACATGCATGTTTGTATCTTAGATGTTAGGGTCAAGGTCACAGTCATGGGAATTTGCATTAAGGGTTTGGTTAGTTTTTCATTCAGTTATGTTTCTAAAACCCTTTGATGACTTTGCATCATACTTGTGATGCAACAGCTAAGATCATTCATTCTGTAACATGCACCATTGTTCTTGGGGTTAAGGTCACAGTCATAAAATATTGGCGTTGTGATTTTGGTTATTTGCTTATACTTCCTAAACCCCTTTAATGGATTTTGTTCATATTTGGCTTCATTGCTTTATTTCAGGTATGGGTTACAGGAATTTGTAACATTAATGCCAGTTGTAAATGAACAGTCCATTGACACAGAGAGTCGAGTTAAACTTCTTCTATCCTCTGTCAGCATAGCCCTTAGTAATGCTGGATGGTGAGTTTTACTACTTGTTGGTCTGTATACTCTAGAAATAATGGATGCACATAAAGCATGTTTGCGAAATTTTAATTTGTCCAAAATTCAGTTTGTATTTTCAGATTTGACTTAAACTTTGTTCAGAGGCATTGCAGAATATTAGCCAGTTTTTAAACAGAACTGTGCAGATTTATTGAGGCTCTTTGAAGAGGCCAAAATAAAATTATAAGTTTTATATCTTCTCATCATATTTGCAGAGCTGCCAACCCTCACAATTTTGGTGGGAATTTCACGAGTTTTTCAGCGATTTGCGAATTCACACCACATGCAACAAATTCATGATAATTCCCCAAATCTCCATTTTTAAAAATATTTGATACAATATCTGATTTCCTGTTAAGGCTTGTCATGATATCGGCAGTTACCAAAACGTTCCGGTTCAACTGGTTGCGGTATTAGTGAACTATAGCTGAGAGGTACTGTTGGCCCGGTAGCAAGCATTTTAACATATTTTAATATATAAATATAAGAATTGTTTTACAAATGCTTTTAAGAGAAACTGGGGCTTAACCGGAATTTTGTTCCGCGCATGCGCCGGCAACACTGATGTGAATTACTATTCAACAACTTATCTTCAAAATGTCTTCATAACCAAGGAAAAATATAGTCCGAGTTTCCTCAGCCTTTGGAAATTTGTTAATTGTCCATATCACGTGGCTATGTGACCTTATTGACATGAAGGTTGCGAGATTTGTAGTCATGTGACTCGGACAAAAAATAGCCAGATCCAGGTCAAATTTCAGCAACAAAATATTTTTGTCTCCCCTGTCAGCGGATTAAAAACAAAGACGAATGTAATGCTCACGATTTTGAGAAAATAAATCATATTTCTATCAATTTCAAGCAGGTATATCTCAATGAAAAATCATTCAAATTTGCTGGGCCAGTTAGTAACCCCATGCTGAAATCAAATGGTGTCGGCAAATTCCAACTTTTCAATAGGGAATGGGCTCTGACCCTTTACCCCAACATAAATGTCCAAATATAAAAAATGGTGAGGCAAGGGTCATAGGAGACTCGAAATAATAAAAAGAAATATATTGCTGCAAAAGTGAAGTTTAGTTTTGGAATATGCCAAATGTTTGCCGTGCATTCATTTGTTCTGACAAATATTTGTGGACTCTAGGATCAATTCACGAATGCATGTCAAAATTCACTAATTTTTATCACCAATTTCACAAACTGCAAGCCTGGAGGGTTGGCAGCTCTGTATTTGCATGCATATTTCAGTTGTAACTAGCCTTAAGAAGTCCACTTTTAAAAGCTGACATGTTTAACCATTGCTATAATGTGGTTGACTGAGCTCATTGATGGTTTTGACTTAAGCATTTAAATTTACACAATTTAGAAATTTGTAATGATCTAAAAACAATTGTGAACGGTTACAGTTAGTGATGGTATTTGCAAAAGTGGGTCATAAGTTTCTTTTAGTTTTTGTTTCATGTTTAGCTTCTCAGCATATTAAAACTGCTTTTGAGAACCTTAACATGTATGGTCTTGAATCATCTTTATCATGGCACCAGTTTCTAGCCTGCTTTGACACATACCAAAATTTCAAACAATAACCAAAATGATACTGTTTATTCAAACTGATTCAAAATCTAGTGTATCCCTTGACCTTCTTGATATGCTTATAACTGACAGCTATTTATATAGAAGCCATTGACAGTGTGTATACCATACACTGCTCAACTTGTAACTGTTTCATTTACTGCATCTTATATTATATTATGATAGGATTCAGTTTGTAGTATAGGATTGTTGTGGTATTGCTACATGTGTGTACATGAAGAAAATTCTATAATGCAGTCATCCACACTGCCTGGATATTCACATCAGCTAACACTGGTTGTACTTTACTGTTCATATAAAACGTTAAATATTTTGTCAATATTTGCAAGCATTAAAAAAAATAAGTTGTTTTTTTTTTACATAAAGATTTCAGCCTGAATAGTGATATGTATGTTCATCCATACACATCCTAGATTGACCTCAGTGTTCTAGTCTTAATAAGTCTTAATAATAGTCTTTGAGTTCCGGAAAGATGGCCGCCATCGCTTAACTGCTTGACGAAGGCTACTCCATTTTTGTGCTATTTTTCATGATATATGTGCTTGTTGTTTATATTTGTCTACATTATTGTGTTTCATGATGCATTGGCTGTTCAGTTCGTATGTGTTTCTTCATCTCCTTGTTTTGGAAACGAGAACAATTAGAAGTTTTCTCAGCTGTTTTGTTCCACTGTTAAGACATCTTTTGTTTTTTAGTAAACCACCGTCATGTGATTGCCAGTCAACTCGCTTACGCTATGATAGACCCTCGTTAATTGCATTAAATGACCACACCTTGGCTCTTGATACTACATTGTGCTCAAGACTAAATGAACTGGGACTATATTCATCATTACTTAAATGTAAATGGAAGCAAAAAAAGAAATGTTGTTTTAAAGCTGGCCGGCATAGAACAGGAAGAATTCCAGTTATCTCCCTTTCATCCGTACCAAATAAACAATTAAAAAATTTGGCCATTTATTTTGATAACTTGGTTCAAATTCTTCTTTAATCGTCAACTGTCCCAGGGATGTATATATTGCATTATTCAATGCTCAATCAATAGGATCACCGGAAAAGCACACAGAAATAGTTAATTTAATCAACGACCAGAATATCAACAATTCTTCGTGACATCGCTGTCATCACAAAGTATTCCATGATAAAATGCCTTAAGTACAACACAACCTTCAATTTCTGCCACACATCGTTTGAACTAGTCCAAACAACACTCACATTTTTCTGTCTCTACTGCCCTCCTCTTAGTAGAAAAAACAAGCTGACTGAATCTCTCATTTTGGAGCAGTTTCTGAATCTTCTGGAGTATGGAAATTCGATAGGTGGCAACCTAATTATTCTTGGAGATTTCAACTTTCACTTTGACTGCCCTGGAAACCCATACATGTCAAAATTCCTAGATTCCATTCATGTTTTCAACCTTAAACAGTCAGTTAACCAACCCACCCATAAACTTAGTCACATTTTAGACTGGTTTCTTCGTAGACCTGATGATAATATTCTGCAATCCACCCTTGTAACCCATAAAGTTGCATCAGATCACCTCTGCATTATATGCCATCTCGATGTATCAGTCCCTAACCCTCCAACTTTATTTGCTACTAAGAGAAACCTCCGTATGATAAATAGAACCAAATTAATGCTTGAACTCCAAGAAAACCTAACAACTTACTTACATCCTACAGCAGAACAACTCGATAATTGCCTGCGTTCATTACTTGAAAAACATGCCGCAGCCACCAGATGCAGAGTATCAGTAAAGAGTATCAATAAAAAAGTGTTCTCCATGGTATAGCAGTGTTAAGGACCAGCTTCACACGGCTAAAAATCATATCTGAAAAGCAGAGAGGCTCACTATTCATAAACAAATCTATGAAGCCGCTTAAGAAGAACATCACAAACATAGTCCATTTAGCATAATTATCTCACTACAGTACTAAGATCACAGAGAGTTCCAGCTGCAAAGAGCTCTTCGAGATAACTAACAAACTAATGTCAAGGAACAAATGTACACCACTTCCAACTTTCAAATAGTCTTTTTAGCAATGTACATTCTGCATATCACCCTTGCCACAGTACTGAAACTTCTCTTCTGAAAGTATTTAACAACATTCTCTCTGCTTTGGATAGTGGAAAGATTACACTGGCTATCAATTCGATACAGAATCAAACACAGAATTTGTTCTCTATGCTATGTTTCACTGACAGACTCCAGTCCAACATACCTATCCGGCCTCACCCATGTGTATACACCAGCAAGATACTTATGCTCCTCTTCTGACAATCGTATACTCATTGTTCCTACTATGAAAACAAAGTCATATGGACAACATTCTTTTGCATTCCAGGGCCAGGCAATGTGGAATGAATTGCCCATTGAAATTAGACACTGCAACACAGTTGTCCCTTTTAAGAGTGCTCTTAAAATGCACCTTGTTTGACTGCAGGAACAAACTTAAAGACCTAATAATGTTTTGAATCTTATATGTTTTCAGCATGTTTTTATGTTTTCCAATTTCATGGTTTTTGTTATTTGTTTTAATGTAGTGTAGTGTTACGTGTATTTGATTTGGGTCATTTATTTTTGTATTTTAATTGTTTGTCAGATTCAAATTTGACATTTTAAGTTTAAGATTCATTCATTGGGAGATATTATTTTTAGAAAGTGGGATGACATGTACTCTTAAGAATAAACACCAGATGTTGACATCATTTCTGACCTGGCTTCAGAGTTGTAAACAAGCTTTTAAAATGATTGGTTGGTTCCAAGGACATTATGGAGCTTTGTTATAAACATCTATGTTTAGTTGGGTCATACGGTATGTACGGGATTTTTAGAACGTAAATTTATTCTAAAAGATTCTAGAAGATCATGTGACCCCTTTCTTGTGTACGTAAAAACAGGTATATAAATTATGTTTTGGAGCGAACTATTTAGTAGAACTTGGGCTGTTAGAATATTAAGTTGTGTCATTTTGAGTTACTTAAAATTACCTTGTTTTGGAAATTATTTCAATTCATTTGGAGCAAGAGGATTTATTTTGTTATTTTTCTGGAAAGTAATTGTGCTCATTCAGTTCCATTACCAAATCTGACTTCATCATGTGACATTGTCTTCCATCTTGGATACTTCACTAAGATTCGAACTTGGAATTATTTAGACATTTTATTACCAGGACTTTTGCAGTTTCTCAAGTGGATAATATTTTGAATTATTTTTGGATTAATTTTGGAATTGATTCTTAAAACCATAAGTTTATTTTTCTTTTCTGGAAAATATTTGTGGTCAATAAATTGTTTGTTAAGTTTTTACAAGCTTGTTATTTTCACTCTTTCTATGTTACTGTTTATTCGAGCCAAAGCACGTAACAGTAGTCATATCATTATAAATGTTGTAAAGCGCTTAGAGCTTCTAAAGATTAGGTGCTAATCAAAGTCCTCATTATTGTTATTATTATTATGATTAATAACACTTTGTACATAAATCCATCCACATCCAAGATAGACCTCAGTGTTCTAGTCTGTGTATATACATCAAATGAAATGGGAAACAGAATTAGGCAAGCCATTGGGCCCTATGAAGAGCTATTGACCTTTGTGAAGAAATGCAAAATAAAATGGTATGGACACATCACACGATCAGCAGGTTTTGCTAAGACAATCATGCAAGGTTCTATGCAGGTTGAGCGGAGGAGAGAAAGACAGAGGAAAAGATGGGAGGATAACATCTCAGAGTGGACAGGACTGAAGCTGAGTGACACAGTGTGATTATCAGAGAACAGATTGGAATGGAGGAAGCTGGTTGTCAGGTCATCAGTGGTGCCTCAACGGTCGGCAAAACAAAGGGATAGATAGCTAGATAGATAGATATACATCCTAAATTGACCTCATTGTTCACATCCTAGATTGACCTCATTGTTCACATCATAGATTGACCTCAGTGTTCTAGTCTTAATAACACTATGTATATACATCCATCCACATCCTAGATTGACCTCATTGTTCACATCCTAGATTGACCTCATTGTTCACATCCTGGATTGACCTCAGTGTTCTAGTCTTAATAACACTATGTATATACATCCATCCACATCCTAGATTGACCTCATTGTTCACATCCTAGATTGACCTCATTGTTCACATCCTGGATTGACCTCAGTGTTCTAGTCGTAATAACACTATGTATATACATCCATCCACATCCTAGATTGATCTCAGTGCTTAAGACTTAATAATACATGTATATACATCCATCCACATCCTAGGTTACCCTTAGTGTTTAAGACTTAATAATACATGCATATACATCCTTCAACATCCTAGATTACCTTCAGTGCTGAAGTCTTAATAGTATGATGTATGTACATCCATCCACATCCTAGATTGATCTCAGTACTCATCACTTTTATGTGGTCAGTTTCTTAAATATTCTTGGTCACATACTTGTGTGTTTTTTTTATATGTAGATACATTTTGGTGTGTACAAGACCAATTTTCCAGATGTTCAGAGACAAGTTTGACTTGTAGGCTTTAGCCAGCTTTTTGTTATGATACTATTTTAATATTGGCATTTAAAGCTGGTTTTGTTTGTTTGGGTGTATCAAGTAGGGTCTTTAAGTTCTGATCAATAAAGAGTTTTGCCCAAGAGAACACACCATGATAACACAACCTAAGCTGATTGGATAGTTTCGTTTGAACTCACATCTGTTTGATCTTGATTCTGGCATACTATAAATTGCAAAAGTTCTCAGAAAACTTGGATTTTAAAATATATCAAATAATGTATTAGGTAGATTATACACTTAATGATTCAAGTTTTGATGTCCTAAAATAACTGGTTTTGCCACATGTATGAAATGCGCCTTATATTGTATAATTTACATTAATGATTCCTGTCAGCTTACAGTATATTTTTGCATTGGTACAATTCCTGTCATTTGATAATATTTATTTACATTGATACAAGTTGACAGTATTTCTGTACATTTTTCAGCTCAGTACCATTCTTTGCACAGATTCAGCAGCGGTGGCAGAAGTTGTACATGGGGACATGCATTATGCCAGGGGCAACAGTAGAGTTCAAAATGGTCGCCCTGAAAAAGATTCCACACCAGTATAACCATCTTACAGGGTTGCTAGATGTCTTTAAATCCAAATTGGTAACCATACATACATGTTCACCTGTCATGTAATATTGTATTTACTTTACTACTTATAACCATCTTACAGGGTTGCTAGATGTCTTTAAATCCAAATTGGTAACCATACATACATGTTCACCTGTCATGTAATATTGTATTTACTTTACTACTTACATTACCTTGTACTTCTGTCATATATACTGGAATTATCTTACTACTTACTTGACCTTGAACTTCTATGACATTCTGTAATTATCTTACTACTTACTTGACCTTGAACTTCTATGACAGTCTGTAATTATCTTACTACTTACTTGACCTTGAACTTCTGACACATTCTGTAATTATCTTACTGCTTACTTGACCTTGAACTTCTATGACACATTCTGTAATTATCTTACTGCTTACTTGACCTTGAACTTTTATGACACATTTTGTAATTATCTTGCTGTCAATTACTTTGAACATCTAATATATATACTGCATTTATCTTACTACATTATGCTGAGTACCTATGACATATTGTATTCACCTTACCACATAAATTACTGTATTTATCTTTTAAATTATTCTTATACAGATGTGATATTATGTTTACCTTACAGTGTACAATATCTTGAACAGATGCAACATACTTTTTTCATGTTACTACTTAAGTTACCTTGAACATGTGTGACATGCTCTGTTTACCTTACTGTTTAAATTGTCTTGATTGGATGTAATATACATATTTACCTTACTATTTACATCTCATTTAGGTCACTCAACATATATTTATTGTTTAGGTTAACCATTTAGCTCAGATTTGTATTTAGATCATACAGTCACATAGGTTTGTATGTAGATGTGTCAATATTTGGAAGCCATAACTTTACAAAGATTGCTGCTCTGTAAAAACATATTCATGTTATGCAATCTGGCCATAGAGGTTTTCTTGTTGGTTCTATTTAAATTATTTTTTGTTGTTGCAGGGTCCTGCAGTGGATCGAAGGCCTCCTGTTTATGTAACCGTCAGATTTGTGTATGTATTACAGGACTGGATTAACACCCCTTGGACACAATCTTTGCCAAGTAATGCATTCATGTACATTTATTATATCATTTTAACAAAAAAGAAACTAATATGCTGTTTTAAAATGAAAATTGTGAGTATTAGTTGTAGTTTATTATTCCAATCTCTCACAAAGAGTAGATTAGAATTTTGTTTTTACATTTTTAGCCAATCTCCTTCAAAGTGTAGATGAGATTTTGTTGAGAGTTGTACTCTTTAGCCTATCTCTTTCAGTGAGTAGATGGGACTTTGTTACTTAAAAAGCAGTCATCAGGTTTATCATTGGTACCATTGATACTCGCTGAAGATGGCAAGGGTTTGAACAGCTAAATTAAATTACCTCATACAGTAAGTTCTTTCAAAACAAGACTAGGTTTTAAAGTCACATTGTGAGGTGTTGTCAGGGTTGTAGTGTATTATTCATTCATCATTATAGTGTGATGTGCCCTCAAGGTCATGGTATAGGTGCTTTCAGCATCATTGGGTGGGGTTCCCTTAGGGTGGGCCCATTGGGGTGCTTTCAACATCATTATCTGGATTTTCCAAGATAATATAACGGGTGGGGGCTTTCACATCATTGTCTGGATTCCCTCATTGTAATGATATGAGGTTCTTTTTGCCAAAAGGATTAGGGCCTAACCGAGGAGATAAGTTTTTTTTATACATAATAATTTTAGTTAATATTAAAAAATTACATCTTATAACCGATATATGCAGTATACGGTACACGAGAAGTTTAAGCCTCGCATACGATAATGAAACAAACATTACTATCCAGGAGTTGCACCTACTACTCGGTTTGTGTCCGGATCCGGCAAATAGTACATCCAAATACTCGGATTCGGTACTCAGCAAAAATTATCTACTCGGTTAGGCCCTAATCCTTTTGGCAAAAAGAACCTCATATGTTTTCTCAGGTTTTGAAAGAAAAATCCTGTCAATAATCACAAATTCTGTCACTAGTCACAAATCCTGTCAATAATCACAAATTCTGTCACTAGTCAAAAATTTTGTCAATAATCACAAATTCTGTCACTAGTCACAAATCCTGTCAATAATCACAAATTCTGTCACTAGTCACAAATCTTTTCAGTAAACATAAATCCTGTCAATGATCGCACTTATTTCTTGTGAAAACAGAGGGAGAACTTTAAATTTTGACTATCCATCCTTCTATCTGCCCATTCTTTCTTCCATCCATCCATTGCACTTTTGTTTACACACAATAACTCCCACAATTAGTTTTGTATTTCAACCAGGTATGATAATGATGAGCCCTTGATTGAGCTGATTGTTGATGTTCTTTGTATAAAAGGGTTATAGCCCTTGATTTACAGACATATCCACTTTTTTTCTGCTCAGTGACTCCTTTTATTATTATTACATTTCATCCAGATTTGGTATGCATCATGTTGATGATGAGTCTATAGCTGAGTTAAGTTTGCAGCCTTTTTTAACATTGTTAGTAGAGTTATAAACCCCATCTGTCATACATTTCTGATGATGAGTCTATAGCTGAGTTAAGTTTGCAGCCTTTTTTAACATTGTTAGTAGAGTTATAAACCCCATCTGTCATACATTTCTGATGATGAGTCTATAGCCGAGTTAAGTTTGCAGCCTTTTTTAACATTGTTAGTAGAGTTATAAACCCCATCTGTCATACATTTCTGATGATGAGTCTATTGCTGAGTTAAGTTTGCAGCCTTTTTTAACATTGTTAGTAGAGTTATAAACCCCATCTGTCATACATTTCTGATGATGAGTCTATAGCCGAGTTAAGTTTGCAGCCTTTTTTAACATTGTTAGTAGTTATAAACCCCATCTGTCATACATTTCTGATGATGAGTCTATGGCTGAGTTAAGTTTGCAGCCTTTTTTAACATTGTTAGTAGAGTTATAAACCCCATCTGTCATACATTTCTGCACAGTAATTCTTGTTACTGTTATTTGATTTCAACCTAATTGGGTATGATGCTTGATATTTAGAAGAAACTTTGTTCAGTGACAATCAACCCGTAAGTATTACTGGATATTACCAAAATATTAGATTCGGTTTAATATTGCGGAGGCCAAGATAAAGTTGTAAACACCAATTATTGCAATCAATATTCCTGGGTGGTAATAAATACAGTTAAACAATGTGTCATGTACCACCATTTTCAACCTAATGGCTGGAAGTTATTATGACATGTTGTCTTGGAACACAAGTTAACTGCCTTATATTTCCAATACCAGGTGAGTGATATCAGACCCACATAGCCTTTTTGTCATTTTGCTTAGCCATGGTGTACCATCTGTTTGTAGCTGTATTAGCCTTCAACTGCTATTCATCCAATTCTTTATCCATCTTTGAAATTATAGTTGTTTTCAGTTTTTGTTTTGCCTCTTAATTTCGTTTTTTCAATGATGTCACATGGTGAAAGACAACATAATGAATGTGATGGTTATTTCCAGACATATCTACCAAAATTGTTCATTTGCTTATGGCTGATGCATTTGTCATGTCTTATTGTAACTATTTATAACTGATGCCTCTCAGAATAGACTTTTGAATTTCACAGGTTCAATGAAAAAGTCAGCTGACTCCGGTAAGAATTCTGAAATATCTGAGATGTTTGAAGCATGAAATGTTTTTTTTTAAAAAAAAAAAGGCCTGACTGTTTACATGTTCAGCTGATTGTCACTAAATGCAAACCACAACAAACATACTTTAGTGTGAACTGTTTGTGTCCTCTTAAATTGACATGTATTTGATACATACCATATTTACCATATATATTGGGACATAAATAATTATTTTCTGTCCTGTCCCATGACAGATTTAAAAATGTTGATTTTAGTCATTGCATCTTCAGGAGATGTGATGCCTCTAATTTGTCATGGCATTTGAACAAATATTCATGCACCAAAAGAATGGATCATACTTGTGCATGAGAAGGGTTTGTTGAGATGCTGCTTCAGTGGATTAAAGGCTTTTATTTCAAGTAAAGTTTTATTTTATTTTTTTTAATTTCAGTTGGACTACATTTTCCAACATGTAATTTTTTAATGATTTATGAGGTTTCACACATCTTTCAGCTCAAAAAAAAAAATGAAGTGTCCCAGAATATACATTACAAAAAAAGGTACTTTAAAAATTAATTAATGGTGTCTCAACAAATACAGTGTCCCAATAGGTACGGTAGATACAGTTGTACAGTGTGACCCCGCTACAACACTAAATTTTGATCCATAGATCTTGGTTGTTATAGACCAAACTGTTATAGCCACCTAAATCAGTTAGTTGATGAAAATGATGTATGTACCAAATAAAAGAATGGTGGGGTGGGGTAATAAAAGTGGGTGCTAAAATATGTGCTTATGTGGGAAAATTGTAGGCACTGCCATCTTTAACAAATTCAATTTCATTTGAAAACTAATCGACTTCATGATGGAAGGAGGATGTAAAAAGCAACTGTCCTCAAAATGTCATATGCACAGGCTGGATGCTGCAGTTGGTATAAACGGTACAACTTTACCATCCCTCACTCTATTGGACCCAACAGCTTCAATCCACTTTTTACGGTAAACATGGTCTTTCGGAAAAAGAAAGAACCCTTTTGTCCCATTATCACTCTTTTAGTTACATCCATAAGCAACACAGTGCACCATATTTGTTTTAAAAAATTATGATCGTTAAGATGTATCACATAGACAGTTATGTGGGGAAATTCAACGCTTGACTGGCTCAGTTGAACCGAAGGGATAAATGTACGTCATATCCGTCTTTGGCATGCAGAAATTACCAATTGTGGACTGATATTGCAGAGTAAATTTTTTCATTTAAAAAAAACAAATTTTTAGTCTATTTAAACATTTGTATGGTGTACATATATGATAAATGCATTTATATTATGACTATAATGATATTGGACTTTTGTACAATATAGGTGGCGGGTGACCTTTAAGTGGAAAAAGAACAAGTTGAAATACGCTTGTGTATTGACAACTTACATTTGTGTAGTACAGTCCATAATACGTTATATACTGTACAAGTAAATGAAAAATCCATGAATTTCAAAACACAAATAACATTATATAAAAAATGGTAGTCCTCATTTTATCTGTATTGTCAACAAGCATGTGTCACTAAACAATTCACTGTGATATTGTCACCAGCAGCATGTGGCTGTAGTTGTTGACAGGGTACCTGTACATTTACTTAAACTGGCCTAGATTTTAGTCAGAAAGAGACAGCTATCATGTTGCTGAGTCTTCTCATGGGATGATGTTATTCATTGGGAAATGAAAACATGAGATCAAATTGAAAAGTAATTTGGCATATTCCACTATTGGTAGGAGTTGTAAGCAGCAAGTCTTTCCTGCAGAAAGGAAGTTTTCACTACGGAGTAAATGTCTTCCAGTCACTTTGGAAAATAAAATATTTATCAGATTCCATTGCATTTGTTGCTGAATTCCCTTGAAAGGTCCTTTACTTTTATAGAAGATGTTAGTTGGCTTGCTTGATAAAGGATACATGTGTTATAGAAGTCACTGCTTAAGAACAACTTTGAAGGACTAAAATTAATGTTTGTTATTGGCAACATCAATAATTGTAGAACATTGAGACTGAATTTTTTTCATTTGCTTAGTGTTTATACAGGAAAATAGGTGTTTCAAAGGTACTTGTAATCAAATTTCTTTGAAGTTTCAGAAAAACTGTCAATTCTGGGTACTTTTAAGTAAACATTAGACATCGTTTGGTCGATTTTTGTAGTCATAGCTGTTCATGCCTTCAAAGGTTGTTGGTTGTAGCTGTACTGGTAGCATGACTGTTTGAGCTTATCACAGCATACAGGTACTCTGATGTCAGGATAAGTGGATTGTAATATTACAATTCACTATTAAGATGGTTTGTCAATATGAACAAAGGATTTCTGCACATTTTATATTAAAGTTTGTGGCTTCCTTTCATGGTGCATTTGAATTTCTCTAATCCAAACCCAAGATTGTATATTCAAGTTTAAACAGTCTACAACATAAGAAAAATACTGGTGATATATTTTGTCACCAAATTTTTGTGTGCTAATTGCAGCATTGGCAAAGACTAGCATAATCCCTGAATAAACTTTTTACATGCTATTTTTTCATACTGTTAAGAAGAAAAAAATGTTTATATGTATATGATAAAAATACATGTATACAATATTTCAGGAGCCAAAACACAATCATCATGAGAATTCTTAAATGATTTTTCCCCAAAATGATAGTTTAACTTTTTACACATTATTTTTTATTCTTTTAAGAAGAAGAAAACAAATTTTGCATGTGAGAAAAATATACATGCATATGAAATTTCGGAACCATGCCACATTCATGTTATATCTGAATTTGTGTTATAATGGAGTGTGCTGTAGCAGGATCATACTGTGTTGACATATTTGATACATAGTATTGACATTATTTCATACATACTATTAACACATTGATGCATTGTGTTAACATGTATGGTATACTAATATTACCCCTATACTAATTCATTGGCTGCTGTTTTCTTTTGCACTCACAGTCGGGTAAAACCAAGTAACGAATGGGACTGTAAACTTAATGACTGACGTTTTCTTTGTCATTGTCAGGAAGGTAAACTAGGTAAACTTAATGTCACCCAAGTCGTATAACGAAGGTACAATTCAGTAAAATAAAGAAAACATGTACAGTACGTACTGTACGTAGAGGGTACAGGTATTCAATCAATTTAAATTATGTAAAGACGTACAGAGAAATAATAAGTTGTAAAAATATGGATGTGCGCTAACTACGAGAGAGGGAGAGAGAAAGAACAAAAATACATATGCACATTAAAAATATTTAATTTTAAAAAAAAACAGTAGTATGGGTACTCACCAATGATGAATATGATTGAAGATAATGATGATGATGAATTAGCTGTGCAGTACTGTACATTGAAAATAACGAAAATGACTGCACAGCGTACTTGAGGAGTTACAGCTATGTTCCAATGAAAATTTTGCGAATCCATGAATTCATGAATCCAGAAACGCAAATGTTTGAGGTGTTTCTGTACCATAATATTGTCATAATGGCTGACTCGACTCTCTACTGTAATATTGTTATGATGGCTGTACTCTATACCATAATATTGCTATAATGGCTGACTCAACTCTCTACTGTAATATTGTCATAATGGCTGACTCGACTCTCTACTGTAATATTGTTATGATGGCTGTACTCTGTACCATAATATTGCTATAATGGCTGACTCGACTCTCTACTGTAATATTGTCATAATGGCTGACTACTCTCTACTGTAATATTGTTATAATGGCTGACTCGACTCTCTACTGTAATATTGTCATAATGGCTGACTCGATTCTCTACTGTAATATTGTTATGATGGCTGTACTCTGTACCATAATATTGCTATAATGGCCGACTCGACTCTCTACTGTAATATTGTCATAATGGCTGACTACTCTCTACTGTAATATTGTTATAATGGCTGACTCGACTCTCTACTGTAATATTGTCATAATGGCTGACTCGATTCTCTACTGTAATATTGTCATAATGGCTGACTTGACTCTCTACTGTAATATTGTCATAATGGCTGACTCGACTCTCTACTGTAATATTGTCATAATGGCTGACTACTCTCTACTGTAATATTGTTATAATGGCTGACTTGACTCTCTACTGTAATATTGTTATAATGGCTGACTTGACTCTCTACTGTAATATTGTCATAATGGCTGACTTGACTCTCTACTGTAATATTGTCATAATGGCTGACTCGACTCTCTACTGTAATATTGTTATAATGGCTGTACTCTGTACCATAATATTGCTATAATGGCTAACTGTCTTCTATACCATAAAATTGTTATGCTGGCTGACCGAACTCTTTACCATAACATTATTATAACAGTTGTCAGTACTATCTGCCATAATATTGTTATGATGGCTGACTGTATTCTATACCACAATATTGTTAAGATGGCTGATTCTAGTCTTGACCAAAATATTGTTATGATGGCTGACTGTATTTTCTGTCTATACGATAATGCATGATGATGGATGATTCTGCTCTGTACCATAATATTTTATGGTGTTTGACTCTAGATCATAATATCGTTTCACCATCTTGGATGTGTGTTAAAATATTAGATGCCACTCATGTAGATTTCGAAATGAATTAAGTAAAAGACTGCATATAAATTACTGTACTGTTTTTATGTGGAATTTTATCTTTTATTTAAACAAATAAGGCATGAATTAAAGATGCATGGATTTTTTAAATATCAGATAAACAAGTATGTTACAACTTTCTAGCTGCCCTAGTCATTTAAATTTAATTAGATATGTATAAACAGGAACAATATATGGATTTTTTTCCTACCAATCATCAGTGACATAAGCCATTTCTTCTACCAAAAAGAAGTGTAGTAACATACTTACAATCGTTATTATCTACATATATCCTTACATTTACTTTAAATTGGGGGCCTTTATTACATTCGCACTGTTCCATAGTCACAGTACTCCATTCACTCCGTTTGGGCCTTTGCCAAGTTTTATGCGTTCACAACTTGGCTTTGGAACTTCAATTTGTTTCAGTACTTAAAGGTACTCAACTATTATGTCCATATATATTTCATACCCACTTCCTATGGTGCATGTATGGGGTATTGGCTGAAGTTTGTTGCCATGGTATCCTCAAGATCAGGCTCATTGAGTTTTGGTTATTAGGGTCCCTATATACCTTGTATCAGCCCCTTATGGCTCCACATACAGGTGTCGGACACACTTCACAATCCAACAAACTCCCACGAGTCTCAATTCCTGAGACATTCCTATGCAATACAAAAATTCAGAGCTGGACTTGTGTAGTGTGCTGTGACAGGACTTGCCCCCATTATGCCAAAGATATGTTTGAATTGAATAAGGATTTATTCCAATGACTTGGTGATAGCATGGTTAGACTGATTTCCATGTTGCCTTACATATAGTGTGGTCAGATAGATTTCCTTATTACCTCACACATAACAACATGATGAGACGGGTATCACTTTTCTGGCATTTTGGATCTGAATTAAGATTTGCCATTTACTTTAATGTTTATTTGGTTTTCCAAAGATTTATCACAATAGAAGATACAAAGGAATATATCTTTGTATGTGTCACAAGCATGGCAGCACATTTCTACCAATGTTTTGTTCTCATCTGGACATTTCACTTATTCACATGTATGACCATTACAACATCATCAATTTCAGATCTGAGCTCTTCATTTGATGAAGAAGTGGGCTGTTCCAGTTTTGAACAGCTTCCATTTGGGGCTTGTGATGATCCTGTCACGTATGTCACACTTGATAGTTTAATCTCCAGTTATGAAAACATTGCAGTGAGACAAAAACTGTGTGTTAAATTAATGTTAGCATCAGATTGAATAAGGCTTGCATATCATAGAATAGAATAATTACAAATTAGTGTTAATTAAAATTCTACTAAATACAAATCTTATTTATTCATGTTATACTCAACAATGTATACAAAATATTTAAAACTTTTTTAATACATGCCAGAGGTGCAGACAGAATTGCCAAGTTGTATTTTCTGTGTTAATTTATTGAGATGGGTGGAAAAAGATTGTTTTCAAACCAAGGACATTCATGTAGGCAATACCACGTTACAGAGTTATCTTTCATGATTATTTTTACAACACATAGTAAATCAAAATATTTAACTGTCATCAAAAGTACTGCAATGTGTAAACATTGGACTAGTATTATATATTAGATTGTACTAAATTATTGATTAGAGATGTGTTTTTGTAACCTTAACATATTTTATATATTTAGATCCACACTTAATTTACAAAATATTATGTTCATTATAACATCATATCTTTCATTTCAATTTTAATAACCATATTTAAATGAGTAAATAAGTTACTCTTTTTCTGAAAATACAAGATAAATGTGATCTAACATAAATTATAATAAATTATTGTTCTCATTTCAGTCAACTTCATCTGTCTTGCACCTGGCCAATCCTCTCAGAGGACATCGTAGTAGAAAACCAACATTACTCGTAAGTGTTCAGCACATGCAAACATTTAGAAATGATCTGATAGTAAATAGTTATGTTTAAGTCACAATAAACCTTTATGTAATATTCTAGACAGAAGGACATAGCAAAACTATTGATCTGACACAGATTTAACAGAGTTATAAAATATTACAATTGTTAATGACAACATACATTTCCTGTTATCAATACAGAGTCTGGCTATTCTGTTTACAGGTCTAATACAAAAGATTCTGAAAGCTATCCTCCTCCTCCTCCTCCATTCTGGATAGTAGAGAAATGAAATATTACACATTAAGATATGGAGATTTTTTTGTGAATTAATGCAGGAAGCTTTTGGTATCAGATTTTGTATGTGAATTCTCTACAGTCTTTGCATGTTTAAATGACACAGCTGGGGCAAAATGGTAACCCTAGATTGGTAACCTCCAAAATTAATTTTGCTCCCCAGAACTTTTCTCTGAATGAAAGTCACTGCTTCTCACCCTTTTAATTTATTCTGTTTATTATTTTGTCATTCCTTTTTCACTCTTGATTTTAACAAGAAATAAGCTGATCTTTTGAATTGACTAAATTGTGAATGCAAAATAATGTTTTCAAAATGACATAATTTTGTATGAAGTAGAAACTGTTCAAATTTCTAAATGGCTCATGACAATTGTTTTCAGTACTGTCCCCATAGTCTGCACTATTGAATAGTATCCTTAAAATCTGTATTATCAATGCTGAATAGGAGTCCTTGAAAGTCTGTGTATTTAGTGCTAAAAATGAGTCCCTATATTTTGTACTGATGAAAACAACATGTAAAATAAATGTTTTCTGTGCTGAATAGGAATCTCTATTGTCTGCACTGTTGAATAGCATCCTTACAAATTTCTTTTCAATTCTGAATAGGAGTCATAAGTGTCTGCATTGTTGTAGAGCATTCTTTAAATGCATAGTACTTTGATTAGCAAATAATGTTACATCTACTATTATATGTTCAACAAATTATTTACAAGTAATAATAAATATAAACTTAGAATTTGTATTTGCAACATTTTTATTTGTCGTTAATGAACCATACCTGTGAACAATTAAGGGTCTTATGTTGACTTCTAAATATTTGCTGACTCCTTTCAGAAAAAAATGTTTGAGACAATTTTGTTGTTGTTGCTCAACCTCAATTCACATTTCAGAAGCACACAAATCAAGAAGACTTAAAATTCTTAGTTAATTGGATAGCATAAAATATACATTAGGTTTCAATATTGAAAAGTGTTACATGCTTAGGCTCGAATAAACAATAACGTAGAAAGAGTGAAAATAACAAGCTTGTAAAAACTTAATAAACAATTTATTGAGCACAAATATTTTCCAGAAAAGAAAAATAAACTTACAGATTTAAGAATCAATTCCAAAATTAATATAAAAAAATTCAAAATATAATCCACTAGTGAAATTGCAAAAGTTCTGGTAATAAAATGTCCTAATAATTCCCAGTTCGAATCTTAGTGAAATATCCAAGATGGAAGATGATGTCACGTGATGAAGTCTGTTCTGGTCTTATGAAATTCAATGAGCACAATTGTTTTCCAGATAATTAACAAAATAAATCCTCTTGATCCAAACAAATTGAAATAATTTCCAGTACAAAGTAATTTAAAATAACTCAAAACAATACAACTTAATATTCTAACAGCCCAACTTCTACTAAATAGTTCACTCCAAAACATAATTTATATACCTGTTTTTACGTAAACAAGGAAGGGGTC
Organism: Unio pictorum; assembly: GCA_030141615.1. Classification (NCBI taxonomy): domain Eukaryota; kingdom Metazoa; phylum Mollusca; class Bivalvia; order Unionida; family Unionidae; genus Unio; species Unio pictorum. The sequence continues at coordinate 5,746,999 of JARLTB010000027.1, read as the reverse complement.
ACATAATCTTCTAGAATCTTTAGAACAAATTTACGTTCAAAAAATCTCGTGCACACCATTTGACCCAGATGAGAATCAGTTATTTTTACTCTCAAGAACTAAAAATAGAAAGATGTTTATAACAAAGCTCCGTAATGTCCTTGGAATCAACCAATCATTTTAAAAGCTTGTTTACAACTCTGAAGCCAGGTCAGAAATGAGGTCAACATCTGGTGTTTATTTGTAAAGTACAGGTCATCCCACTTTTTAAAAAATATCTCCCAATGAATGGATTTTAAACTTAAAATGTCAAATTTGAATCTGACAAACAAACAATTAAAACAAAAATAAATGACTTAAATATATGTAACAAAAGTATGCATCATTTTAGTATACAGAGATGCTGCATAACACCAGTCATTTTATAACAGAGTCAGTTGTTAGCATCGATCATGTCATTTGCTACATAGCATCAGACATTTGATATTAACTGTACAATAAATAGTTCATGCATAGCATCAGCCATTTGATATTGAGTCACTGTATAATAAATAGTTCCTGCATAGCATCAGTCATTTGATATTGAGTCACTGTATAATAGTCACTTCCTGCATAGCATCAGTAATTTCATATAAAGTAAATGTATAATTGTCAGGCTTAGCATCAGCATTTGATAGTGAGTCATTTGCTGCATAGCTTCAACCTCTTGATATTGAGTCACTGTATAATAGAATAGTAATTTGTATTTAACCTTATGGGCCTTTTCATGCTGCTTAATTTGATCAAGTGCAGGATTTTCATCTTAGTCATTGCAACCTTGTTTTGAATGGTATGAATACTTTAATTACATTTTATTATCAATTTATGTCTGCACTTAAATTTGGAAGGCATTATAGTGTTATCTTCAAACAGAAGAGGGGCCCCCGAGTGGCCCATTGGTCCGTTACGTATCACTGCCATCTCACCTCTGTGTGAGTTCGAGTCTAAGATTCGGCTAATGTATTTATGTGAGAAAGCTTGCCAGTAGCTTCTCGTGGGTCAGTGGTTCTTTCCTTGGGTTTTCCCTGGTTCTTCCTCTACCAATAATACTGGCTGCCATGTATAGCCTATCGTGTGTGGAAAAATGGCGTTAAACTCTACAAACCCCCCCTCCCAAAAAACCCCCCAGAAGAAATAGCACAGTTTATTCAAGCAAGGAAAAACTTATATGGAACAAGTCTGAGGATAAAGGAAAGATCACCAACAACAAAATTCTTAACATAGTAAATTCAATTGTAAATTCATAACATTGTAAATTCTTAACACTGTAAATTCAATTCTTAACATTGTAAATTCATAACACTGTAAATTCAATTCTTAACATTGTAAATTCATAACATTGTAAATTCTTAACACTGTAATTCAATTCTTAACATTGTAAATTCTTAACACTGTAAATTCAATTCATAACATTGTAAATTCATAACATTGTAAATTCTTAACACTGTAAATTCAATTCTTAACATTGTAAATTCATAACATTGTAAATTCTTAACACTAAATTCAATTCTTAACATTGTAAATTCAAAACAACTGCCGTGGATACAGACACTCGTTTGAGAGTTCAGAAGGAAATTATTGATGACATGCACTCTCGTTCTACATTTGATAATTTGATTAATAATTTTTAATTTAATTTTTAATTTAATAATTTGATTAATAATTTTTTTTCTCATCTGCATGTTCAGTTACTGGTTACATACATCAACAGAAAAGGCAACCTTCCCGACTTGTTCCCCATGTATGATAGTTATGGTACTTTACAGACCATTTAATAGCCACTTTTGCATCAAGTTTCTCTGTTCTTTGTATAGATTTAGATTGAATTTCGATGCCTATGTTTTCAGTGTATCATGCAGTGAAAATGTTACTATTGTGATTGGTGGTTATACCCTGGACAATAAACATAAAAACCTGACTTATTTATTAATAAGATTTAACCCCACTTATGATCACAGAGCAATTGTTAAATCTTGTTGGAGATCTACACCATAAAAGAAAGGTACCTGCCAGATTTGACTGATGTATCATGAACATTAAATAAGTTTTACATTCACAAGAAACATAACAAATGGTCATGGCATTAAGGCTTCTTATGATATCTAGTTTCTCTAAATAAAAATGATGTAATATAGTATTGCCACCATGATGGCTTTCTTCAGAATCTTGTTATTTCTATTTCTCAATGGATGGATAAATCAGTATCGGATTTTTGCCAAAGAACTTATTTATTCATTGCCCCTAAATAAAGATTTTGTCAAAGAACTTATCATATATTCATTGCCCCTAAATAAAGATTTTGCCAAAGAACTTATCATTTATTCATTTCCCCTAAATAAAGATTTTGCCAAAGAACTTATCATTTATTCGTTGCCCCTAAATAAAGATTTTGCCAATTGCATCCAATATGGCTGCCTAGAAAGCCAATTTAAAAATCTTGTCATTGCTCAAGAGGATCAGAAATGGCTTCAGAGTACATCAGTTAAAAGGAAGAAATTGACTATTCATGGATTCTATGAAATTTTTTCTGTCCAGTAGAATGCAGGTTCCTTTGAATGACTCCCATTAATTTTAATATTAAAGCCTTCAGTTTTCACAGATCTGTACTAACACTGTGTTGCTATTATTGTAGTGTAAAATGAAGGAATTTTTCTTCATCATCTATGAAGTCATTGCAACATTGTGAATTGTCAACAAGTACATAATTATTTTGCAATATTTTTATGAGATTTTTATTATCAAAATTTATAGGGATTTGGACCCTCAGCAGGCACCTCATTGGTCAGTGAGGGTGCAGATGACAGATGACCCACAGTGTCTCCTAGGTAACATTGAAATCTTTCTGAATGTATATGCTAAATGAATTACAACAAAATAGTGTACAAAGGAATGGCAATATTGAGGTACAAGTGAGACCTTTGTGATTAATCTGAGCTTGAAGAAGTTTTTTCTTGCAGTTAATATAGTAACAGCAGATATGAGAGAATATTTAAGATATACAATGTGCTTATTTACATATAAGATATTTAAGATATACAATGTGTTTATTTACATATAAGATATTTAAGATATATTATGTGTTTATTTACATATAAGATATTTAAGATATACTATGTTACGGCTATTGGATTTAATTTTATTTATTTTTAATTGTTAAATCCAAATTTATCATTTAGGGATTAATATCCATTAATTGGGAAATTGTTCTAGAAAGTTTAGCTTAACCACTTTAATTGTAAACAAGTTTTGACCTTGGCTTACAGTGGTCTAGTTCCTGACCTTGCTTTGAACATTGTCAACAGGTCTTCAATTTCATTGGTCAATTTCAAGGACAACATTTTTATTTTTAGTTCTTAGGGGTAGGAAAAATCTAGAGTATGTTATTTTTAGTAAAGGTAGTCTCTTTCTGTGACCTTCCATGACCTTCTATCAATTTCTAGAAAAGCGCGTGATCACTTGTTTACTAAAGAAGAACAGTTATATATAGCTGAATTTTGGAAGCTAACAGTAGTAGATCTTGGGCTTATTGTAAGTTATTGGTTGTGTATTATCTGTTTGAGTTTAATTATTTTGGACTTTGTGTCAATTCGTTGGAAAGGAAGAATTATTCTATTTATCTGGAAAAGGACATATGTTTCATAATTTCATCTGGATAATTTAAAAACAAGAACTGCATCACGTGACATTGTCAGCCATTTTGGATTATTACCTCATCAAGATTCGAACCTGGAACTATTAGAACATTTATTTATCAGGACTTGCAATTCTATTAGTGGATTATTTTGTGAATTCTATATTTGTTGGATTTTATTCTCTAAAACTGTAAGTTCAATTGTTTTATTTAAATAATTGTACTTAATAAATTCATTGTTAAAGTTATACAAGCTTGTTAGTTTTCACTCTTTCTGTGTTGCTGCTTATTCGAGCCTAAGCACGTAACATAGAATTGGTGGCTAGCGTCCGAGATTGAGATTGAGATTGAGATTTGAGATAAATTTGAATTTAAATTTGAATTTCCCCTAGGTTTTGAGAATTTTAAATCTTTAGTGAGGCTAACACGCTTGTATCAAAATGACATCTAAGGTAGAAATATTTCTTTCTAATCCTACCCAGGAGCAATTAGATCTTTTCAAAAAAAGACGAGTTGGTTCAACTTGCCAGAAAATACGATCTTTCTGAAGTGAAGGCTTCTTTAACGAAACAAGATATCAAAAAGATTTTGGTCCAGTATTTGGTAGAATAGGATGTTTTTGAACAAAGTGCTTTGATTCCAGTCAGTAAGTCTACACCAGACTCTGACATTAAACTGAAGGAATTAGAATTGAAATTCAAGATGGAATTAGAGTTGAAGAAGCTGGAATTTCAGAGAGAGAGAGAATTAGAGTTAAAAAAACTGGAATTTCAGGAAAAGGAGAAAGAGAGACAGGAAAAGGAGAAAGAGAGACAGGAAAGGGAGAAAGAAAGACATATTGAATTGCAAAAAGAGCAAATGCGGATTGATAGAGAGAGAAAGGAGAAAGAAAGGCAAATTGAATTACAAAAAGAGAGAGAGGAGAGAGAAAGACGATTTGAATTACAAAAAGAGCAGATGCGAATTGAGAAAGAAATTAAAATGAAAGAATTAGAGCTGGCAAGTGAAAAACTCCATCATACTTCAAATCAAAATTTTGATATAACAAGGAATATTAAATTAGTGCCCCCTTTCAAAGAAGAAGAAGTAGACAAATACTTCATTCGTTTTGAGAAAGTTGCTGAAAATTTAAAGTGGCCAAGAGAATATTGGACCATGTTATTACAATGTGTACTTACTGGTAGGGCTAGTGATATTTACTGTTCACTGTCCGTTCAGCAAAGTGGTGATTATGATGTGGTTAAAGAATACATTTTACGGGGTTATGAGTTAGTTCCTGAAGCTTATAGGCAAAAATTTAGAAATTCCAGAAAAGAAGCTGGACAAACTTATGTCGAATTTGCCAGAGAAAAAGAGCAGTTGTTTGATAGATGGTGTTTAGCCAAGAAAGTCGAGCAAGATTATCAAAATCTCAAGCAAATTATATTAATTGAAGAGTTCAAAAACTGTGTCCATAGTGATGTTAAAACTTATCTTGAGGAGCATCAGATTGAAACCTTGGAAAATGCTGCTCGAGCTGCTGACGAATATTCTTTGACACATAAAGTTCCTTTTGTTAACAAGACTTCTACTCAACAATTTAATGGCAGAAAAGAATTTCCGCCTAATTCAAGCCCTTCTAAAACTCAAACTAACACAACTTTCAAAAATCAGACTTCAGAGAAGCTTGATTCTAGATCCTTGTCTCTTCCGACGTGTAACTTTTGCAAGAAAAAAGGACACGTTATTTCTGATTGCTACAAATTGAAAAATAGGCAACAGAATCAAGATAGACCTGTTCCAAATGCTCTTATTTACAAGAGGTCAAGGTCACAGTCATGTATTGAAAGCAATACATTTGTTGGGTCTAATAAATCCCAGTCTGATTTTGATATGGAGAATTATGAACCATTCATATCGAAGGGTTCTGTATCACTCTTGGGTGATTCAGCCAATCCCACCCCTATTAAAATTTTAAGGGACACAGGAGCCTCTCAGAGTCTTTTATTATCAGGTACTTTGCCTTTTTCTGAGAAGTCTTCTACTAATGAAAGTGTTCTTATTCAGGGAGTAGAGTGCGGCGTTGTTAATGTTCCTCTCCATTGTGTAAATTTGTCATCAGACTTAGTATCAGGACCTGTGACAATCGGAACGGTCTCGGTTTTACCCGTAGAGGGAATAGATTTATTGCTAGGCAACGACTTAGCTGGAGACAAGGTTGTGGTTAATCCACTTGTAACTGACAAGCCTAATTTGGATCAGAAAGTTGATCCAATTGAAAAAGAAATCCCTGATATATTTCAAGCTTGTACAGTTACTAGAGCTATGGCAAAGAAAGCTCTTGAGAATGAAGTTGAAAAGGGTAGTATTCCCTTCGTTGACACATGCATGGGTCAGGCTTATGTTGAAAAGGGCAGTATTCCCCTATCTGACACATGCGTGGGTCAGGCTTATGTTGAAAAAGCCAGTATTCCTTTAACTGACGCTTGTAAAGGTCAGGTTTTCAATGAGGTCACATTTACTTCTTGTTTAGATCAATCAGAAAGTATTGATCATAGTGATCCTCTTTTGACAACTCATTCTCTTTATTTTAATCAGGGTGATGATTTTGAGAGTGATGTTACAGAAGGCAGCATTCCTTCAACTGGCACTTGTATAGGTCAGGTTTTTGATGAGATCACTTTTACTCTTGGTTTAGATCAATCAGAAGGTATTGATCCTAGTGATCCTCTTTTAATAACTCATTCTCTTAATCAGGGTGATAAACGACAGTCACTTGTCGTTGAACAGGAAAAAGATCCTGAGATCTCCTGTTTGTTTCAAAGGGTCATAAATGAGACTGAAGTTACTGAAGTTCCTGTCTGTTATTTCATTAAAAATGGAATTCTTATGAGAAAATGGAGACCTCCCGAGGTACCTGCTGGTGATGAATGGTCAGTGAACTATCAAATAGTAGTTCCAAAACCTTACAGACAGGAAATACTTAATCTGGCCCATGAAACTCCTTTGGCTGGTCATTTAGGGATTAATAAAATGTATCACAAGATCTTAACTCATTTTTATTGGCCAAAAATCAAAAGTGATGTTGCCAAATATTGTAGATCTTGTCATGCTTGTCAAATGGTAGGAAAACCCAATCAGAAGATACGTAAGGCTCATCTGCAACCTATTCCTACGTTTGATGAAACATTCAGTGGAATTATGGTAGATTGTGTGGATTCCTTATCTAAGACCAAGTCAAGTAATCAATTAAAGTTAAAAATGAAACTAAGGTTTGATAGAACTAAAAGGGAGAGAACTTTTGAGTCTGATAATGGAGTTGTGTTACTCTTATTCATTCTTCTTACTTTACTTCAAATTAGATATTACGGCCCTTACAAAGTTAAGAAGAAAATGAATTAGTTAAGTTATAGTATTAGTGCTCCTGGGATCTAAATTAATTATAGGAGTACCAGTATATTGAAAGAGATAGCCATGTTAAATATGTAATTAATTTAGTGGTACTTGTCCCACTCGGTGAAGGAATATCGTCGGATTCTATTGACATTGGAGCGACAAATTGTTGGAATTCAGAAATTATAAAAAAAAATCTAGACCAGAAACTTTCACAGTTGCAAGTGCAAGGAAGAAATGAACTGAAAGTTATTATTATATGAGCACTTATGTCCAGATATTCTTACCAGGACAAACAAAATTTTCATGACGTTGAAATTGAAAATTCCAAACAGCATTCATGCTGGACGAGTCCACTCAAACAGGAATACTTGGAAAAGGAAATTCAGTATTTGCTGAAGAATGATTTTATCAAGCCCAGTAAAAGTGATTGGAGTTCACTATGCATACTTGTTTTCCTAAACCAGATAAAACTCTCCGTATGTGCATTGATTATAGGAAGGTGAACAGAGTGACAAAAACAGATTCATTCCCATTAACAAGAATTGACTATTCTATTGATAAAATTGGGAATGCCAAGTACGTCACCAAATTCTGACCTTCTGAAAGGATTTTGGCAGATTCCACTACGGAAAGAGCAAAGGAAAACTCAACATTGCGACTCCAAAAAGGACTCTAGCAATATAAAGAAAGTCCATTTCAACGTCTCATAAAAATGTTCATCACTGGTCTAGAGATTTGTGATGTCATCATCTACAACGACACCTGGAGAGAACATCTAGCAACAATTAGAAAATTCTTTGACAGACTCACTAATACGTGTCTGACTGTTAATTTATTTAAAAGTGAGTTCTGCTTTGCTAGAGTGGTTTTTTTTTAGGACATTTAGTGGGACATGGACAAGTTAAAAGGTTGAGGCTATTTCTTGATAATGTAATTGTAGACACTCTTTCCCGTGTATAATAAATTATATTGTGTAATTTATAACCTCAGATGTAAATTGGTTTGTGATAAAAAGAAAGTTTTATCATATAAACCTTTCTGTTTATTTTATGGGGGAAGGTGTTACGGCTATTGGATTTAATTTTATTTATTTTTAATTGTTAAATCCAAATTTATCATTTAGGGATTAATATCCATTAATTGGGAAATTGTTCTAGAAAGTTTAGCTTAACCACTTTAATTGTAAACAAGTTTTGACCTTGGCTTACAGTGGTCTAGTTCCTGACCTTGCTTTGAACATTGTCAACAGGTCTTCAATTTCATTGGTCAATTTCAAGGACAACATTTTTATTTTTAGTTCTTAGGGGTAGGAAAAATCTAGAGTATGTTATTTTTAGTAAAGGTAGTCTCTTTCTGTGACCTTCCATGACCTTCTATCAATTTCTAGAAAAGCGCGTGATCACTTGTTTACTAAAGAAGAACAGTTATATATAGCTGAATTTTGGAAGCTAACAGTAGTAGATCTTGGGCTTATTGTAAGTTATTGGTTGTGTATTATCTGTTTGAGTTTAATTATTTTGGACTTTGTGTCAATTCGTTGGAAAGGAAGAATTATTCTATTTATCTGGAAAAGGACATATGTTTCATAATTTCATCTGGATAATTTAAAAACAAGAACTGCATCACGTGACATTGTCAGCCATTTTGGATTATTACCTCGTCAAGATTCGAACCTGGAACTATTAGAACATTTATTTATCAGGACTTGCAATTCTATTAGTGGATTATTTTGTGAATTCTATATTTGTTGGATTTGATTCTCTAAAACTGTAAGTTCAATTGTTTTATTTAAATAATTGTACTTAATAAATTCATTGTTAAAGTTATACAAGCTTGTTAGTTTTCACTCTTTCTGTGTTGCTGCTTATTCGAGCCTAAGCACGTAACAACTATGTGTTTATTTACATATAAGATATTTAAGATATACTATGTGTTTATTTACATATAAGATATTTAAGATATACTATGTGTTTATTTACATATAAGATATTTAAGATATACTATGTGTTTATTTACATATAAGATATTTAAGATATACTATGTGTTTATTTACATATAAGATATTTAAGATATACAATGTGCTTATTTAAATATAAATATTTAAGATATACAATGTGCTTATTTACATATAAGATATTTAAGATATACTATGTGTTTATTTACATATAAGATATTTAAGATATACTATGTGTTTATTTACATATAAGATATTTAAGATATACTATGTGTTTATTTACATATAAGATATTTAAGATATACAATGTGTTTATTTACATATAAGATATTTAAGATATACTATGTGTTTATTTACATATAAGATATTTAAGATATACAATGTGTTTATTTACATATAAGATATTTAAGATATACTATGTGCTTATTTACATATAAGATATTTAAGATATACAATGTGTTTATTTACATATAAGATATTTAAGATATACTATGTGTTTATTTACATATAAGATATTTAAGATATACAATGTGTTTATTTACATATAAGATATTTAAGATATACTATGTGCTTATTTACATATAAGATATTTAAGATATACTATGTGCTTATTTACATATAAGATATTTAAGATATACAATGTGTTTATTTACATATAAGATATTTAAGATATACTATGTGCTTATTTACATATAAGATATTTAAGATATACAATGTGCTTATTTGCATATAAAAAATATTTAAGATATACAATGTGCTTATTTACATATAAAAAATATTTAAGATATACAATGTGCTTATTTACATATAAAAATATTTAAGATATACAATGTGCTTATTTACATATGAAAATATTTAAGATATACAATGTGCTTATTTACATATAAAAATATTTAAGATATACAATGTGCTTATTTACATATAAAAATATTTAAGATATACAATGTGCTTATTTACATATAAAAAATATTTAAGATATACAATGTGCTTATTTACATATAAAAAATATTTAAGATATACAATGTGCTTATTTACATATAAAAAATATTTAAGATATACAATGTGCTTATTTACATATAAAAATTATTTAAGATATACAATGTGCTTATTTACATATGAAAATATTTAAGATATACAATGTGCTTATTTACATATGAAAATATTTAAGATATACAATGTGCTTATTTACATATAAAAATATTTAAGATATACAATGTGCTTATTTACATATAAAAATATTTAAGATATACTATGTGCTTATTTACATATAAAAATATTTAAGATATACAATGTGCTTATTTACATAATAAGATATTTAAGATATACAATATGCTTATTACATTAAAAAAACCTGCCTTGCTGTTGATTTTGCAGAAGGATTTTGTCACAAATTTATCATAGATAGCTATAAAAGGTGTGCCTAAGGTTGTTTAGCTTGTATAATCATGTTTTGAAAATCTTTATTCTTCCATTCTTTGACAATAAATTCCATGTTAATTGCTTAACAACACAAAAGTAAGTGCTTGTCAGGTTATTTGTAGTTTTATCAGCAGTTTACAAATTCATTAGCTTATTTTATTGAAACTCCTTAGCACACACATCCTGTCCTCTTTTGTCAATTCCTTTGCACACAGTATGACCTCTTTTGTCAATTCCTTTGCACACACAGTATGACCTTTTGTCAATTCCTTAGTATACACAGTATGGCCTCTTTTGTAAGTTCCTTTGCACACAGAATATGGCCTCTTTTGTCAATTCCTTCACACACACAGTATCGGCTCTTTTTGTAAATTCCTTTGCACACAGTATGGCCTCTTTTGTAAATTCCTTTGCACACACAGTATGGCCTCTTTTGTATATTCCTTAGTACACACAGTATGGCCTCTTTTGTAAATTCCTTTTAACACAATACTGTGCTGTCCATTTAGTATGTGCACATGAAGGGGGCAGGGGGCTTAACCCAAATGCATATGCTTGCATATGAGGGGTGCTACTGATAATGTATGTACTCGTAAGAAACTGGGTGGGTGGTGAAACCTTGATAATAATTTATCTAATATGTAACCTGTATGAATGGGTTCTTTTGAGTTTTCTTTGGCACACACAGCCTGTCTTTTGTAATCTCCTCCTGGTACACATTCTCATTTGTAAACTCCTTAGCACACGTGTCCTCTTTTATAAACTCCTTTGCACACACCTGTCCCATTTTATAAACTCCTTAGCACACTCAACCTGTTCTTTGTTGTAAACTCCTTAGCACACGTGTCCTCTTTTATAAACTCCTTTGCAAACACAATATGTCCTCTTTTATATAGAGTTTAGATTATGTTGCCTTTGCATACACAACCCACCCTCTTTGGTACATTTTAGATTGTTTTACTTTACACACAGCCCATCCTGTTTGGTAAACTCCTTTGCTTACATGACCTGTGCTCTTTTATATAGTTCAGATTATGATTTGCTTTGCACATGAGGGCCCCCAAGTGGTCTAAAGCACTCACCGTTATGGATCACTGCCATCTCACCTCTGTCTGCATAGGGTTTGAGTCTCAGATTCAGCCAATGTGGATGCATGAGAAAGCTTGCCAGTAGCTTCTCATTAGTCTGTTGTTCTTTCCGGGGTTTTCCCGGGTTTTTCCTTCACCATTTATACTGGCTGCCATGTATAGCCTGTCTTGTGCTGAAAAATGGCATAAAACCCTACAACAACAACTTTGAACACACCACCCATCCTCTTTCATACAGTTTAGATTATGTTTTACTTCTTGGACACAACCTTTCCTATTTGGAAATTTTAGATTAGGTTGTGCTCTGAAAATATTCTTTTGCTTTCCACAGTCAATTTATTTACAGTGAAATCTGTTAATCATGAACATCAGATGACCACATAAAACTACTTCATTCTTTGCAAAATGTGTACTATTCTTAAAACATCATTGGTATTCTGTTTCAGGTGTATGAATTCTCATCATGCTAAACTGTTTTGTTGATGATTCAGAGTCTTTGCTGATAGTATTTTGCTGTAATGAAATTGAACTAAAGTTTAGTCTTGCTCTATGTCAAGTTAACATTATATTTTAATAATGTCCGTTGAACATTTTCATAATGTCAGATGAACATTTTCATATTGTAAGGTGAACATTTTCATAATGTCAGGTGAACATTTTCATATTGTCAGGTGAACATTTTCATAATGTCAGGTGAACATTTTCATATTGTCAGATGAACATTTTGATATTGTCAGATGAACATTTTCATATAGTGAGGTGAACATTTTCATATGGTCAGGTAAACATTTTCATATTGTGAGGTGAACAATTTCATAATGTCAGGTGAACAATTTCATATTGTCTGATGAACATTTTCATATTGTCAGGTGAACATTTTTATAATTACAGATAAATAATTTTCATAATGTCAGATAAACATTTTCATAATGGCAGGTGAACATTTTCATATTGTCAGGTGAATAATTTCATAATGTCAGGTGTACAATTTCATATTGTCAGATGAATATTTCTTATCAGGTGAATATTTGGAGGCCTTTCTGCAGCTATGTAAAAGAAAGGAAAGCTGGGACCAAGTGATAGGAAACCTGCAAGTAGAGGAAGAAACAGGTTACAATTGCTGTGAATTTAGTATATACATCCATTTACATCTGTCTCAAATTCAACCAGCTCAACCTACTTGGATGTCTTCTTTGTATTAAAATATTGTACTTTGTTTCATTATCATTGTTGTTAAATGTTCAGCTAGCTGAACCTTGGGGATTGCTTTTGCACTAAACTATTGTCTTTGTTGTTGTAATCAAATATAGTATAACCAGATATCTGTGTGAAATTTAAGTTCTCTAAGGAATTGGTATTTTGCAAATTATATTTTAGGCATTGTTGAATCTTAAATAAACGTTTATGTGTTTATAATAGTCACAAAGTAAGCATTTAGTAATTGATCATCAATCATGTGTCAAATGATTTTACATGTGATCATCAGTAATGTGTCATATGCTTTTACATGTGATCATCAGTAATGTGTCAAATGATTTTACATGTGTTCATCAGTAATGTGTTATATGCTTTTACATGTAATCATCAGTAATGTGTCAAATGATTTTAGATGTGTTCATCAGTAATGTGTTATATGCTTTTACATGTAATCATCAGTAATGTGTTATATGCTTTTACATGTAATCATTAGTAATATGTCATGTTTTTACATGTGATCATCAGTAATGTGACATGCTTTTACATGTGATCATCAGTAATATGTCATATGCTTATACATGTGATCATCAGTAATGTGTCATATGCTTTTATATGTAATCATCAGTAATGTGACATGCTTTTATATGTGATCATCAGTAATGTGTCAAATGATTTTACATGTGATCATTAGTAATGTGTCATATGCTTTTACATGTGGTCATTAGTAATGTGTCATACTTTTACATGTGATCATTAGTAATGTGTCATATGCTTTTACATGTGATCATCAGTAATGTGACATGCTTTTATATGTGATCATCAGTAATGTGTCATGCTTTTACATGTGAACATCAGTAATGTGTCATGCATTTACATGTAAAAATTAGTAATGTGTCATATGCTTTTACATGTAAAAATTAGTAATGTGTCATTCTTTTACGTGTGATCATCAGTAATGTGTCAAATGCTTTTACACGTAAAATTTAGTAATGTGTCATATACTTTTTCATGTAATCATTAGTAATGTGACATGCTTTTTTATGTGATTACCAGCAGTGTGTCATGCTTTTACATGTAATCTTCAGTAACAAGTGATAATATTTTACATGAATAATATATCAAATTAGTACAAATATGTTCTTGCTGGAATATTTTTGATTTACATTATATTTCATATGCCTATGTGCAGTTAATATTTGGATGAAATGGATGTGATTTTTACCATGGAATTTTTAAAACTCTTCCAGAAAAAACTAGCGATATAAGCCAGGCTCTTCAAAAGCTAACAGAACCCTCTGTCTCATACAGCCTTCCTGCCCTTGGATCATACATGACCCAAGCTGCAACAAAACACACCCACATTACACCCAAACATCTGCCACTGTCACAGGATGTCATTAATCAGATCCTTTTTGTGAGTATGCATTATATTTATTGGTTTGATTGCATGCAGTTCATTTGCAATTGTTAATTTTTTCACAAATATTATGCTCAAAATGACAGAGATAACTTACTTGATATCAAATATATTTGATAAAAGGATGTTCAAGGTTTGGGTTATTCAGGTATATCAACCTTTATTTTTAAATTGTATCAACATTTACATCTTGCAGCATAATTCTGTTCAAACAATCAAATGCTAGAATTAATTGGGGGTATTTTTCAGTTTCTGTTTCCTGCTAGAATTAATTGGGGGTATTTTTTAGTTTCTATTTCCTGATGCTTCAAAAACTGCAACTGTGGCCAAGGAAAATGATGGTGAAAAAGCACAGTCTGGAAAAGAAGAGCAAGAAATCACCACAGCCCCACATGGAAATGTCAAGGTAAATAATATCTGTTCATCAAAAGACCTAATTGGTTTTCTTATCCCTTGTGTAGTGAAGTTGGTAGGTATATAGAAATATAAACTGTTTCCATCCATCCATCCATCCCAGTTTTATTTCCAGGATATAACTCCAGATTTGTTCAGGATATCTCTGATACTTGGTACACTATAAACTAGCTGTTCAGATTTGCCTTTTCCAATTTATAATTTTTCAGTTTCAGTATTTTAAATGTTTGGCAATTTTTTTCTGTCTGTTATACACACTTTTATTTTTGGAGTATATAATTTTATGTTCTGTTGACTATTCAATATCCATCATTATTTTTAATTAATTGGTCCATTTTTCTCTTCAACCATTCATGGCATTGTTTCTGTTTCCAGAACATAATTCTCAACCTGTTAAAATATCTCTTGAAACTTTGTACACCTAATATATTATTGGTCCAAATGTGCTTTTTGCTTTGAATTTTTAAATGTTTTTACCTGTTCATCTTTCAATCTATTCATACATTATCCACACATGGTTTCTGAGGCAAAACTCCCAATTAAAATTATTTTTATCAAATTATGTACATGTATTAAACTTTTGGTATCTTATTCTGTTTATATTTTTTTGTTTTAACATCTTTTAACCTTTTTTCCACTTGCCTGTTAATTTTTCCATCAGTTATTCCGCCTTGTTTCCAATATATACAATTTTAATACAATATTGTGTGTCCTAACATTCTTTTTTTTTTGGGGGGGTATTGAATATAAAATAGCTCCATCCTACTTTTGGCTTTGATCCCTCAATGCTTATTACACTGTCTTTTCTCAATGCTTATTACACTGTCTTTTCTCTGTTACTTTGCAATAGACCCCACTTGTGTGTATTTCTAGAAAAAAATCTTATGGTTAACTAAGATTAGTACAGTCATACCCACTTATATTGACATGTCGACAAGCCACCTATTTTGACAAAAAAGCAAAGTCGCGGTCCCTTGGTCTACTATTATAACCAAAATTGTAGTGCTTATGTCATGTCGACAGAAGCCCTTGGTTCAGATTGAACAGATCCTTTGTTTTTTAATCATTTATGTCGACAAGCTGCTAGTTCCGACCCATACTTTGTTCAACAATTAGTTGGTCTTGCTACCAGGCTTTCGGCTTTAATGTCGCAGTCGGATAATAAAAATAAAACACCCCAAGCTTTTGTTTTTTGCCTATAAAGCTGGCCTCTTGCAGTGACTTAAAAAGCAATAAAATCTGATCGATTCTTGCATTTTCCAAAGTTTGCACAGATATATCACTAGGATTTTAAAACTAGGAGTTCAGGACTCCTATTTTGAAAAAAACATTAGTCCCACCAATAAACTTGCAGTTCCCTACCAGAAGCAAATTAGGCATACCTGAAATGGCTATATTTCCAGACGAGTAGAAACAACGGCTGCCATCGAGTTTAATTTTCAAACTTCTTTACAGCACTGACATGTAGCCCATGTTTATCCATTAGAGTGAGAGTGAATTATGTCAGGCCAAGAAAAGTCTTATTCCAAGCACTAAGTTGGGCGTCATACATAGTGCTTTATGTGAAATTTCAGTTCTAGCAACTTCTAGCACCCTGCTGAATTTCATTACAATCTACGTCAATTTGCCATTTAACCCTTCTTATCAAAATTTGCAAACATTTTGTCTAACTCTCAGCATGTCTTGATTTTGAGGTCACATGCACTATTTAGTTTGCTACACATGGAAACAAAAACAGGAATGAAAGCAAAAATTGTTCTCTTGTTGATGTACTCTTATATACATGTACATCAATGGGTCATTCTACCTCTGAAATCAGTTATTGTAAATATCAGCACATTTTCTCACCACTAAGCAGCTAGTCAAGTCTTTGAATGTGCCTTCTAGCTTATGGGTTGTGTTCTTCAGATGTACTCTTACAATGACAACATGTACATCTATGTGTCTTTCAGCCACTGAATTTTCTTATTGTAAATATCAGCACAGCTAATATGATCAATTGATCCACACATTTTCCCACTCAACAGGTGGCTGAAGCAGAACTAGCAAGTCCTTAAATTTACTATCCAGCAAATGAAAGTGAACAGTGATTAAAAGAAGATTATTGTGCTGTGAAAGTTTCATTTTTAACTTTATTTATATGTATGATGGCTATCAACAGCAGAGTAAAACGCAGATTAAATTTACAGTCTTTGGAAACTTAATATCTGGCTGTTAAGGAAGTTGAGTGCTGAACAGCTTTCAAAGATGTCGGTGAAATTTTTTCGCTTAAAAAAACACCCTGTCTGGAAGGATGAAAGCTGCTGAGTCTATAAAGAAAGACTATGTTGATGGTAACTGCGCTTCCCAAAGGAAGAAGCTAAAGACCGCTACATTTGAAGACGTGGAGAAGCCACAACAAAATGGTTCAATGAAACATTTGCGAAAAAACTTAGTGCGAAAAACTTTGTGTCTGAGAACTTCGCTGCAACAAGTGGTTGGTTCAGTAGCTTTAATGCTCGTCATAATATACAAAAGTTGACAAGGATGCCGACATAAATGGGTAGGACTGAATATCCAATTATGTATCTACTGATCATGCATGTAAATTTTATTTTAGGGGAGGAAATTCAAATTTTGATAAAAGATCAGACATGATAGTACTTATCTCCCTTGGATATTTTTTTTCCTGATGACATTGACTGGAAATGATAGCAGAAATTGCTTTTAAATAAAAGTCATAATAATTTTTCGCAAATAATGTTTCAAGTGTCAAAAAGGGGGGGGGGACCACTAATATTAATATGTCTTGTGTTCTGTTCTTTTGTTAGTAAATGTTAGATGCAATGTATATTTTTAGTAACTTCTGGTACATGACTATCAAATTTTTATAATACTTATTCATGGGTATAATGTGTATAGAATATCTTTAGTTAAGACTGGTCTGCATGACTTGAGTATAATTTTGCATAGATCTGTAAACAGATGTTTAGTATGTGTTGACAATTATTAATAATAACCTTAATAATAATTGCACCAGTGTGGTTTCTCAGTGACTGATAGGCTATAAATGTTTCCAGAATAATTCTGTGGCTTCCCATTGGTTTTGCTAAGTCATGTGAATATGATTAATTTGCTGTAAAATCATTAGTGTATGCTGTCATGTTGGGTCTATTGCCAAGTACAGTGCAATATACAGTGTATATAAGGAGAAAAATAAGCAATCATGTTCATTCCAATATTTTGGGGGTCATTCACACTTAACTTATTTCGTGTTAAGTCTGCAGACATGTTTTATGTTGTACTTTTTTTTAGGGGAAAAACATTTGTTGGGCAGTTCAATGGAAATAGAAAGTGCTTATTATTTGGACAATAATATTATTCTGGAATTGTTATAAATTATTCAAAGGAATTCTGGACTATGCCATCTTGTCAAAACGTCACTGTTCTTGGAGGACCAGTACATATATGGTATTAATATTTATAAGAGACTTTTCATTCATTTAAGACTTTGGTAGGTCTTTACAAGGACTAAATTGGATTCACTTCATAATATTCCTCTCATATTTTTCATTTATAACTTTGATAATTAAATTGATTGTCAAGTTTTATAAAACTTTGGTTTTGCTTCATTTCTATTTCATAAGTTGTGACCATGGAGTATAACACAGATCTAAAACTTTCATTATTAACAAACTTTCATTATTAACCTACATTTTCAAGAGAGTGTATTAAGCAAGTATTCTAAAAAAGGTTATATCCAATGATTTGTTAAAAAAAGGGGTGAAATTTGTTATGACTACATTTTTAGCCACTTTGTAGTATATTAATCTAATGTTTCATAAGTAAGCACCCTGAAATATTTATATAACCTTTGAAATGAAATGATGCATGAATGAATGTTCAACTAAATGATTGATGATTAGATGCCAAATGAAGATTAACATTATATGTAATTATTTAAGTGTTATAAAGTGTTCCCTCTGTTGTTAATATGTGATGTGCAGTGTTGATGGTGGTAGTGATTTTTGTGACATTGATGGGGATTACATTCTCATTGATAACATTGGTGATTATGATGATAATAATGGCAATAACTGAATGAAAACAGAGATGAAAGTGTGGAGGAAAGTTATTGAAGTGAAATAGATGCTGATGAAGATAACTGGTGATAATCACAAGGAATATGGAAGACATGACAGGATTACTGGTAGTGATTTTGATCTTAATGACATAAAGTGTGTACTTTTCTACTCAAGGAACTTCCAAGGCAGTTGAAATCAGCTCCAGTTGGCAGTCTGCTTCACCGCCTGTCTGTCTGTCTGTGTGTGATCAACCAGAATTACAGTGGATTGCATGCTGTTGGACAAGTGTGGCAGGAATTCTTGCTAGAGCTGCGGTACAGATGGGACTACAGTTACATCATTGATGAGTGAGTGAAAGTTCAAAGGTCACACACATCAGCTTTTCCTATCTAAAAAAAACAAACACATTACCAATTACAAAATGAAAGTGAAATTTAAATAAAAATAAGTTTTGAAGTTATTCATTCACACCTGGCATCCATTTAGTCTGTGGGACCAGTAATGTTGATCCAGTAGGAGTTGTTTCTTGATGCAAACTCTCATCTCATATGCACACTTTAGATTGACAATACTAAATCAGAAAGCTTGGTTTACATATACCTGAAGAGTCATGTGGTTCATTGTTTTATAGCATTTGTTGTTTTAGGGTGTAACGCCATTTTTCAGCACACAAAAGGCTATACATGGCGGCCAGTATTACTGGTGAAGGAAGAACCGGGGAAAACCCCCGGAAAGAACAACCAACCCACAAGAAGCTACTGGCAAGCTTTCTCACATACGCACATTGGCAAAATTTGAGACTCGAACCCATGTAGATAGAGGTGAGATGGCAGTGATCCGTAATGGAGAGCGCTTTAGACCACTCAACCACTTGAGGTCCCTCTCTGGTGGTTCAAATCAGCTGAAAATTTTAGCAAATCTGTTCATAGATTCTGTTTTAATTCGAAGTTAATAGGTGTCATCCATCATGACTTTGCACAGTCTCACACAGTACACATTTTAGCATCAGACTGAGTTGCTTTGCATTTCAGCTGCAGTTCAGCAATAACACAATAAACAAATATATATATATATATATATATATATATATATATATATATATATATATATATATATATATATATATATATATATATATATATATATAAACCCACCCCCTCTGCCTAAAAAATGGTCTGTCAAGACGTCATAACACGATATAATCAATAAATCCATGCATTGAGATTCTGGTCTCCCAAAATAGGTGGTTTCCCATAGCAGTGGTCTCTCAAGACAGGTTTTACTGTATATCAGTATCTTGATTTCTTGAATGCATCCTTTTTTAAGGTAACTTTTGAATTGAAAAATTGGACCAGAACCAACTTATGAAATATTTGTGCTACCAAAATCTTGAACTCCAGCTGAAAGTCTTAACTTTACTGTTCTCTTCCTTCATTGAAATAGTTGTCTGATTTCAAACAATAGTTTCTTAGAGGGCAGTATCCAGGGTACTGGTGCAAGGGATAGAGCTTCAGTTAGAACTATATTGACTTGGCAGTCCAAGCAGAGTGTTTTAGGCAGTTCATGCCCATTATTGTTGCTTTTTGCATAAATTAGTATTGCATATAGTGCATTGGATAATTTTGTAACCGATCAAAATGGCTTATATCAATCTTAAACTTGATTTGTCTCTTGCTTTATACCAGTCCATTATCTGTTGTAGAATATTTCATTTATGTCATGTGATCCCTTTTTAAAAACAGTATAATATAAATCTTCCAATCTGATACAAAGCTTCTAGTAGCAATATTAATCAGAAAGAGAATTTTATTCCAATTAGATACTCAACAGCTGCTACTGGTCATCATCTTTATTTAAATGGGAGTCCAGGCATTTTTAACTGCATGCAGTAGTAAGTCTGATCCTAACTGAACCTAAACCCGTTTTCAATTTATCGCTGTCCAAGCACATGTACTACCAGATTTTGTATGGGGAGATATCACTGAATCTAAAACTATTTTTAGTTTATCCTTGTCACGACACTGGTAGTACCTGATTTAGATGGGAAGATCTCATTTGACTGGGTTTCTTAACAGTGGGCACCTACAAGGGAGTGTTTATCAGAAATGAGCCATGTAGCAGATAGTTTTTATGATTTTTGAAAGTTTCTTTTTGGATATATTATTTATAATAGAGAAGCCATTCTCAATACTTAATTTTGACAAATGTTGACATTATGGAAATAGATTTGTCCATGTCCAATGATAAGTTTGATTATAGTAAATGAGAAAAATTTGACTTTGGTAGCTAAGCAGAGTTGTAAGTATCACAAGAGAAATTATTTACACATATTTTGTTTACACATTTTAGAATAGAGAGAGGACCCCCTAACTTGGGAACATGCCTTCTGTATCAGAAATTACAGGTAAGCATGGAGACTTCCTCTCCCATTATTGATAAAACATACTTTCATTCAAGCTAAATTTTTTGCTCTGATGCCCTTAATTTATTCCATCCATCCATCAGCCCATAACTCAGTGTCCTCCTAAACAGCTGAGGATAGATTCACCAAACCCGGTCATTTTCCTGTTAATATAGTAAACGTCACAAGAGAGGATATTATTGTTTACCCCCCTGCCCTAGAGCTCAAAGAACAAAGTTGGATTGAATTTTAATTTTTTTATATGTAGCTTTAACAATTTAGTCATATTTCTGTGATGTCTGCAGTGTGGAGTTTATAGTAATGTCTTAACACTTTGGCATAATGTTGCAATATGTCCCACCCATTTACATTATCTTGACACCAGGCTGACCAGTCCTAACAATAACCTGTTAATGCTGAGTGCCAAGTGAGAGAGCTGTTAGTACTATTTTTAAGCACAAAGTGGGTCTGTTGCTGGTACCATTTTTATAAGTCTTTGGTATGACTCAGCTGGGGTTTAAACCTGCGACCTCTTGCATCCAGCTCTATTCTCCTAAAAGACTTGAGCAGTCTGAAAGCAAATTGCTGGGAACTCTTTTTGTAGCACTGACTAATATCGTACTTAATTACTGCAAGCTATCAAAATGCAAAGCTGTTCTCGACACTTGAAAGTCATTTCAGAAATCATCTATAATCTTCTATTAGTCTAAGTTAATAAATTAAACATTATCAGATAGTGTTTTCTAGCAAACAGAGATTCAGTATGTTTTTAGTTCAAGATTAATATCAGATTTGTTTAGGTACTGTAAGAGTCTATGTATTAAATACTTGGGGGAGGCTAAGTTTGCTAAGATGTTTGATATATGGTCTTAATTTATTTTAACTTTCAGATGTTAAATTGCTGTATTGAAAGAAAAATAAAGAGGGAACAGCTTCACAAAGGGTATACAGGTGAACCAGACAGTCCCATAAGTTCACCGAGAGATAAAGGTACTGCTTCAACTGCTGCATACAATTTTGCGCTTTCTCAGCCAGGGGGTAAAGGAGAAGTGAAGACAGTTGACAGTTCTGGTTCAAGAAAAAATCCTAAGAAAGTACAGTCTTTTGACAGTTCTAGTGAAGATGAGTTTTTTGAATGTGAAGAAGAGAATGATACAGTCAAAGAAAAAGACAACCAGTCTGAGATTGAAGAAGAAAGTTTAGAACAGTCTGAAACAGAAATGGAGGCTGTTGATGATTCTACTATTACAATTGAGGCTACAGACCAGTCTGTAGATTCAGAAAAGGAAGAAAAAGTCAAGGGGTCCAGTGCAATAAATTCCAAGACAGAAGATGACACATTGTCAGTGACAAGTGACTCATCATACAAAGATAGCTTGACTCATAGACCTGAGGGCAGACTGGCTCCTCATGGAGAGTTGAAACTATTGCACACAGGGGAGCAGATGTACATTCCAGTTACACAGGAACCAGCACCAATGACAGAGGATATGCTTGATGAGCATGCAGAAGTTCTAGCCAAGTATGTTCCTTTAACCTTTCTTGTGCTTTTTTTTTTTTTTTAAAAACCCCTCCTATGTCAAGGCTAGATGCATGAATAAAACAAACCTTCTGTCCATCCATACTTCCATCACAGTCTTGTTGATGTGATAAGTTACATATTGTTGTACAGATTGCTATAAAACTTGCTAAATGTCTTAATCATTACCTGTGATGTGAATTTAAACAAACCAATTATCAACTGTTATTAGAGTTACTTTATTGACTTGAATACAACATATAATAAATAAACTTGTCACAGTTTTCAGTGAATTTCCATGAAAAATGTTCTAGTGCTTATAAGAAGATGTATATATAGACAAATCACTTTGCTTCTGCAATTTGCTCATGGTTCCTATTGGTTAGAGAATCTGCCTCAGATGCAGGAGGTTGCCGGTTCAAACCTCAGCTGAGTCTACCAAAGACTTATTAAAATGGTACGAGCAGCTGCCTTGATAAGCACTCCGTATTGAGAGGTTAGTGTTAAGACTGGTCAACCTGGTATCAGGATAATGTGTCTGGATAGGACATGATGCAACATCATAGTGATATGACTGGAAAAAATTTAAAGCTACATTAAAAACCAAAGTCACACAATCACATACACTCACACATGTATTCACACACTCACACACACACACACACACGTGCATATACATACGTACACAGTCAGATTTAGGATTATTGCACTTAATGACTTGCAAACAAATGTTGTTTATGGCTGAATCTTTTAAATACAACTATTCTCTGAGTTTCTGATAGATCACTGTCAAACTTGGTATATATTATGGTCATCATTAAAAGATCCCCAATAAATCACTGTCAGACTTGGTATATATTATGGTCATCATTAAAAGATCCCCAATAGATCACTGTCAACCTTGGTATATATTATGGTCATCATTAAAAGATCCCCAATAGATCACTGTCAACCTTGGTATATATTATGGTCATCATTAAAAGATCCCCAATAGATCACTGTCAACCTTGGTATATATTATGGTCATCATTAAAAGATCCCCAATAGATCACTGTCAACCTTGGTATATATTATGGTCATCATTAAAAGATCCCCAATAGATCACTGTCAAACTTGGTATATATTATGGTCATCATTAAAAGATCCCCAAGTAAGCATCTCACTTTCCTCCTAGGATTTTTGTTAGAAATATTGCCCTTCTTGACATGCAGCTGGATGTGGTATATGACAGAATCTTATGAATGCAATTAGTCTCACGGTTTTATTGAATTGCACAGAAAAAACATTGTACATGATTTGGTCATCATCTTTAAATGTACATATCGACAAGTCACTGTTCTTCCATTTTTGGTTAGAGTTACTGTTATATTTTATTTAGGGTGCACTGCAACACAGCATTGTGTGAAGGCAACTTATCTTGCATTTTTTATAGATCTCTTTCACCTAGGTAATCTCTACCAGACTGGCAAATTTTAATACAACAATATGCCTCCAATAACTTGCAAATTTCAATACAACAGTGTATCTCCACCAGTCTGGTAAATTTCCATCAATATTACATCTGTACCAGACTGGCAAATTTTAATACAACATTACATCTGTACCAGACTGGCAAATTTTAATACAACATTACATCTCTACCAGACTGGCAAATTTTAATACAACATTACATCTGTACCAGACTGGCAAATTTTAATACAACATTACATCTGTACCAGATGCGCAAATTTTAATACAACATTACATCTGTACCAGACTGGCAAATTTTAATACAACATTACATCTGTACCAGACTGGCAAATTTTAATACAACATTACATCTGTACCAGAATGGCAAATTTTAATATGACATATCCACCAGACTGGCAAATTTTTATATGACATATCCACCAGATGGCAAATTTTAATATTACATATCCACCAGATGGCAAATTTGAATAAAGTATATGCCTCTACTAAACTGGTAATAGTACAGCATATATCTGTGATGGCCAGGTTAAGGATTCAGTGTTGTACAAATATTTTACTGCTTTGTTCTTTTTCTAAACATGGTATGGTATTGGCCTGGAAGGATAAGTTATCATCATGGAAGGATAATTCCCTGTATGGAAATTCTGTTGCAATACCTGGCCACAAAGTTTCATCAAAGATGCTGATACACTTTTCAGCATCAATTGTGCCAGCAACTGAGTCCAGTTTTTTTAAGCTCTAGGTAATATAACCAAATACATTGCCAAAATATTCTTTAATGGCATGTATGCAATGTCCAGGTTTACACATTTTATTTATAGATATTCTTTATTGGGGTTTCTTGAAATATAAATTTTGATCATTCTCCATGTCAGCTGTACTTGTTAAAATATATGCCTTAACACTATCTCTATACTAGCCTGACAAATTTTCTTACATCACATCTCCCTGCACTAGCCTGAAAAATTTCCTTACATCACATCTACCTACACTAGCCTGACAAATTTTCTTACATCACATCTCCCTGCACTAGCCTGACAAATTTCCTTACATCACATCTACCTACACTAGCCTGACAAATTTTCTTACATCACATCTCCCTGCACTAGCCTGACAAATTTTCTTACATCACATCTCCCTGCACTAGCCTGACAAATTTTCTTACATCACATCTACCTACACTAGCCTGACAAATTTCCTTACAGCATATCTCTCTCCACTAGCCTGACAAATTTCATTACAGCACATCTCTTTTCACTAGCCTGACAAATTTCATTACAGCACATCTCTCTACACTAACCTGGCAAATTTCATTATAGCATATCTCTTTTCAATAGCCTGACAAATTTCATTACAGCACATCTCTCTACACTAGCCTGACAAATTTCGTTACAGCATATATCTCTACACTAGCCTGGCATTTCATTACAGCACATCTCTCTACACTAGCTTGGCAAATTTCATTGCAGTATGTGTCTTTAGTAGTGTGGCAAATTTCATTACAGTATATGTCTATATTAGTTTGGCAAATGTAATTGCAGCCTATGTTTCTACACTAGTCTAGCATCTGTTATATGTCTCGTCTAGTCTGGCAGATTTCATTACAATATATGTCTCTACCAGCCTGGTAAATTTTATTGCTGTATGTCTCTAAACTACCTTGGCAAATTTCATTACAATATAAATCTCTACGAATCTGGCAAATTTCATTGGAATAGTTATAATATGTGTATTTGTCTAACCTTGCAGATTTACATAAAACCTGTCATTAGCAGACTGAGAAATTTCAATACAACATAAGGCTCTATTAACAATGGCATTACAACATACGTGTCTTCTGGCCTTGCAAATTTCAATACAACATAAGGCTCTATTAACAATGGCAAAACAACATACGTGTCTTCTAGCCTTGCAAATTTCAATACAACATAAGGCTTTATTAACAATGGCAGATTTCATTACAACATACGTGTCTTCTAGCCTTGCAAATTTCAATACAACATAAGGCTCTATTAACAATGGCATTACATCATACGTGTCTTCTAGCCTTGCGAATTTCAATACAACATAAGGCTCTATTAACAATGGCAGATTTCATTACAACATACATGTCTTCTAGCCTTGCAAATTTCAATACAACATAAGGCTCTATTAACAATGGCATTACATCATACGTGTCTTCTAGCCTTGCGAATTTCAATACAACATAAGGCTCTATTAACAATGGCAGATTTCATTACAACATACGTGTCTTCTAGCCTTGCAAATTTCAATACAACATAAGGCTCTATTAACAATGGCAGATTTCATTACAACATACGTGTCTGCTAGCCTTGCAAATTTCAATACAACATAAGGCTCTATTAACAATGGCAGATTTCATTACAACATACGTGTCTGCTAGCCTATCAAATTTCAATACAACATAAGGCTCTATTAACAATGGCAGATTTCATTACAACATATGTGTCTTCTAGCCTTGCAAATTTCAATACATGTCTCAGCTAGTCTGTCAGATTTTAGGGTCTCTATGAGCCCATCAAATTTCAAAGAGGATATGTCTCTCCACTAGCCTGGAAAATTTCATTACAATATGGGTCTCAACTAGCATATCAAACTTCATTAAACCATGTCTTTCTATTGGCCCGGACAATTTTATTAGAACATTGGTCTCTACTAGCATATCAAATTTCATTAAACCATGTGACTTTCCACTTGCACAGCAAATTTAAAGGATATGTCTTTGAATTAGTCTGGCAAATTTTATTACAACATGGGTCTTTGCTTGTAGGGCACATCTCTATAGAACACGTGTCTATACAGGACTTGCAGAATTCTATGCAACATATTGATCTTTCACTACAACAGATGTCTTTACACTAACCTGCAGAAATCATATTACAGCATATGTCACCGCTACCATCCAGATTTCAATATAATATCTGTTTTTATACATTTGTTAGAATTTCATTACAATATATGTCTCAACTAAATTGGCAGATTTCAAAGAAACATATTTCTTTATCAGATCTTTACACTAGCCTGCATAAATTCACAGCATATGACACCACTAGCCTGCCAGATTTTATTACGATACATATCGTATCGTAGAAGATTTTATTATCATATGTTTCTGCCATCAAATTTCATTAAAATGTATGTCTCTACTGATCTAACAGATTTAAATAAATATTCATCTCTAGCAAACTTGCAGATTTCATTACAACATATGCCCATATTTGCCTGGTAAATATAATTGGAACATATGCTTGTACTGGCTTGGTAAATTTCATTGTAACATATGCCTGTACTTGCCTGGTAAATATAATTGGAACATATACTTGTACTGGCTTGGTAAATTTCATTGTAACATATGCCTGTACTTGCCTGGTAAATATAATTGGAACATATGCTTGTACTGGCTGGGTAAATTTCATTGCAACATATGCCCATACTTGCCTGGTAAATTTCATTGCAACATATGCCTGTACTCATCTGGTAGACTTCATTACAACATATGAATTGTACTTGCCTGGTAAATTTCACTGCAATATATGCTTGTACTGGCCAGGAAATAATTCATTGCAAGATATGCCTGTACTGGCTTGGTATATTTCATTGCAACATATACCTGTACTTGCCTGGTAAATTTCATTGCAACATATGCCTATACTTGCCTGGTAAATTTCATTGCAACATATGCCTATACTTGCCTGGTAAATTTCATTGCAACATATGCCTATACTTGCCTGGTAAATTTCATTGCAACATATGCTTGTACTCACCAGGTAGATTTCATTAAAACATATGAATTCTATTTGCCTGGTAAATTTCATTGCAACATATGCTTGTACTGGCCAGGAATATTTCATTGCAACATATTCTTGTACTGGCCTGGTAAATTTCATTGCAACATATACCTGTACTGGCTTGGTATATTTCATTGCAACATATGCCTGTACTGGCTTGGTATATTTCATTGCAACATATGCCTGTACTTGTCTGGTAAATTTCATAGCAACATATGCCTGTACTGGCCTGGTAAATTTCATTGCAACATATGCCTGTACTGGCCAGGTACATTTTATTACAACATATGCTTGTACTCACCTGGTAAATTTCATTGCAACATATGCCTGTACTCACCTGGTAAATTTTATTGTGACAGGTACATTTTATTACAACATATGCTTGTACTCACCTGGTAAATTTCATTGCAACATATGCCTGTACTCACCTGGTAAATTTTATTGTGACATATATGCTTGTACTAGCCAGGTAAATTTCATTGTGATATATATACATGTACTTGTTTGGTAAATTTTATTGCAACATATGCCTGTACTCACCTGGTAAATTTCATTGTGATATATATGCCTGTACTTGCCTGGTAAATTTTATTGCAACATATGCCTGTACTGGCCAGGTAAATTTCATTGTAACATGTGCCCATACTTGCCTGTTACATTTCTTTGCAACATATGCCTGTACTGGCTAGGTATATTGCATTGCAACATATGCCTGTACTTGTAAATTTCATAGCAACATATGTCTGTACTGGCTTGGTATATTTCATTGCAACATATGCCTGTACTCGCCTGGTAAATTTTATTACAACATATGCTTGTACTCACCTGGTAAATTTCATTGCAACATATGCCTGTACTCACCTGGTAAATTTTATTGTGACATATATGCTTGTACTAGCCAGGTAAATTTCATTGTGATATATATACCTGTACTTGTTTGGTAAATTTTATTGCAACATATATGCCTGTACTCACCTGGTAAATTTCATTGCAACATATGTCTGTACTGGCTTGGTAAATTTCATTGCAACATATGCCTGTACTCACCTGGTAAATTTCATTGCAACATATGCCTGTACTGGCCAGGTAAATTTTATTGCAACATATGCCTGTACTCACCTGGTAAATTTCATTGCAACATATGCCTGTACTCACCTGGTAAATTTCATTGTGACATATATGCTTGTACTAGCCAAGTAAAATTCATTACAGCATATGCCTGTACTCACCTGGTAAATTTCATTGTGATATATATGCCTGTACTCACCTGGTAAATTTTATTGCAACGTATGCCTGTACTGGCCAGGTAAATTTCATTGTAACATGTGCCCATACTTCCCTGTTACATTTCTTTGCAACATATGCAGGTACTTTCCTGGGAAATGTAATTGCAACATATACCTGTACTGGCCAGGTAAATTTCATTGTAACATGTGCCCATACTTCCCTGTTACATTTCTTTGCAACATATGCAGGTACTTTCCTGGGAAATCTAATTGCAACATATGCCTGTACTGGCCAGGTAAATTTCATTGTAACATGTGCCCATACTTGCCTGTTACATTTCTTTGCAACATATGCAGGTACTTTCCTGGGAAATCTAATTGCAACATATACCTGTACTGCCCTGGTAAATTTCATTGCAACATATGTCCATTCTTGCTTGAGAACTTTCATTGCAACATATGCCTGTACTTGTACCTGTCAAATTTTGTCATAAGATGTATAGGCTTGCACTTGAATTTCTTGCTTATACCATTTAGAGAAAACTCAGCCAGGAAATGGTTAAATTACTAAGTAAAACATTTAGACAGTACTAGGCCAAGATGCAAAATCACTGAATTCCTGGGTTAAAAAGAAACATTTGCAGATAACTAGACCCGGCGAGAAAATCATTGAATTTTTTAGTAAAACATCTGCATCACCTTTTGCAACATTTTATTGCAAATAAAACAGTCTTATGACTGTACCACCTTGTTAATTTTTTCAGACTGGGCACATCAACAGAAGGAGCACAGCTCCGAGCCAGAATGCAGAGTGCTTGCTTGCTGTCTGATATGGAGTCCTTCAAGGTACAGGTTTAATAAAATAGATGGATGCTTCATGATTACATGTAGCAGCACTGTCACTCAGTGGTTTACCCATTTCACATTGAGTATCACAATGAAACTCGGATTTTGTAGTGATTTATTTATTTACAAATGATTTCTCTTCATTTCCATATTTCCTTGTTTGTCATTAAGTTTCCAGATTGATTCTTTTGAAAATTTCACAATTGTTAGCCTCACTTGAAGATGTACATGAAGTGCACAGGCACATATGTAGTTTGGTATGAAGCTTGTAATAAAACAGAATCACTACTACTACTACTACTACTACTACTACTATTACTACTACTACTACTAATAATAATAATAATACTAATAATAATAATACTAATAATAATAATAATAATAATAATAATAATAATAATAATAATAATAATAATAATAATAATAAATTCTAAAACTAAAATGTTTGCATTCTGTGCCATTGACAGTGAAATAATCGACAACTTTCTAAAGTCTATACACTAGCCAAAGATGTGTTCATGCATTGTCTATTTATACTTTGTGTGAGACTATATGAACCTAAAGTTTACAGGTTGTATAATAACATTT
The DNA here is from genome assembly GCA_030141615.1 of Unio pictorum. Lineage (NCBI taxonomy): Eukaryota > Metazoa > Mollusca > Bivalvia > Unionida > Unionidae > Unio > Unio pictorum. The sequence goes on along the minus strand of JARLTB010000027.1, from coordinate 5,716,563 downwards.
TCTACACATACACACAGACACATATGTGTAAAAATGAACAAGAGATAGTGTGGCTAAATAAATGCATTTTCAGATGACATGCAAGAACAGAAAAGTAGATAAATAACCATGTAGCTAAACTCTGACAAAATGACAGGCAAGAGGACAAAAAGTAAGACATTGGCACAGACAGACAAGAGGACAGAGTGAGACATTCACAGACAGGCAAGAGGACAAAGAGTGAGACTTTGACACAGATAGGCAAGAGGACAAAGAGTAAGACATTGTCAGAGACAGGCAAGAGGACAAAGAGTAAGACATTGGTAGAGACAGGCAAGAGGACAAAGAGTGAGACATAGACACATACAAACAAGAGGACAAAGAGTGAGACATGCACACACACAAGCAAGAGAATTAATAGCAAGACACTAACATAGACAAACAGAGGACAAAGTGAGACATAGCATGAACAGGTCAAGAAAATAGAGATAAACAGATGTAAAGACCAAAACAGAAACTGATACAGGATTCCCAAGACCGTGAATGATTTTTTTAAAAGTATCAATTTGATCAACATTTTTCTTGCTTCAGGCAGCCAATCCTGGCTGTGCTTTGGAGGACTTTGTCAGATGGTACTCCCCTCGAGACTGGATTGAGGATGAAGTGGAAGGAGAGAATGTTCAGACTGTGATCAAAGGTGAATAGCATGCTAGCAGTTATGAGAGGGTCTGTATGTAAAGACCTGTAACTAGTTTCATAACCACAAGTCTTAAAGCCTATACTTGAGACATTTGATTGGTCAGTTTTAAGCAGAACTTAAATGTTGGCCAATCAAATGGCTAGATTGTAGACTTCAGTCCAGACTCAAGTTTCATTGATCATTCTACAATTCATGATATTTTGGTGAAATTGTGGTCAGGTCCAGTGTTCACCTAGCTTTCCAGCTTAACTGCATATTCTGGAAAATAAAATGTTTCTTCAGTTTACATAATCTGTAGAAAAGACCCTTCTTTATTAGGAAATATTCTTTTACATTAGTAAGGCAGCTATTATTTCACTTGTTGAACATTAATTTTAGCTCACTTGGATTTTAGGCCAAGTGAGCTTACAGTATGGCTCACATTGTCTGCCAGCATTTACAATTCTAACCTTTATGTCAGGAACAATTAGATCACTATTAACAAATTCTGTGTCATGTACAAATGATAATTCATTAATACAGATAATGAACCTGTTAATTTAGAGTTTGAGAAAGTTTGCAATTGAACACATGTGACATGACTGTGAATGAATTTTATCATTTTGTTTAAAGCATGTCGAAAGTTCTTCAGTAAGCAATTATTATTCAGTTCAGATTTTGTACTAAAACCTATCCATAGAAAATATGTACAGCAAGGGTAAAACATTCAACTGAGCCAGCAGGCCTGTTAGTATGGAGTCATTGAGGTAGCATTTGTTATGTTTATAGCACACTTAACTCATCTTTTTGACATGTATATAGTGACAGCCTGCACACCAGCAGACTCGACTTCTTTGGTGGCCTAAGAGGTTAGATCATCCGCCTTGGATGCAGGAGGTCATGGGTTTGAACCATGGCTGAATCATACCAAAGACATAAAAATAGTATGAGCAGCTGCCTCACAAAACCTTTTCTGCCTCTTTTGTGTCATCAAACAGTCTTTTTTGCGGCACGGCATTTAATTTAAGAGGTTAGTGTTAGGACTGGTCAACATGGTTTCAGGATGATGTGACTGGGTAGGACATGATGCTACATGTCTGCGGCATGATGTCCATATGCTAAACATCACTATAAACTACCACACTGCAGACATCTTAGCAATATGACTGGAAAATTATTAAAACTATGTAAAAAAAAATCCAAATCACACACATAAATGACACACATAACAGACTATCAAGTAGATGTTAAATTATTCAGGACTATATTGAAAGTCGATAAATGTCAAATTAGTAATACTTTGAGACCACTGAAGTTAGCAATGGAACAAAGTGATGAACTGAAATTACTAATGTACTTTAAATTTTCTCATAGCAAATAGGCTTTTGTACCCATAGAAAATTCATAGAATGGGCTTGGCTTTCCTTTGTAATGTGATGGGTGACTTTTTCCTTCATTTGTGAGAGTAAATCTAATAAATGATAAATGGTGAATATGATAAAATTGGGATTTAATGATTTTTGTAATTTCTTGTAGGTCATCTGAGCCAGCGCATGGAGATTCCAGGCAACATGTGGGTAGAAGTGTGGCAGACAGCACGCCCTGTTCCAGCCAGGAGGCAAAAAAGACTGTTTGATGACACAAAAGAGGCAGAAAAGGTACATTTTTTCATGCTGAATAAATTGCATTATTGCTGTAGATTTATTCACTGATAGGTTACATGGTCATATAATAAAGTTCTTAAGCTGGCTGCATACTTTATATTAATTAGAGTACTTAAGTTGGCTGCATACTTTATATTAATTAGAGTACTTAAGTTGGCTGGCATACTTTATATTAATTAGAGTACTTAAGTTGGCTGCATACTTTATATTAATTAGAGTACTTAAGTTGGCTGCATACTTTATATTAATTAGAGTACTTAAGTTGGCTGCATACCAAACATATCATAGGGTCCATGAGCTGGCTGCATTCCAAACATATCATAGGGGTCTTAAGCTGGCTGCATACTTTTTATATAATTGGGTTCTTAAGCTGGCTGCATTCTTCATTTATAAAAGGATCTTTAAGCTGGCTGCATACTGAACATTTAATAGGGTCCATGAGCTGGCTGCATTCCAAACATATCATAGGGTTCTTAAGCTGTCTGCATTCCAAACATATCATTGGGTTCTTAAGCTGGCTGCATACTTCATATATAATAGGGTTCTTAAGCTGGCTGCATTCCTAACATATTAGGGTTCTTAAGCTGGCTGCATACTTCATATATAATAGGGTCCTTAAGCTGGCTGCATATCTAACATATCATAGGGTTCTTAAGCTGGCTACATACTTCATATATAATAATAATAATAATAATAATAATAATAATAATAATAATGAGGACTTTGTATAGCGCCTAATCTTTAGAAACTCTTTTAAGTGCTTTACAACATCTATAATGATATGACTACACTACAGAAAAACAAAAACAAAAACCATGAAATTGGAAAACATAAAACATGCTGAAACCATTTAAGGTACAAAACAATATTAGGTCTCTAAGTTTGTTCCTGCAGTCAAAAAAGGTGAGTTTAATAGCACACTTGAAAAGGGACCACTGTTATCTTTGTGTCTAGTTTAAATGGGCAATTCGTTCCATATCGCCGTGTCCTGGTTTGCAAAAGAACATTGTCCATATGACTTTGTTTTTATGTAGGGATGAATGAGTATACGATTGTCAGAAGAGGAGCGTAAGTATCTTGCTGGTGTATATACATGGGTGAGGCCTGATAGGTATGTTGGACTGGAATCTGTCAGTGAAACATAGCACAGAGAACAAATTTTGTGTTTGATTCTGTATCGAATGGTTAGCCAGTGTAGGGTACAGAGCAGTGGTGAGGTGAAATAAGGTCTTTAAGCTGGCTGAATACCTAACATATCATAGGGTTCTTAAGCTGGCTGCATTCCTAATAGAGTCCTTAAGTTGGCAGCATACTTCATTTATAAAATGGTCCTTAAATTGGCTGCATATCTAACATATCATAAGGTTCTTAAGCTGGCTGCATGCTTCATATATAATAGGGTCCTTAAGATAGCTGCATATCATAGGGTTATTTTGTTGTTCTTAAAGAAGAAAATTTGGCTTTAGCTAAAGGATTCTATTTTTGTTTTGTGTTTAAATAAGAAACTTGGCATGGTTCTTCTTAAGGATACTATTTTACTATTTGTTTGCATGATTAAAGAAGAAAATTTGGCTTTACCTGAAGGATACTTATTTTTTTGTGTGTCTAAAGAAGAAATTTGGCATGGTTCTTGGTAAGGATGCTAATTTTTTTGTGTGTGTCTAAAAAAGAAATTTGGCAAGGTTCTTTTTAAGGATACTATTTTTTTGTGTTTAAAGAAGAACATTTGGCTTTAATTGAAGGATACTAATTTTGATTGTGTGTTGTTAATCTTGCTCACAACAGTTGTCACAGAAATTGCAAAATAGTGAATTTCATCTAATTCAGTAATTGTTTCAGACATTTCATTAAGTGTACTGTAGATTTAGAAAGAAGCTGTTTGGACCCTTTTTTGAACGTCAAGAGTCATATAGTTGAAGAGACATAAGTGTCTAGATGCAGTTAACATATATTACTTCTGCATTCTTTCAGCCAGTCCAAAAGCAATAACAGATTCACAGGTGTTGGAATATTGAGATTGACCATGAATTTAATTTAATTGTATGACACATATAGACATGTATCATTTGTCATTTTTAATCATAGTAACTAACTGTTAATTTGGTTAAACCAGTGGCAGTCATAGTACCTAACACTGAGATCAGTCAACTAGTGGTAATCATAGTACCCAAATGTGATCATGATCAGTCAGCTAGTGGTAATCATAGTACCCAACTGTGATCATGATCAGTCAGCTAGTGGTAATCATAGTACCCAACACTGAGATCAGTCACCTAGTGGCAATTGTAGTATTTAAAACTGAGATCAGTCACCTAGTGGTAATCAAAGTACCCAACAGTGATCATGATCAGTCAGCTAGTAGTAATCATAGTACCCAACAGTGATCATGATCAGTTAGCTAGTGGTAATCATAGTACCCAACAATGATCATGATCAGTTAGCTAGTGGTAATCATAGTATCCAGCACTGAGATCATTCATCTAGTGGTAATCATAGTACCTAACACTAATCATGATCAGTCAGCTAGTAGTAATCATAGCCCCCAACACTGAGATCAGTTAACTAGTGGTAATCATAGTACACAACAGTGTTATCAGTTAGCTAATGGTTATCGTAGTACCCAACTGTGATCATGATCAGTCAGCTAGTGGTAATCATAGTACCCAACACTGAGATCAGTCACCTAGTGGTAATCAAAGTACCCAACAGTGATCATGATCAGTCAGCTAGTAGTAATCATAGTACCCAACACTGAGATCAGTCAGCTAGTGGAAATCATAGTACCCAGCACTGAGATCAGTCAGCTAGTGGTAATCATAGTACCCAACACTGAGATCAGTCACCTAGTGGTAATCATAGTACCCAACACTGAGATCATTCATCTAGTGGTAATCATAGTATCCAACAATGATCATGATCAGTCAGCTAGTGGTAATCATAGTACCCAACACTGAGATCAGTCAGCTAGTGGTAATCATATTATCCGACAGTGATCATGATCAATCAGTTAGTGGTAATCATAGTACCCAACAGTGATCATGATCAGTCAGCCACCAACACTGAGATCAGTCAGCTAGTGGTAATCATAGTAATTAACACTGAGATCGGTCACCATTTGTTTCCATTGTGAATCATTCAAATGCTACTCAAGCTACTCACTAGCATTCTGTGACTAAACACCATTACTATCACCTCCCATCCAAGGCACTAACTTGCTGGTATTTAAGTCAATTACTTGATAAATATCTTTAGTTCTAACTGGATAACTACCAGGATTTACTTGAAAATATTGCTTTTTCCCAGCATGACTCTGGCATACTTTATCTAGCTCTGAATCAAGTAATTAAACCTGTCACATCATGTCATAAGAAATACTAATCTTCTTTCTTGGGAAGCATTTTCCTACTGTGTTGTTTGGTGTCATATAGTGCTCTTGTTTTCAGCTTTATATAATCAAGATACTAGATAATTATATACAATTATGAGCAAGATCCTTGCATATTACGCTGGAAAAATATGTCGCCAAAGTGAATAACAGAAGTGACGAGTTTAAAAGAAAGTGGACCCTATTATCAACTTTTGGTACATGAATTATTATTATTATTATTATTATTATTATTATTATTATTATTATTATTACTTTTAAAATTTATATATTTATTATTACTTCTTTTTTTTAAAATGCAGTTTCAAGCATCTTGGGGTTTGTATGCGAGTATGACTTTGTGTACAATAATTGTGATTGTAAGTAAGTGTCTGTGTGTGCATGTGTGTGCGTGTTGTATAGGGAACACGTAGAGATCAGGACACAAAAGAATTTAAGATCATGCCCCATACGCCAGGTCAGGTGGTGATGTAGGGGAATATGTAAAATCCTGATACCTTGTGTTCAATAAAAAAAAAAAAAAAAAAAAAAAAAAAAAGATCCTTGCATATTAATGCGATGATCTTGCTTCCGATTGGCTGAACTTGTCACAATCCAACAGTTCCACTTCTGTTGAGATTTGTATCAGAATTATTGTGATGGTCTTGTATTATGAAGATATTTGATTTGTTTTGTTAGGAAGGGTTATATTTTGTTATTAGATGATGTTTTTTTCTCTTATTAGCTGAGCTTTCTGTCAGTTTGGTGTCTATGAGTTTTGATTGTACTTGGCCAAACTTTGTAAATAAGTTCATGTAATTATGGTCTTTGGCAGCTTCTACAATAGCCGAGATTGGCAGTTGTATATGAGACGACCTTACATTTGACTGGTTGAACATATTACTTCTCAAAAGACTTTACCTCTCATCTGACCAGTAAAAGCAACTAAATTGGGTTATTGGACCATGAATGACCTAAAAAGTATGCATGAGAACTTGACATAGTAAAATAGGTAAAATTGACCTAATGAGAAGGTTACAAAATAGTTAACATAGAGTTGAATTTTTACAATACTTTATAAGCCTGTTTAGTGAAATGTTAGCCTGGTTAGTGGTCGTGTTTATAAAATCTTGACTTTGTAATATTTCCTTGTTAAGACAGGATATACTTCTGTTGTATTTATTCAAGTTGAGAAATAAGATTAAAACATCACACATCAGTGTACAGTGATGGATAGAAGATTTCTGTCAAATTACCAGATTGTACAATATCTGTGCTGTATATTTGCCCTTGTAACTTAAATTCATTCAAAATACCAGTTTGTAAAATATCTGCACTGAATATCTCCATTAAAAATTAATTCTATAACTTTTGTTTTTCTTTAGTCATATCTGTATAAGGTGAAGCTCTGACCTTTGACTTTTTCAAGCTTTCTACAAAATTCCAAAATTCCACTATTTTTAAGGGCACAATGATTAGTTGACTGGATTTGGCATTTGAATTTTCAGGTGGATGATCAGGAAAATGTAAAATTGTACAATGTTTGTAGAAATGGGGTAAAAGGTAGCTCAATAGTAAATGAATAATTTCCAGTTTTCTAGAAATGGGGTATAGTAAATTAATATTTTCCAGTTTTTGTAGAAATGGGGTAAAAGAAAGTTCAATAGTAAATTATTAATTTCCAGTTTTTCTAGAAATGGGGTATAGTAAATTAATATTTTCCAGTTTTTGTAGAAATGGGGTAAAAGATAGCTCAATAGTAAATTATTAATTTCCAGTTTTTGTAGAAATGGGGTATAGTAAATTAATATTTTCCAGTTTTTCTAGAAATTGGGTAAAAGGTAGCTCAATAGTAAATTAATAATTTCCAGTTTTTGTAGAAATGGTGTAAAAGGTAGCTCAATAGTAAATGATTAATTTCCAGTTTTCTAGAAATGGGGTATATATAGTAAATTAATATTTTCCAGTTTTTGTAGAAATGGGGTAAAAGATAGCTCAATAGTAAATGATTCATTTCCAGTTTTTCTAGAAATGGGGTATAGTAAATTAATATTTTCCAGTTTTTGTAGAAATATGGTTAAAGATAGCTCAATAGTAAATGATTAATTTCCAGTTTTTCTAGAAATGGGGTATAGTAAATTAATAGTTTCCAGTTTTTCTAGAAATGGGGTATAGCAAATTAATATTTTCCAGTTTTTCTAGAAATGGGGTTAAAGGTAGCTCAATATTAAATGATTAATTTTCAGTTTTTCTAGAAATGGGGTATAGTAAATTAATATTTTCCAGTTTTTGTAGAAATGGGGTAAAAGATAGCTCAATAGTAAATTATTAATTTCCAGTTTTTGTAGAAATGGGGTATAGTAAATTAATATTTTCCAGTTTTTCTAGAAATTGGGTAAAAGGTAGCTCAATAGTAAATTAATAATTTCCAGTTTTTGTAGAAATGGTGTAAAAGGTAGCTCAATAGTAAATGATTAATTTCCAGTTTTCTAGAAATGGGGTATATATAGTAAATTAATATTTTCCAGTTTTTGTAGAAATGGGGTAAAAGATAGCTCAATAGTAAATGATTCATTTCCAGTTTTTCTAGAAATGGGGTATAGTAAATTAATATTTTCCAGTTTTTGTAGAAATATGGTTAAAGATAGCTCAATAGTAAATGATTAATTTCCAGTTTTTCATTAAATGGGGTATAGTAAATTAATAGTTTCCAGTTTTTCTAGAAATGGGGTATAGCAAATTAATATTTTCCAGTTTTTCTAGAAATGGGGTTAAAGGTAGCTCAATAGTAAATGATTAATTTTCAGTTTTTCTAGAAATGGGGTTAAAGGTAGCTCGATAGTAAATGATTAATTTCCAGTTTTTCTAGAAATGGGGTATAGTAAATTAATATTTTCCAGTTTTTTTAGAAATGGGGTAAAAGGTATCTCAATAGTAAATGATTAATTTCCAGTTTTTCTAGAACTGGGGTAAAAGGTAGCTTAATAGTAAATGTTGATTAATTTCCAGTTTTTGTAGAAATGGGGTAAAAGTTAGCTCAGTAGTAAATTATTATTGTCCATTTTTTAGGTTTTTCATTTTCTGTCCAGCTTAAAGCCTGCTGATGTTGTGCTGCATCTCCTACCAGTGCTGACTCATTCTGCAATTCTCAAGGTGATGGAAAATGGTAAGAACTCCTGACTTAATGTTTAAATCCTATGAGATTAAATTTCCACATATCACTAATTTCAGTGAGTTTTTATCCATGTACAATATACATACACATGCAAACAGTTTTACGTCATGACATATGCATAAAGGGATGGTGTAGCTCTGTTATGTCATACATTCAAACATGATAGATGTAGCTTTGTCATGTCAAAAATTTAAAAAGGGAAGACCTAGATCTGTCATGGCATACATGAAACATGTTTGATCATGGTCAGCTGGTGTTTGATGCAATGTCAGATCTTGTTCTATGTTGGTTGCATTTGGGCAGTATCATCCGAGTCCTGACATAGCACATATCAATTTCATATTGCAGTATGGCTGGATTATGTGAAGCCTGTCTGTTATGTATTTAGTTTAACTGAAATTTTTTAAAAGAAATAACCACTCCGTTGGCCTAGTGGTTAGAGCGTCCGCCGTGGACCAGGAGGTCGTGGGTTCGATCCCCTGCAGAGTCATACCAAAAGACTTACAAAAATGGTACTAACAGCTGCCTTGCTTGGCGCTCAGTATTAAGAGGTTAGTGTTAGGACTTGTCAGCCTGGTGTCAGGATAATTTGACTGGGTGGCACATCATGCTACATGTCTGCGGCATGATGCTACATGTCTGCACCATGATGCCCCAGTGCTAGACGTCACTATAAACTGCCTCACTACAGACATCGTATCGATATGACTGAAAAATTGTTAAAAAAATTCCTAATCAAACAAACAAACAAAAATAACTGAAAATAATGTGAAACCTGCCTGTTATATAACTGAATAATGTGAAGCCTGCTTAATATGTAATTAGTATAACCAAAAATAATGTGAAGCCTGCCTGTTATGTAATTATCATAAGCAAATAATGTGAAACCTGCCTTTTAGATAATTAATATAACTGAATAATGTGAAACCTGCCTTTTAAGGTATTTAATATAACCAATGTAAGGCCTGCCTGTTATGTGATTAATATAAATAAAATTTGCAACAATGGGATGATTTTCTAAGCGCATGAAATTTTAATTTTATGATACTGTACAATACAATTGCAAACAAATCTAATCAGAACAAAACTTAATGGTCAAAACTGATTCAGAACAGCTGTCCACTTTTTTGATCCATCTGTTGAAAAACGTGTTGCTGTGATAATTTTTCTAAAGTTGAACCAATCCAATAATTGTTTTCAAATCCTGTCATTAAAAATCATTTTTAAAGAATGTTTCAGTTGTAGCTCTACTGGTTATAGAAAAGTTTATGGTATGGCCTTTTGTCGTTGATCTATCCATTTTCACAAGTTTGCGCTACTCTGAAGAAGAAACTACTTGGAGGATTGCCATGAATGTTTGCACACACATTCATCTCAAGGTCTTATTGATCCTAAATGAGAATAGTGTTGCTAAGAAATCCGTTATGGCTACCACAGTTACCATTTAGAAAATCTTGTTATTCCTACACCCCTGAATGGAAATTCATATTGGCATAGGGTTTTTATGACTATCTGCCCTAAATGAAAATGGTAGCACTTGGACATTCATTATGGCCACCACAATGAACATCTTGAAAACCTTGTTTTTGCTGCACTACTTGAATGGAAAGGTATAACAACATAGTATTTTTCAATGTAAGACTTTTTATAGTGTCTGGTTGATATTAAATAAAAACTATTCCAATCTGACATTAAATTAAGCCACTACAGCAGACTTTTAGAAAATCTTCCTGCTTCCTTTCTTAGATAGAAAATCATGAACCAGAATGTTTGTATGTTGTAATGCTTTTTTAAATGAAATGGTGCTGATCTGACATCTGATCTGACCACCAAATGACCATGGCAGCCATATTGAAAATCTTGTTATGATTACTCTGGAGAAATGGAAAGTCCCATCAATATGGAGTTTTCACTTGAAGACTGACTATGATATCTATTTAATCTTAAACGAAAATCTCGCTGATCTGAGTTCAAATATAGCCACCATGTTAGTTATCTTGGCAATCTCGTTGCTTCTTCTCCCTTACAGAAAGTCATATTGAAATGGGATTTTCACCCAAAACCATCTTTTGGTGTCTAATTGATCCAGAATGAAAATGATACTGATCTGACATCTATTATGGCCATCTGGAAACTATCATCACTATTCATTCAAGAATTGATGGTCATATCAACTTATTTTTTTTCACAATAAAAAATGTTGTGCCTTTTTTTTTCTTTCTATGAATATAAATGTTGTTAATCACATCATAAAATGTCTGATTTTATTGTTAACTTTTAAATGGCTTTGTAAAGTGACTTTGAAGCTGCATTGATCTTGATAATATCATTTTGTCATTTAATGATGGTAAGTATAGTTAACTGAAATTGTTTGAACTTTTCTCTAAGAGTGATTAAACATTTTATTGATGAAAAAATTAAAAAATTAGTATCACCAAGAGAGAAGAAACTTGTGTATGGTTGAAATAATTAAGTCAGATTTGCAAAAGAATTTTCTTCATGTTAGGTCTCAAAACCATGATTCTCAAAAGAGACATTTAACTGCTGAATGTTGCAAACCTAATCACTTCTTATAAAAAGATCTAATATAACAGCTATTTCAAAAAGGGAAATGTGTAAATATTTTACTTGTGCAAACAAGATAGTTCTTTCCTTTATATTTGTTGTTGGGGCTGCAAGTGACCAAGTGGTCCAACTTAGGGCACTCACCGTTACAGTTTTTTTTTTTGTTCTTCTCTATCAGATGTACTGATTATTGCCTATAACATGTACCATGTAGCCTATCTTGTGCAGAAAATAGTTAAAACCACAAACCAAACTCATATTAATTGTTGGGATACTTAGCTAAGTAATATGAACAAAAATAAAAAATTCTGCCATTTATTAAATTTCTTCCGATGACAAGAAAAGCAAAAATGATACTTATTACAAGAAATATGAAAACCCTAAACTTCACTAGAAAAACAAAAATCTTACCCATTTCAAGAAAAATGAGAAATGCTACCCATTTACAAGAAAAATGTGGGGGGGGGACATCATTCTCATTACAAACACTATATTAATCCTACTCTTTTAAAGAGATATGAAAGTCCTACCCATTTCAAGAAAAATGAGAAATGCTACCCATTTACAAGAAAAATGTGGGGGGGGGACATCATTCTTATTACAAACACTATATTAATCCTACTCTTTTAAAGAGATATGAAAGTCCTACCCATTTCAAGAAAAATGAGAAATGCTACCCATTTACAAGAAAAATGTGGGGGGGGGGGACATCATTCTTATTACAAACACTATATTAATCCTACTCTTTTAAAGAGATATGAAAGTCCTACCCATTTCAAGAAAAATGAGAAATGCTACCCATTACAAAAAAAATGGGGGGGGGATCCTTTTCATTACAAACACTATATTAATCCTACTCTTATAAAGAAATATGAAAATCATACCCATTACACGAGATATGCCAATGCTGCCATTACTAGAACTTGGTAAAATCTACCCATTGCAAGAAACATTAAAGGATTACATAGCTTTAAACCAAAGAAAGGTTTCAATTATTTGTGCTGTATATCAAGCAGATTGCATATTTTCCCAAAGCAAATAATGTGCAATTTATCAGTCTGGTGTTGTCATTATCAATCATGTTTTGTATATCTTGATTACAATTCAGGTATACCTAATGTTTGATACAAAATGATGCAACAAGCACAAATTAATGTTTTCTTAAACTTGCCAATATTTTTTTTTCTTTTAAAACAAATATCATTGTTCAAAATATTAAAATAAATTCAGTGTGTGGAAACAATGTTTTGTCCATAAGATTTAATAAAATGATGATGTATATCTGTAGTATCTAAATATTAAAATAATTCAGTGTGTGGAAACAATGTTTTGTCCATAAGATTTAAAAAAGTGATGATGTATATCTTTATTAAACATGTATTTATGGAACGTATGTATGTATTTATGGAATGAATTGCCCATTGAAATTAGACACAAAGACACAGTGGTCCCTTTTTAAGAGTGCTCTTAAGACTCAACTGTTTCGACTGCAGGGACAAACTTAGTGACCTAATCATGTTTTATATCTTATGTTTTCCGCATGTTTTTATGTTCTCCAATTTCACTGTTTTTGTCATTTGTTGTTCTGTAGTGTAGTCATATTATTATTGATTGTGTACAGCGCTTTGAGCTTCGAAAGATTAGGCGCTATACAAAGTCCTCATTATTATTATTATTATTATTATTATTATTATTATTATTATTATTATTATCTAAATATTAAAATAAATTCATTGTGTGGAAATAATGTTTTGTCCATAAGATTTAATAAAGTGATGATGTATATCTTTATTATCTAAATATTAAAATAAATTTAGTGTGTGGAAACAATGTTTTTTGTCCATAAGATTTAATAAAGTGATGATGTATATCTTTATTATCTAAATATGAAAATAAATTCAGTGTGTGGAAATATTGTTTTGTCCATAAATTTAATAATGTGATGCTGTATGTCTTTATTATCTAAGTATGAAATGGTTTGGTAATAACTAAAAGCCTTATGTAATGATTTTACAGAAGACCAAGAGTTGCCAGTGCTACAGCAGCTGTTGGACAAGCTTTGTTCAAAAGCTTCAATAGTGACACGATCTCCTGTCCAGGATGTACGCAGCTATGATGTAAGTCTTAATCTGGTGCTAGAATGTATTACGTGGTAGCCAAATATTTTAATGAACTTATCTGACATGTTTGATTTTTTAGCATACCAGAAAACTGCTGGCCCTTGGAATCTTCCACTCTAGATTCATCTTCTATTTAAGTTTAGTCATTACCTCTTATAAACTAGTATATCATATAAACTAATATATCATTTGATAATTTCCACACTATTAAAATGCTATTTGTTGCTTTAGTGCTAAATTATGCATTTCTTTGCTCTATAATTGAGTAAAGCAATTTTCACTGATTGTTGATAGCTGTTGCTTGCTTTTGGAATGCATTATTTGCTTTTGATATCGCTCATTGGCTTTTGGCATTGATCATTAGCTTTTGGCATCAATCATTAGTTTTTCTTTGACATCATTTGCTTTTGATATCTATCATTTGCTTTTTCAGTATCCATCAATACTTTTGATATCCATCATTACTTTTGATATCCATCATTTGCTTTCATTTGTTTTCAGTATCCATCATTTGCTT